>JAGIQG010000024.1:40457510-40842510 GCA_024679065.1 Sphyrna mokarran
CAACATCTTGTTAAAAATTATAGAGTAGGGAGCTAATATTCTAAACTGCTGAAAAGATAACCCTTCATAATGTTGTAATATGACCAAAATCGCAAATGTTTTAATATGATCAATAATAGCAAGCTGCATAGATTACAATACCATTTAGAAAAGGTTACAGTTTTTGTGGGTAACTGTCCAGTCATGCGCAGCTTCCAGAAGATTCACTTTACCCCATTTCGACGAGTTTTAATGTCACACGATGGTTGAAAGGCCTTTCCCTTGGTTTTGTCAAATTTCCAAGTCAATTACCAGTAAGATCCACTCAGTGGTTTCTAATAAATCTTCTAAGGTCTTTAGATTGTCACAGGAGGCATCTCCATGACCAGGGACTGTCTCCATGACCAGGGACTATTCTCCAGCATTCAGCTTGGTTGCTCACTGAAGATTTGCAGCCTTCGCAACTCGATTGTCAACACCAACTTCAGCCTTTTTATGTTCAAAAATTCCAGAGACCATCCACAGTCAGCCCACCTGCTTTTACCTTTATTTTTTAGGTGTATGAGCGTATTGCACCTTCCTTCTAGTAAGTCTCAACCTTGGCCCTCGCTCCAGTGGCCATTGTAACCCAACTATCAAGGCTTGTTGTCTAGTTGAATTTGAAGCTGATTGTGTGAATTTCTTTTCCTCCGTTTTACCTGAAATTAACGAGACAGTGCAAAACATAAACATTTTATAAAACCTCAAGTTTATAACAGTTTCACTAATATGTGAATTTTTTTTGAGGTAATAATTATAGTAAGTGAAGGTATTGTGATTTTGTATATAGACTTCCACAAGGTGTTTGATAAAGTGCCACATAATAGGTTTGTCAACAGAGTCAGAGCACATGGAATAATAGGGAAAATGGCAACATGGATGTGAAACTGGCCGAGTGACCGGAAGTAGAACACAAAATGGTTGATTTTCAGTCTGAGGGAATGTTTTTAGTGATGTGCCGTAAGGGCAGTATTAAGATCACTTTCGTGATATGTATTAACCTAGACTTGGTGTTTTGGGCACAATTTTAAGATTTGCAAAAAGAACTAACTTTGGAATTAAATTAGAATTAAGAAGGTAAAATACTTTACAAGGACACACGCAGATTGTTGGTGTAGATGGGCAGGTGGCAGATAATATTCAACGCAGTCAACAACTTATTTATAAACGACTTCAGTGTGGTGAAATGTCCCAAGATGCTTCGCAGGAGCATTATGCAACAAAGTATGATACCGAGTCGTATCAGGATATATTAGAGCAGATGACCAAATGCTTGATCACAGGTAAATTTTTAGAGATGTCATGCAAGAGGAAAATGAGGTTGAGAGGTTTAGGGACAGAATCCCAGAGTTTGGGATCTAGGGCAGTTGAATGCACAGCCACGAATGGTGGAGCAATTACAATTATCCTTCCCTCATATGGTCAGAAATGAGAATGTTTGCTGATGACTGTACGTTGCCTAGTACCATTTCCGACTCCTAAGATTTTGAAGTTGTCTTTGTCCAAAGGCAGAAAGACATGGACGATATCCAGGCTTAGGTTGACAAGTGGCAAATAACATTCATGCCACACAAGGCAATTGCTATCCCTAACAAGAGAGAATCTAACCATCATCCTGTGACATTCAATTGCATTACCATTGCTGAATCCTCCACTGTCAACTCCTTGGGATTACTATTGACCAGAAACTGAACTGGACTAGCCATGTGGCTACAGAAGCAAGTTACAGGCTATGAATCCTTTGGCAAGTAACTTCCCTTCTGACCACCACCCCCCTTCCCCCCTGCCTTATCATCATCCAGGACAAAGCAACCGCTTAATTGCTACCCCCTTCCACAAACACACATCACTGACAAACAATGCTAGCTGTGTACCATCTACAAGATGCACTGCACATCTCTCTAAGGTATATTAGCAATCTCCAAATTCATGTTCGCTACCATCTAGAAGGACAGGAGCAGCAGATACCTGAGAACATGTTGCAAAACACACTGATGTTAACTGCGTGGGCGTCTCAACATGAGACACAAGTTCATGGTGGCATATAGTTTTGTTTTGAAATAGTGTGCGATGTCATGTGAAACCACCCTTGAGATTAAGCAGCCCAGTTGTAGTGTACTAGTTGCTAAAGGCTATTTATTAAATCAAAGAAAAGGCAAATACACATGAACAGGACTATAATCCAGAGACACACAAACACCAGACATACATAAGTTTTATCTAGAAGTTGCTCCTTGTTTCAAACTATTATCCCCGATACCTGAAGACTTCCTGTTCCCTGAGCAGCGTCAAAATAAATAAATCTATAAGTTTGATCCAGTTTATAGTTATAACACAATATCACGAGAATGATCCAGTCTGAGAAGCGTCTTCACCTGATTCAGTGATGATAAGTATACTGCGTTTTCAAAGGTTTTTGCATTAACAGCTGTAAAATATAAAAAGGATCTTTGCAGTTAGGTGGTGAGATGTTAAACTGGTTTGTCTGCTTCTGCAGGAGTTGGCACTTAAATATGTGGCTCTCTCAGACACCATCTAAGATATCATGTACTGGGCCATCTGTCTCTCCTACAATCTTGGGCCCTTAGAAATTAGCATCTGTACGCCTCCTCTATCTCAGTCAACTTGATAAACTGCTTTCTGATGAGAGATATTTGCACCTGATTTTATCTAGATGTCTGCTAATCTTACTTGGAAAAAGGATGCCTCTTTAAATGTCAGCTGCGATTCTCCAGAGTTGCTAGGTGGATCATATCCCATCGTTCTTTTTATTTATTTCTGTGTCTTGTTGTTACCTGGTAAATCTGTGGCAAACACCACTATCTGGAGGCTCCCCTAAAAAAAACAGGGAGGCAGTGGCATGGTGATATTATCACTGGTCTGGTAATAGAGTCCCAGAGTAATGCTTTGAGGATCCAAATTCAAATCTTGCTGTTTGAAACCCAGTATGACAGAGAGTAAAATTTGAATTCAATAAAAAATCTGGAATTAAAAGTCTAATGATAACTATGAAGCTACTGTTGTAAAATTCCAAGTCTCTTACCTTCTTGACTTGGAAGTATAGTGCTGTTCCTTCAGTATTGCTGGGTCAAAATCATGGAACCCCCTTGTTAACAGCACTGTGTGTTACCTACACCGCAGAGAAGTCAGCTCACCAACACCTTCTGAAGGGAAACTTGGCATGGGCAATAAATCTGACCTGGCTAGCCGTGCCCACATTTTACAAGAGGCTGGAAGTAAAGGAGTGCAGATATCTCAGCGTGGTAGGGCTGAAGGTGCTTCCCCAGGTAAGGAGGGGAGAGGTCATGGATGGATTCAAAACGTCAATTGAAGATTTTAAAATACCAAGAATTTGCTTAACTGAGCACGTATGTGTCACTGAACAGGGGTAATAAGAAAAAGGGACTTGGTGTGAATTTAAGGCACAGGCAGCAGATTTTTGTCAGATGTTTAGTCTATAGAAGGTAGAAAATGTGAAATGAGTGCATAGGAATAGCCAAATTTGGTGGTGGTGTAGAGCTGAATGAGGATTTCAGCAGCAGATGAATTGAGAGAGACCAAGTTGAGTATTATAATGGTGGAAATAAGCTTGTGATGAGTATGAGGTCAGAAACCCATCTCGGGATCAGATATGACTCCAAGGTTGAGAAGTTAGGCTTCATCTCTGACTTGTCAGGCAAGGAGCTGGAGTTGGTAACTAGGGAATGCAGCTTGGAACTTAAAAACAGGAAATCAGATTAACAAGCTGATAGTATAGCAACAATGGAGGAGTCACAGGAGGTGATGGTGAAATAGAGCTGGTGCCACCAATGTATCTGTCAAAACTAACACTATGCCTTCAGATAATATTGCCTTGCCAAGGAACAGCATGTAGATGAGAAGCAGGAAGGGACCAAAATAAATCCTTTGGGGAACAACTGAAATGATACATTTTGGCATGAATAATGAAGCGAGGCAATATAAAATCTAAGAGGGCTGTGTAAGAACATAGGGCGGATTGGGAAAGCAGTTAAAAAGGAATATGGAATCCTGGACTTTATAAAAGTGAGGATGTTATAATGAACCTTTTATTAATCACTAGTTTGACCTCAGCTGGAAGCCTTAAAGATAGCACTAAGTCTGACAACATTAGGTTAAAGTCCAACCAGTTTATTAAATGGTAATCCCACAAGCTTTCAGAAATGATGTTCCTTTGTCAGGTGTGTGCAAGGTTCTGATCAGAGAGAAGCACAGTTTACAGAAACTGATTAGAATACAAGTCTTTGCAGCTAACCTGTTATTCAAGTTTTAAAGATACAGACAATGTGAATGGACATAGCATTAGCATAGGTTAAAGAGATGTGTATTGTCTCCAGACAGGACAGTGTGAGATTTTACAAGCCCAGGCAAGTCATGGAGGTTATAGATAGTGCGACGTGAACCTCAATCCTGGTTGAGGCATTCCTTGTGTGCGGAACATGGCTATCAGTCTCTGCTCAGCGACTCTATGCTGTCGTGTGTCACGAAGGCCGCCTTGGAGAACACTTACCCGAAAATCAGAGACTGAATGCCCATGACCGCTGAATTGTTCGCCAACAGGAAGGGAACAGTCTTGCCTAGTGATTGTAAAGCAGTGTTCATTTATCCATTGTCGTAGTGTCTGCACAGTCTCCCCAGTGTACCGTGCTTCGGGACATCCTTTCCCGCAGTGTATTAGGTAGACAATGTTGGCCGAGTTGCAAGAGTATATGCCATGTACCTGATGGATGGTATTCTCACGTGAGATGATGTCATCCATGTCGATGATCTGGCATGTCTTGCAGAGGTTGTGTGGTGTTGTACTAGAATGTCACATGGATAGTGGACTTCAGTTATTTGGAGGAACTAATGCAGCTGCAGCATAGTGTAAGCAAGGAGGAATCTTTCGGTGGCAGAAGGCTCAGTAACCAGTGGAAAGTTATTAATGGTAACTGGCAGAAAAACCTGAGGTGAAATGAGAATTTTATTCATGCATTGAGTTATTGTCATGAATAGAGTGCTGAACTGTTGATGGGAACAGATTTAGTGGTACTTGATAAAGGAACTGGATTTGGGAGCAGGGGATTTGGACTAATGAATAGCTCTTTCAAAGAGTCAGCACAGGCACGATGGGCCAAATGGGTGCCTTTGCAAGGGATTCTATGAACTCTAAAATTTAAGGTCGTTCTAGACAGCAATAAGCTGTGCAGGAATGTGTAACATGTTGTCTTTGCCTTTGTAAGCCACGTGGGTATTGCACTAACTAAACGACAATAACCAGTACTAGCTAACTGACATCAGACACCTTTTTGGAAAATGTTTTCTTAACTTTTTTTTATACTCTGCAAGTGCTGATTCTTGCTAAAGAATCATCTCCCGGTTGTGAACTTCTCTCTGGTGCCTTCCTCATTTGACCATTCTGCATGTGAGCCCACACTGAGAAGGATGTTAGGCTCTTTTGACAGTGTAAGGGGAAACACAGCTGAGCACAAACTGCCCTTGCATGACATTCACACACAACACTTTCCATCGGAGCACCCTGACCAACTTCTATTTATTTTACTTACCAAGGACACTGGCCAATTAAATGTCTGTCTCCAAGAGGTTAACTTGACACTGACAGCGTATTGTACCAGAGACCACCTTTCTGGTCTGTATAGTTTAATATTATACCAGGTTTACCATTGCTTGGCAAGTGATCAAGCATTTTCAGTACTTTTTTTCGATAATTTTGTCTGATAATAACCCTGTAAAGCGCCTGAGACATCTTTTAACTGTTGTCCAGCTACATCATTCAGTGAAACTTTCTTACCTATTGCAGCTGTCTAATTTCTATTCAAATATTTGTTGGTCTGTGGTACACTTATCCTCAGTAAATATTCCATGCATCCAGTAACTTTTGTTTTTAAAGATTTAAAAATTAGTTATATTGCTGATTTTTTTAAAAAAAAATTTTAGCATCAAAATTTGAGGTAGCAACAAATTGCAGACTGAGTAAAAATTGGAGAAAATTGAATTATATTTGGCATGTTACATCTAAAAACAAACAGGAATTAATAAAAAGGGACAGTGAAACTAAATGACAACCCCCTGTGTTTCTGCTGGCTGTTAAAGCAATATATATTTAGTTCAATACCCCTCCCTTTACTCCATTTCTTTGTTTTTAAGAGAGAAAATTTTAAAATATGTTTGAAAGTTATAGATTCAGATTCCACCGGTCGTTCTGTGGAAAATGCCGTGTTGATTTGTAGAGAACTCTTACAACCTCCCTTCTGTCCGTGATCTTATCTCTCTAGCTTAGTGACTAGTTATTTGACCGTGAATGCATAGTTTTTAACTTCAATCTTTAGTTTCATTATTCATAAATACCTTTTGTAAAGGTCACTTTGGACACTTAATATAAATTACACAACCTAAATCATTGATCTGTAACATAAACTGCAGAGAATTTGACAGTACTTTGGTATCTCACTTAAAATACCAGGATGACTGATTAAGGAAAATGAATTGTCATTAGAGCTGCCTTGACTTGAAGTACTTAATACTGATAATGACTAGAAAAAGTGGAATGCTTTCATTTCTTGCAGTTGATTTTTCAGTCTGGAAAATACTCATTCCAGAACTTCTCAGAGCAAATATTGAATCAGACTAAAATTTCTTCTGTTGCTTGGAAGGGGAGGTTCCTTTTTTAAACATGTAGATAAAGATTAAAAAGAAGCAAACTCCCCTACGTCAGCCCTTGTCAGCACAAAAACGAAGATGAACTTAGAAATCAAATATTGTTTGAAAACATCTGGCTTGCTAGTCTTCTTAATCCCTTTGAATTCATAAGAATATGCCTTTGGAGGAAGTATAAATACCACAACTATGACAAACTTGCCTCAAATCAATACTGACTGTAAAAAAGTGGCACTAATAATTGTGCCCAGGGATCTGCATTAGTGAGATAACAAATGTTGCATGAAATTCATGCTGCAGATTGCAAATGCATATTTTTCGCCATCATATGTGTGATGGTCAGAAACCCTTTATGAAGGGTAAGGATTTTTCTGTTTGTGTCTGAAAAATTGGAACCGGAACTGTTCTGAATATATCCAAAAAAATCCCGCAATTGCAATTATGGACCAAAAATGTATATTTTTATTTAATAATGTTTTCTTCTGTGTAACTAACAAGAAATATGAATTAAACTTCTGTTTAAAAGCAAAGCTGAAGTTTGATGGGCATTTGCCATTGTACTTTGGATTCACAAACCTTTCAAACTGTAAATAGCTAGCTAGATTTATTCCAGACTTTGCTGAGATTTTATAATATGATTATAGCTGGAATTGAGATTAAAATAAACTGTTATGATGTTTTATAGTTGGACATCTGATTTTCACCTTCCTCCACCGAGGGCTATAACTAGTTTAAACATCATGTTGACTGATCTTTGAGGCTTGAGTACTGTGTTCATGCAAATTGATATGATCATTCAAGTTTGTATTTACTTACTGCTATCATCACCTTTAAAAACAGTCCATGATTGTTGAAATAAAGGTCCAATTTCAAACATTGAAGGACTGTATTTCATTGCTCTTCTTTTCTTCTAGTTACACTTCTCTGTCCTAGGAGCTATTTAGTGCTATTTCTTCAAAACAGAAATCTACATTTCAACTAACACATCTCATCCAGTTGAGACAATTGATAGTTGGACCAGCGACTTGATCTGTTAATTACCATGTTGGTAGATAAACACAATTATTTGATGCCGGTTGGAATAATTGTCCAGTTATCAAATTGGAAAGATGTATTACTGTTTCAGGAACATGTACTTTTTAATTAAGCAACGCAGTGCCTCACACCAGGTATTGAAGGAAACTTCCTTTATTTTGTAATTATTGACTTTGGCTTATTTTCCCATCAAACTGTTTCTTGGCATTTGTATCTCTGCTTTGGCTAGTGGTTTTGCTGAGCAAAGTATATATCAGTACAATTTAGTGTTGTATAGTTTTTCAAATTGCCATTTTAATTACTAATAATTCTATTTATGTAAGGAAGTATTCAGCTGTAAAGTTTGCAGTAATCTAGTTGAAGCTTGCACTGATATGACTTTATTTACTGAGATCTGAGTTGGTGACAATTTTGTAAATAAAATTATGGATTTTAGTAGTAGATTGAGAAGACGTACCATGAATAACTTTGATGTCCATCATTTGTTTTCTTACCCACTCTTTTTAATATAAAGAGACTATAAAGAGGTATTTTAAAAGAATTATTTTTACCAGTTCAAGGACTGTCTATAAGGCATAACAGACTAGGTGGATTTTCATGTGAATTTTTGAGTAGTTTTTATTGTATTTAACACATTAAAAAAATTATAAAAATGCTGCAGTCCCTTGCGCACATGCACTTGAGTTCACACAACGTACACACGTGTAAGTTACAAAGTGGGAAGATAAATTAAATAGTTAACAGTTCAAAGGTCAGTTGTTTACCCAGCTTTTAGATTGATGACTTAAGTGATTTCAGATTAGGATCAATGATTTTTCTAGATTCTGTGTTTTGACAATTCAGAGATATTAGTAGCTCATTTATTTCTTCACTTCCTGAGTCAGCAGCTGCTGAGTTGGTTCTGAAAAATATTGCCTGTGGTGTGCAAATGGTTAATAAGAAGTGGGGCTCAAGCTTGCAGGATGGATAGAGAGGGAAAAAGAAACCTATTCAGTGACGGATGGAAAGGGAGCGGGAAGCCTATTCATTTATGGATGGAAAGGGAGAGAGAAGCCTATTCAGTATCCTGCTTTTAATTTTCTTCTGTTCTCTGTTCTGGAGAAAAGCAGTCCCAAAAGAGGGTTAGTTGGTTCATCATATGATCCTCTCTTGCCAACTGACCAGTTATCCATCGCAAATTGATGCCAGGTCCATGGATTAAATATGATTAGATTATGGCTGGAAGAGATTTCCTTTTCAGCCAGAATCTGTTTTCCAGAGTAATTTCTTCTATGACTATTTGAATACCCAGTTGAACGTATGGGTGCTGTCTGGGTATTTTGTGAATATCCAGATGGGCCATTCGTATTCCTCTAAGGCAATTGCCTCTAATGGGTTCTTCTCAACAGCCTGGCTCTGTTTTAATAGATTAAATTCAAGTGTAAGCAGTCATTGATTTAATTTGCACAGATGTGCGATAAGTTATTTGTCATCTTCATTAATTGCATTGATCAAATCTCACTTACAAAACTTTAAAGCCAAACATGGAGTTTTCTATTTAAGGTGGATGCATTTCATTTGTGGCACATCGATGTGTAGAACATTTAGAAGAGAACCAAACGTATTTACAATTTTTAAACACCTATCAATTGCATAAGTGTAATTAAATCCTGGCTTGATTTGCGTAATACTCAACTGATGCTAAAATATGAATATTGGAATCAGTTTTTCTTCTAAAATGAAACATAAAATTCGACTGTCATAGATTCTGCATTGATGTCTGATCACCCTCTTGATTTGTATTTGAAAAGTTATTGATTATGCGTAAACCGTGATAGGTTGCTACCGTCTGTGTACATTACAACCAAATGTTAAACTAATTCATGGCTGCCTCCCAGTCCAGTGACTAACAGCAGTGTATATCAAAAAAAGAGCAAGAACGCAGCAGATTTGCCAGATGACCCAAGGAATCTGAAAATGTAGCATCTCTACTATGCATCTGGCTTTGTCAACTTTGTCACCACATCCAGGTGCCTTTGCAGATACTAAGAATGCTATAGAAACTCAAACCTCTGAGTCATTTGACAGCTGCATTAGTGGTTTCTTGAAATTTCTGTGGTTGAAAGGCAGGTTGAAGGACAAAATAAAGTTGCACAGAATTCCAGTGGTTACTTTTTGATCCCCGATCCATACTCTTGAACTTTTCCAATTGCAGTAGTCACAATGAAGATAGTGACTGCTTGAATCTTTTAAGTACATTGAGTGAAACTTTTCATTAGAAATACAATTTTTACACGCACAGTGACCTTGGATAAGAGTGGGTGTGATACTATTGGATGTTATGTCACGGTACTACTTCAATGGCTTAGTTAGCATAAATGGGAAATGACTCACCAGCAGCATGTGCTGGATTTAGTGTGCAGCCACTGAATGGTTTGCTTTGAACCAAGAGCCAAGGAATTATTGTTACCAAAGCCAAGGCAATATAAACCTCTTGGGCTATCATTTAATTTCTGGTTTCCTTGATCTTTACACATTTTCATTATAATTGGATATTTGGCTACTTTGCAGCATGTAGAACTTTTTTGGAAGCTTTTGACATTTTGCTGTGGGTACTGTGTATATAGTCTGTTTGAAAATAGTGATTAAATATGTAAGAATCTAAATGCACCATGTCCTGCCTCAGTTATTCTTGATAATAGATTGCAAAGAACAGGAAACTTTGCATATGGAGAGTCATAGTCGCAAATGCAAACTCCATTGTATTGTCCTGATGCAAACATAATTCAAATTAGTTCAGCTGCTAAAATTGCTGGAAATGCTTTACTGATGGCACTCAATACTTTAAATATTCTTCGGCATACTTTAATATTCTTCATTATACTTTAATATTCAACTTGGGATTGGATCCCTTTTCACAGATTGTCGATTCTGGCTGGAACGCTCAATTAACACATGTAACAAATCTTGTACGTGATATCCCTGTTTGACAGTTGGCTGCCCTGGAAGTCTGTTTGCAAACTATTCCTAGCTTATGCTTCTGGCTGGGGCCTTCTGAAATTATTACAAAATAAACTTGTATAAAAATTCAAAAACCTGTTCATGCTGCATGGATTTGGGAGTGGAGAAGATTCCTGCTTTTGATGCATGAGCAGGCTGCGTGTCCTGCTGCAGTTTGCTTGGGCTTTGACTTGCTCTGCTACCTTTGACTAGTTTGCTGTAGGGTTGTAAATTGTAACCAAACATATTCCTAGAAGTTTTATCACATGGTTTTCCCCCCACGCTCCAGCTATCCAGCCAAAAATCCACCCTTGTGATGCACTGCCTTCCTCTCTGCCTGGAAAAGAAAACGATTCATTGTCAGCCAAACAATCTCTACCCATAACTATTTTCAATTTTTCAATATTTTTGTATCTGATGAGAGAATTTACAAGAAAACTATAGAAAAAAATATAATGTTCATATGATTTTTTTTCCTCCAGGATTACAGCAGTAGTGTCCCGGAGATTTGATCCAGGAGACTCCAGCCCATCCCTGGACAGTGCGCAGTTACATGAACCTGTGCTTGGCTATTCCTCCTTTGGGAACACATCAATTGCTTTCCCTATCCAGAAACAGACCAAAGGATTGAGTCTCAGTAGATTCATTGATCTTTTTGGAATAGACTAGTAGGATTGCTTTGGGTTTGCCTTGCTGGGGTGAATGGGGGTGCCCTGAAATGTTCGCTGTAACCAACACGATTACCCAGCAATCTGAGTGTTCCCGTGCATGCTGTATATTAGTTGGCCTCTTTTTTAAAAAAAAACTGCAGCTGCACAAAAATGTTTAAAATTGCTGCACATTAAAATAAATTGCCTGCACACTCCAAAATAAAAGTTAGAATGTTGGTGCTAGGTGCAGTTCCTGCCCATTAGGCTGGTTTCTGGGTTTGTGTTCTGGTTTGTATAGGGTTATTTTTGGGTGGGTTTTGAGTGAACGCCCTTGTCGGCAGACTGAGGATGTAATTTATTTTGCTGCATAGTTTCAATTGAAAATTGTGCTGTCAAAAGCTTGGTAAACCTTTTAAATTCATTTGAATGCCTTGAAGTAAATTCCATGACAGCCTTTCAGGGAAATGTTAATAACAACATTTTAACTATTTGTATTGACTCATTACCTTCATACTCAATAGCTTATTTTACAGTCTAATGTTAATTATTTTAACTTCTGTTTTTAGCAGAGTTTGCTCCTGCGTGGAGCTCTATTGTCACAAATGTGACCTTTAATTGGGTTAAACTCTGCTAGCTCTGATCTGCCTAGTGCAATAGCACGATGGTGTTCTGATAGGCCAGATGGATACTAATGCAGTATCAAAGTAGCAGTGAACCATTAACACTAAAAGCTAAGTTTAATGGTCTTGATTTCACTTAAACATTCAGAAACAAATTGAGATTATTTGAATATTTTATTTTTTTAAGATTTATTTCTAACAACGTTCCAGGATGCTGCTTTGGAATCAGCCACTTGATAAGTCACAAGTAATACTGCACCACACAACTGCCAGATGGTAACTATTTCTAACAAGAGAGATTTAACCATCTTCCCTCCAGGTACAAGAGCAATACTTTGGAGTTAGCATTGGCCACAACTGAACAGGACCAGCATTTAAGTCCTGTGGCTATAAGAGCAGATCAAAGGCCAGGAATCCTGTGTAGAAGAACTCGCCTCTTGATTCCCAAGCCTGTCCACCATCTATTAGACTCAAGTCAAGAGTGTGAGGGAAAACCCATTGCTTGCTTGGATAGTACAGCTCCAAGAACACTTAAAGAAGCTTGGCATCAGCCAGGACAAAACAGCCCACTTGATTGGCACCACATCCATCACCTTAATCATAACACTCCCTCCCATCAATGATGCACAGTGGCAGCTGTGTGTACCGCCTGCAAGATGCACTACAGCAATTCACCAAGTTTTCTTCTAAACTTACAGCCTCTTCTGCCTCGAAGGACAGAGGTAGCAAATGTAAAGGAGCGTCACGAACCTCCACATAGCACACCATCTTGACTGGAACTATATTACTATTCTTTCATTGTGGCTGGTTCAGAATCGTGAAACTCCCTCCCTAACAACACTGTGGGCATAGTTACGCCACATGGACTGCAGCAGTTTGAGAAGGTAGTTCATCACCACCACCATCTTGAGGGAAATTAGGGATGGGTAATAAGTGCTGACCTAGCCAGCAACACCCACGTATACAAATAATGTCAGGCAATTAAAATGTCCAATCAGTTTCAGAAAAAAGAACTGCTTCCTAAATGTTGTGTTCAGCAAGTGTTGGCAAATAAAATATAATTTCAATCATGCAGCATCCACATCAGGTAATATTGAGGTCAGTAAGAACGCAGCTGGTTTGCCAAAGTAACCATGCATCTTTTTGTCCACTCCATTCTATAAATATGTCTCAATCAGCGCCAGGGATGTATACGCTCTATTGCACTGGAGTGATACTTGTATTGGTGACATCCTGAGATCTTTTTGAATAAGTAGCAGTTAGCACGAGGAGTATTTTAAGTGTGCGTTGGAATATTCTCCATTTGTCTGGATGAGTGCAACTCCAATAGCACTGAAACTTGCAAGACAAAGCAGTCTGATTGGCATCCCTCCACGGCCAACACAGTGCCAGCAGTATGTACCATCTACAAGATGCACTGTAGCAATTCACCAAGGTTTCTTAGACAGCATCTTCCAAACTTATGGCCCCTATCATTTTAGAAGGACAAGGGCAGCAGATACATGGGAATACCACCAACTGTAAAACCCCTCCAAGTCACTCACCATCCTGACTTAGAAATAGGTTACCAATGCTTCACTGCCACTGGGTCAAAATCCTGGAATACTCTCCCTAACAGCACTGTGGTGTACCTACACCACAACTGAAATGGTTCAAAAACCAGTTCACCACCACCATTTCAAGAACAATTAGGATGAGCAATAAATGCTGGCCTAGCTAGCAACACCTGTATGCCATGGATGAATATTTAAAAAAGACCCAGCCATTGATATTACTGAAGTTTAAAACCACTGGTGCCTGTGTGATTTTCCCCACATTATAACCCAAGCAGTCTTCGCAGTATCTGCTTCCCAAAACTGGTATTGCAGAATGCTTCCTGAAGTGTCCAAACAGCAACTTGTGGAGAATAAGAGGAGCTTCGCTCTGCTGCTGGCTGTGTTGTGCATGAATTGCTGAAGCTTGACATTTACAGAAGCTGAAAGTAGCAACTTCACCCAAAAATGAGAGAAATTGCTGTTGGCAAATGCTGAGCCCGATAATTCTCATGTACGTTTCTTTAAAATGGCATTTGGGCCAAATTTATGGCGTAAAATGCCTTCAAAGTTTGCTTCAAAAAAGCATTGTTAATTTTGGATTTCTGGCACAGTGTCCCTGAAATTGGCTTTGCCAAAATTATCTATCTTCATATTGCTGTAATATTCTTTGAAGAAAGATGATGCTGTGGTGAAATGTGACATTTGTTACAGTATATGGTGCAATTTTTGTGGTGACATTTTCCGCTAACTTTTAAAAAAATTTTGATCTGATCTGTAATACAGTGTGATATAATGTCAGTGTAATTTTGCATTTCTGTACTATACAAAGTAAATAAATATGGAAAGCATGTTACAAGGCTGCCAATTTCCCTTTCATAGTTCAAACTGAATATATGAAAGCAACAGTGCTGGTGGTGTTAATTTCTGACGTGATTGTTCTGTGAACAAAGTTATAACTAAACTCAAGATATGGCTTCTTGGGTTTGTTTCTGAAATAGATGTTCTACTTTTATTTTTGTAGCTAGATCTTCCTTTCGTACTGAGTTAATTAAGGTCAAAACTTTGTACAGCATGGTGTGTATAAAGTTACAAATCTTGCAGAAGTGTTTATCTTTTTCACAGTTTGTTAATGATAAAGTAGGATTAGAAGCATAATATTTATCGGCTTTCTTTCCTCCTCTTTTCATGATTGTGACTTGTGTTGGGTGCAATTTCACAGGCTCTGCCAGCTTTACATCAGATTGGGCCGGACGGGATTTACCCTAGGATTCTCTGGGAGGCAAGAGAGGAGATTGCAGAGCCTCTGGCTCTGATCTTCAGGTCCTCGTTGGTTACGGGTGTGGTTCCGGAGGACTGGAGGATAGCGAATGTGGTCCCATTGTTTAAGAAGGGGAAGAGAGACCTTCCAGGGAATTATAGGCCAGTGAGTCTTACTTCTGTTGTGGGCAAGGTATTGGAGAGAATTATTAGGGATAGGATTTATAGTTATTTAGAGAGAAATGAATTGATTGGGGATAGTCAGCATGGTTTCGTGAAGGGTAGGTCATGCCTTACTAACCTCATTGAGTTTTTTGAGAAAGTGACCAGAGAGGTGGATGGGGGTAAGGCGGTTGATGTAGTATATATGGACTTTAGTAAGGCTTTTGATAAGGTGGCCCATGGAAGACTTCTACAGAAAATGCAGATGTGTGGAATAGAGGGTGATTTAGCTAATTGGATTAGAAATTGGCTGGCAGATAGAAGACAGAGGGTGGTGGTTGATGGGAGATATTCATCGTGGAGTTCGGTGACGAGTGGTGTGCCTCAGGGGTCTGTTTTGGGGCCCCTGCTGTTTGTAATTTTTATAAATGATCTGGATGAGGGTATTGAGGGATGGATCAGTAAATTTGCAGATGATACTAAAGTTGGTGGTGTGGTAGATAGTGAAGAGGGGTGTTTTAGTTTACAGAGTGACTTGGACAAGTTGCAGAGCTGGGCCGAGAGGTGGCAAATGGAGTTTAATGTGGAAAAGTGTGAGGTAATGCACTTTGGCAGGAACAATAAATGTGTAGAGTATAGGGCTAATGGTAGGGCTCTTAATAGTGTTGAGGAACAGAAGGATCTTGGTGTATGTGTCAATAGATCCCTGAAAGTAGGCAGTCAAGTGGATAAAGTTGTTAAGAAGGCATATGGAGTCTTAGCTTTTATTGGTAGGGGGATTGAATTTAGGAGCCGCAGCATCATGTTGCAACTGTACAAAACTCTAGTGCGGCCGCACTTGGAGTATTGTGTGCAGTTCTGGTCGCCCACATTATAAGAAAGATGTGGAGGCATTGGAGAGGGTACAGAGGAGGTTTACTAGGATGTTGCCTGGTATGGAGGGCAGGTCCTATGAAGAGAGGTTGAAGGATTTGAGGTTGTTTTCGTTAGAAAGGAGGCGGCTAAGGGGGGATCTTATTGAAACATATAAGATGATTAGAGGTTTGGATAGGGTGGACAGTGATAGCCTTTTTCCTAGGATGGAAAAAGCTAGCACGAGGGGACACAACTTTAAATTAAGGGGTATGAGTTATAGGACGGATATCAGAGGTAGGTTCTTTACTCAAAGAGTGATTAGGGAGTGGAATGCCCTGCCTGCAGCTGTTGTAGATGCGCCAAGTTTGGTGGCGTTTAAGAGGTTAGTTGATAAGTATATGGATGAGAAGGGAATGGTTTAGTTAGGAGGGGCATTGCTTTTTATTTTGGTCGGCACAACATCGAAGGCCGAAGGGCCTGTTCTGTGCTGTATTGTTCTATGTTCTATGTTCTATGTTCTATGTTCTATTGTAGAAATAACATTGCTCGTTCCTCCCCTATCCTATCCCATGTTTTTTTGGAACCCTCATTCAAGCTCCTGTTGTTTCCAGTGAAATCTTGTGCACCTCCTATCTCCTGTTGTGTTCAAACTTGATCACACCCAAAATTCCCCCTCCCCCCATCCCCTACTGCTATTTGTGCCAGATCCTACACATCAGATGCAACAACACTTGCTCACCTATATTAGATCCTGGTTTACCAATGTCTCAAATTTAACATTCTTGTCCTAATGTTCTGAGCCCTCTGGAATTGTAAACTCTACAGTCCTTCTAAAACTCTCAGAACTTTTATGTCTTTCTCCTCCTCTTCGAGACCCTGCATAGAATTTACCTTTTGAACAAATGTTTTATTACTTGCCTAATAAGGTGACAAAGCAAAGGAGTTTTTATGTGAGGTGCCTTGGGGTGTTTTCCTACATTGAGGAAGCTATATTAATTCAGGTTGATGCTTCCTTTATAATTGAGCAGAGGTTTGTACATTGTGCTGAGATGTGTGAACAGGGCAGTGTTCAAAGTATTGTTGGTGTGAAGGTCAATATATTTGCAGCTCAATGTTGCTGGAATAGTTTAAGTTTTTGTTAAAAACACAACTGGTTCAATAGTAGTTTAAGCTTTTCCTTGCATTGAACTGACAACAGATTTGCTTTTATAAATGGCAACGAAACAGAAACATCTTGATTTTTTTGTAGCTGAACTCTGATTTTTTATTACATGAAATTTGATTCCAACTCTTCCTTAGGTTACTGGTGTGTAGCGCTGTTTTTTTCCTCCAGAGTACTGTGTTGCATTTGATCATAGAATCCTGCAGAGTAGAAGGAGGCCATTCAGCCCATTGTCTGCGCCAATCACAATTCCACCCAAGCCCCATTCTCACAATGCCACATTTATCTTGCTAATCTCGCTGACACTAATGGACAATTTATCATGGCTAATCGACTTAACATGCACATCTTTGCACTGTGGGAGGAAATTGGAGCACATGGAGAAAACCCACACAGGCACAGGGAGAACGTGCAAACTCCACATAGTGTGTAACAGTAAATGTTAGTTACTTTTTAACGAAGCATGGAATACAGTTACACAAGTGTTTGGATTCTTTCTTTGTTGCCCTGGTAGCAGTTCAAGTTTGCTAACTATTTTGACAACAGTATTAGACTAAGCAGACATCATCGTCTGCTTTCAGTTCACGAAATTTTTAAATTTCCGCTTGCGAGCATTCTCATTTCTAAAACTTGTATCTATCATATAGTTCTTGGATCAAGTGCTTCATAAATAGAACGTATTTTTCTCTTCAAAAACAGATTACTGACAATATGTTTTGCTGGCTGTTCTTGGAATGTGTATGCCGTTGGTAAGGTAATATCAGTTGCTTCAAGAACTCTTAACCACATAGTGTGACTTTGTAGTGGCAGGTTGTTTTTATTCCCTTGAAGGACATTACGAAACCAGTTGTTTTTAACAACAAAATTGAAGCTTCCATGGTCATTTTCTGATGTAAACTCACACATTACCAGAATTATTGAATATGGTTTTACAAGTGCTAAAGTGAAGTTTAAATTCATGATCTCTATATTGTTAAATCCAGTGTTACAGCTACTAAGTTACACCAACCCAAGAACAAATGCTAACTTCAACTAATTCAACTGAAAGCAATCATTCTTTATCCCTGCAATTGTGTGCAATCGTACATGTTTGGACATGACCTTAGGAGTCTGCTTCACCAGTCGATAAGATCATGACTGGTCTGATTGTGATTGCAACTCCACTTTCTAGCCTGGTTCTCTTGTCAATCAAGAATTTATCAAACTCAGCCTTCAAGCATCAGATTTTGATACAACACTGACTTTTGTGAATCTCAACACTTGATCAGAGAGTAACCAAACTAGATAGCAACATATTACTAATGGCACAAATTTCTAATAGGACATGCAAAGAACAGAGGCACAACTAGAGTAACTTCGTGCACTTGTCATTTGACAAATAGTGTACAGTATAACCTTACCTCTATCGATTAGTCACAGAGGTTTATAGCATAGAAACAGGCCCCTCAACCCAACTTGTCCATGTTGCTCTTTTTTAAAGCCCCTAGGCTAATCCCAGTTGCCTATATCCCTCTATACCCATTTTAGCCATGTAGCTGTCTAAATGTTTTACTACTACCTCTGGCATTTGGTTCCAGACACGCTCCGTCTGTGTGGAAAAAACTTGCCCCTCTGGACACTTTTGTATCTCTCCTCTATCATCATAAACCTATGCCCTCTAGTTTTAGATCCCCTACCTTTTGGAAAAGTCAATAATTTTCTAGCTGATCTATGCCCCTTGTTATTTTATATATGAACTAATCCTCCGGTCTTCTATGCTCCAGAGAAAAAAAGTCCCAGTCTATCAAGTCTCTCCTAACTCAAATCATCAAGTCCCAGTGGCATCTCAGTAATTCTCTTCTGTCCCTTTTCTAGTTTAATAACCTTTCTATAATAAGGTGATCAAAACTGTACACAGTATGCTAAGTGTGGCCTTACCAATGTCTTACAATTTCAACAAAACAACCCAACTCCTGAATTCAGTGTTCTGACAAGTGAAACCAAGCATGCTGAATGCCGCCTTCATCACTCTGTCCACCTGTGACTCCACTTTCAAGGAGTATGAACATGTACCCCTAGATCTTTGTTCTGTACCTCTCCTTAACACCCTATCACTAACTGAGTAAGTCCTGCCCTGGTTCCATCTACTAAAATGCATCACCTTGCATTTATCTATTTTAAACTCCATCTGCCGTTTCTCAGCCCACTGGCCCAGTTGTTCAAGATCTATTGCAATCAGAGATAATCTTCACTATCCATTATGCCACCAATCTTGATGTCATCTACAAACTTACTAACCATGCCTCCTATATTCTCATTCAAATCATTAATATAAATGACAAATAACAGTAGACCCAGCACTGATCCCTAAGGCACACCACTGGTCACAGGTGTCCATTTGAAAAACAACTCTCTATAACCACCCTCTGACTTCTTTCATCAAACCAGTTTTGTATCCATTTAGCTACCTCACCCTAGATCCCATGAAATTTAACCTTATGTAACAATCTACCATGCAGTATCTTGTCAAAGGCTTTGCTAAAGTTCTTGTAAACAACATCAACTTCACTGCCCTCATGTACCTTCTTTGTTACCCCTTCAAAAAGCTCAAATTTGTAGGATATGATTTTCCACACTCAAAGCTGTGCAGACTGTCCCTAATTAATCCTTGTATTTCTCAAAATACCTTTAACAATTTACCTGCCACAGATGTGAGGCTCGCCAGCCCATAGTTCCCAAACTTTTCTCTGTAGCCTTTTTAAAACAAAAACACAACATTTGCCATCTTCCAATTTTCAGACATCTCACCTGGTGTTATTGATGATTCAACTGTCTCTGCTAGGGGACCTGCAATTTCCTCCCTACCTCCCACAATGTCCCGAGATACACTTCAAGTCCTGGAGATTTATTACCTTGATGTGCTTTAAGACTTCCAGCACCACCACCTCTGTAATATGTACACTCCTCAAGACATCACTATTTATGTCCCCAAGTTCCCTAATATCCATGCTTTTCTCAATAGTAAAAACTGATAAGAAATATCATTGGAAAACTAACACTGTATTTGCAGATAATATAACCAAGATGTTGTATATTGATGAGAAATGTGAAGGGATCATGGACTGTTCCTTGGAGGTATATCAGAAGTAATGGTGTGTGTGATTGGAAAATGGAGTTGCTGGATGTTGGTGTGGTCAGTGGTGTCGAAGGTTGCAAACAGGTAGCGAAGGATGACAATTTGAAGTGTAAAAACGAGTAAAGCAATACAGCTGCTCAATTTAATTCTGTTCCTCCAATTGCTTTACCCATCATTGGATATTTCTGAAACTATGAATTTAACAATCTGTTAATCTCAGTTTCAAATTTCAATTGATGCAGCATCTTCACCTGCACCTATCTGGGACAATGACTTCCATTTCTTTTACATCAGAGAATCCTTGCTGTCTCTTAACATTTTCACACAGTAGCACAGTAGACCATTGCATTGTACTCCTTCTAAAACCAACATACCTTTCCTGGGGTTTTGTGCCCAAGTCCTTCTTTTCCTCACCTACTCTACTGAAACTCCCACTTAACTCGGAGGATGTAGTTATACCAGATGGGCTGCAGTAGTTCAAGACTTCAGCTCACCAGTACCTGGTATTGAGCAATTAGGGATGGGCAACAAATGCTGGTGTTCAAATGCTGGAAATGGGGGAAAAATCCATTTGCATAATTTATAAACAAAATGCTTGGTTAAAATGTTAGTGGAACTTTCAAATAATCATTTCATATGAGCTAACTTTGGCTTGTAAAAGTTTTCAGTACACATTGTGGTAGAAATCCCGTTATTTTAAGAAACGAGTTTGAACAGGAGCTACTTTCCCCTGATAAATCTAGAAGTTAGTTTTCTGAACTAAACTGTTCTCAGCCTTTAAATATTTTTCACCTTCAATAAATTCACTTATTTTTCTCCAAGTAGTTAATTCTCATTGACGTTAATAATGATCAGAGGAGACATTGAAAATTACTTTTGCTAAAATGATTTAGCTGCTGCTAGATTCCATCAGTCCACAGTAATGGCAAGTCAGACAGTTCTTTAGATGTGTTTGCATTCTGTCTCAGTTATTTTAGTGTTGGTGATGAGATCTTTTTTAGCCTGTAATTTTGCTATTTTTGCGCCAGTGAATTGTTCTGTATGAATAGAGTCTGTGGCTTGGCTTGCCCATTGTGCATTTATGAGCAATTAAGAATCTGTTCCCAGCAAAACAGAATCACTGCAACATCAGACTCTGATTAAGTCGTGTCCCCGCTCTTGAGTGACTACTGACTATTTTTCGGAAAGTGTGGTAGGTTCCATTCAGCTCTTAATTTTTTTAAAAGTTGAAGATTGTCAATTGCTATTTCATGAATGTCAGACTATACAAGATAGTACTGCAATTAGGAGAGACAGACTTTGGAAAGTTTTGACAAGTTTGTACGTTGTAATAGTTGACATAGTAAAATTGAAAAATGTTGGTAGAAGCATGACCAATAAAAGTAAGAAATCGTACATGATTGTAGTAGGATCGTCAGCAAATATGGGAGCAATTTACAGTGAATTGAGTTTGTACCAAGTCTGTTAAACTGTTGTGGTGTTTTAGTACTGGTAGGCACTAAAACTGATATCACAGAAGTATACTTTTAGTCCCTGTTCTCCTACAACTTAGAATACAGAATTCGAAATACATAGTTTAGACTTAATTTACAACTGTATGTATCTTTGAGATTTTTTCCCCCTGTGCTTGTAGAATTTTTAAAGGGATGCTTACTATTTAGCATAGTGAAATCTTTTCCTTAACTTTTGGATCTTTAAGTTGCAGACAGCACAAGAAAGTCAGAGTAGATTGAGTAGCTGGTTCCATGGAATACACTTGCTTCTGAGTTAGAAGGTTGTGGGTCGTTCCATTCCAGAGACTTGAGACCAAAATCTAGGCTGATGCCTCAGTGCTGAGGCTGCTTCTACTTTTTGGAAAACATTTAATCAAGGCCTTCTAGCATAAAGGGTCCTTTGGCACTATTTGAAGGAGAAACAGGGGAGTTGTGTTTCCTATAGTCACTACACTGTGAAACATTTGCCTGTAAAGTGCTTTTTGGTTTACTGAGATGTTGAAATGCATTATATGAATGCAAGCTATACAATGGAAATTTAGAAGATTATGGCCATGGAAATTTTCACAAGGACCAGAGAACCTCAAAACTTCAACTTCTTTTAGATTTTGTTTGTGTTTTACAGCATGTTTGAATTGACCTTTTTATATATGGATAAATTTAACACTGAAGCCAGCAACAAGTTACGAAAAGACATTAATAAATTGCAGAATTTTCATATATTGGCAAATGAATTTTAATGTTTACGTATGAGGTATTACGTTTTACTAAAACACACAGAGGTCACATCCTTTTAGAAGAAAAAAGGGATTTTGGAGGAAAGATGAACAAATCATGAGCAGTAGCAGTACAATTTAATAAGGCCAAAACAAAAGCAAGTAAAACACTACTGTTTGTTTTTTAGCTGTCCTAAATTGTATGGAACCTTAGGCCACAATTGGAGAACTGTGTAGTTTCGGTCACCAAATAAAAAGAATAGTGATTCTGAGCAGGACATAAAAAACATTTATAAGAATTTTACCAGAACTGAGTGGCTATAATCAAGAAAGGATGAACAGGTTGTGTTTCTGTTCTTGAAAAGAAGACTTTGGGTGACCATCTGAACTTATGAAAGGGTTTGATAGGGTAGACACAATATATTTCCATTTCCAGGGAACAGTAGAACTGAAATCCATCAATACAATATACTTGACAAGAAATCAACTAAGGAATTCAGAAGAATTTCAGAAAGTGAAGATTATGTGGAACTTGCTACCTACCACAAGAAGTGTGTGAGACAAATGGTATTTAATATTAATAATAGAAAAGCGTCTGAAAGAGAAATAAATAAAAGCATAATGCAACACACTAGCATTGACTGGGCTGAATAGGCTGTAAATTTGGTAATGTGTAGACTAGTTCATTTTTAAAAAGAAACTGATTTCAGACTGAATTCCCAGTCTACAAATGTTTCTTTTTCCAAATCTTAAAATTTTAAGTTTATATTGTCATGATGAAGACAAAACCCTTGGATTATACACAGAAATATTGGACTTTATGAAGATGAGTTTCATATTGTGAAGGACACAGACTCCAGCTACTGACAGGAACGACTGCAGGGGGTTTCTCTAAGTAACAATGGAACCTCTCCCTGTGGTTCCAGACACGATAATTCCAAAAATTTCCAAAAACTGATTACTATCTCTGGTAAAGACAAAGGAAAATAATGACCATCCCATTCAAAGACCTTGGGTATAATTACCTAGACTGGCTAGTAGACTCAGACAAAGATGAGTTCATAAGCTTATCAAGAGAGCAGGTACACACTGAAGAATCAACTATTCTCTGGCTGAAGTCAACTACTGGAAGCAACCTCCATTGGCCACACCATGTCATCATCTAGTTCTTGCAACTCGGGGACTGTTTGAATAATTCTTAATTTATATTTACTTACTATTACTCTCAGTTGTTCTAATCCACATGAATATAGATGTATGTGTTTTATCACTTCAGCTTACTTTTTTAGTACTTAATTAACTCAAAGTCTAGTTAAATTTGGCTCCTTTTTAAATTAACTGTTGGGTCTTGAAAAGGTATTCAAGGGGAAGGGAACCATGTAAGATTAAACCTTTGCTGCTGCCAGCAGAGGGTGTGTTGAATACCTAAATGGATCCAGTCACTCATCACCCAGGTTTGTACAATTTGGGAATATCCTAGCTGGACACTGACAAATCTCAGGGGAGTCTTGTCCAGATCAACAACCTTTAGGAAATCTCACTTGGGGCTGGTTGCAACAATTACTTTGAAAACAAAATGTCAGCACGTTGCCTGATTTATTTTTTCCATTGTAGCTAATTGGAGATATAGCAAGGATTCCAATTTCAAATTAACATTTCTCAAAATTTTAAAATTTCATCTCTGAAAATAGTTGGGAGACTCTTCAATCCTTGGTTACCATTTGAATTCCTTTTGATGGGTATGCGTTACCCTAAAATGTATTCTGAGTCAAAGCTCATTCAACTGTTTCATGATTTCTTAGACAGATAATCATTAATATATAACTGGGATGATCAGGCAGTTCACTAGCAATGTCTGGATGTTCAGAAGACATTGGAACTTTACTGTTGAACAATGAATCAAATTGAAAGGCTTTTTAATATCCAGACAAATGCCAAAATGGTTGGCAACAGCAGACTGGAAGGTAAAGTAACAAGAGATTACTTTAGTAAGTAAAACATTTGTAACAAAATTCCAGCAGAATATATGTTACTCATTATAGTCAGTATTCTGTGTTTTGCCTTCTATGGAATAAAGTAGCTTACTGATAAAACTGAATATCACCTTGCCTATCAATCTGTCTCTACATCCCCACATTGGAGATATTAAAGCAGTGTGTAAATGTAATGCACAAAATTCTGGTTCTGAGCACAATTCATTGTTATGATCCTGTATTTCACTGCCATGCTTGCATGTGCAGAAGCATTTGAATTTGCAACCATCTGCAGCAGATTGAATTTGTAAAATCCTTTTTTTAAAAAAAACTACAGTATTTGCACCCTGGTCTTTCAATCCACAGGTTGTCAGCCCACTATTTAGCATTAATGTTATAATTCACACTTATTCAAAGAAAAAAATACTGAAAACAATGCTAAAAGCCTGCTGCTTTTAAGATTCCAAATAGTGAGCAAGTCAAACCATAATATGGTCTTCTCAGTTTGTAAAGATGTGGAGCTGAGAGAGGAAGAGGTGCAATAGTCATAAGCTGTGGGAGACCTGGGCCATAAAAACATAAAAGATTTTTATAGGCAGGATTTATTTGGGGCATTACTTATTGTGAAGTGCCAGCTGGTCAGCTTCCATTGCGTAGTTATTTCCTTTCTCAAAGGAACACATCATGCACGTGGGAGTACTCCTCCCTCTATTACGTACAGATTCAAAATAATGCTAATGCTGATTGTCTACTAAGCCACACCACGCACATTATTGCATTCATATACTTCAGACAAGATTGGTGATACTGATCCTTTGCTTAGGAGATTTGGTCATAAAAATCATTATAGAGGAAGCAAAGCAGTTGTTCAACAGTTAAACCTTCCTCTTTTGGGCAGAGGGCAAAACAGTTTGAGAGCAACTGCATTCAGTTCTTGGAACTGTACCTCTAAATTTAATGTTGGTTCAGGAATGACTGTCATGAAAATTCATGAACATGATGGAGATGGTTAAAGGCCAATGGCAATATTATGAGGACAAGTTGCTCATACATGACTTGTATGTCCTTTGGTTGAGGAGGTTAAGGGGGGAATTAGCAAATTGTTACAAATGATAGACTTTGAACGGGTGAATAAAGTGAATCTCTTTCTGGATGAGGGAGTCCAGAACTCAGGAGTTTACAAAGAACAAAGTAGCCTGGGAAACAGGCCCTTCGGCCCATCGAGCCCGCGCTCCCATCTCTACCTGTGATCCCTGTCTATGTTTTTAGATCTATGGATTAAAAACCAAATTTGAGACATTTAGAGAGAATTTGTTTTGCCAATTAGCCTAAGAGCACATTTTTAGGATGTGGGAGGAAACCCACGCAAGCACGGGGAGAATACGCAAACTCCCACAGACACGGGCCCAAATATATGTATCTGCACAGCACAGCGATAGTCACTGAGCTGTTGTGTTGCCCATCGAATGGTCCAGGTCAAGCATACACTAACGACGTGAAGCACTAGGATACTCTCAAAAAAATCCAAGAGCAGCCCTCTCACGACCCATTGCGTGTATGCCTCTTGTTATTCTTAAAATCAGACCCTTTAGGAATTCATTGGGAATTTACAAAGATTAGAAGAAATTAGGCCCAGCCTCCCAAAAGGTGACAAGTGCTGAGATAGTTGATGCTTCCATTCTTAAAATCGATTTAGAATTTTGATCGGTGAAAATATCAAGGAACAAAGTGCAAAGGAATTTAAAGGGGTTGAGGTAAAGATCAGAACAGCTTTGAGTGGTTGAAAAAAGCTTTTGATTATGTTGCCAAGTCAACCTCTGCCGTGTCTATCTACCTCCTAGATACCATGCTGCACATTAAGCCTGGGCACAGTTAGTGAATGCCATCTTAATGAGAGACTTAATTATTCACAACATGTGTAGCATTTTAATTAGTGTTTGAAGAATGATGGTAGTGGAATCCTGTAGTAATTCTCCCTTGTGCTGTGTGAGAATAAGATTAGCAACACAAGAACTTGAAAGACTGGATCTTTTGCAGCGTTTGTTGTTGCATAAAAGTTTAATGAAAGTACCAGGAGGTGGCATGTACTGCCAGACAAGTTGTAACTTGTTCTTTGCCAGCCAGCCTGTGTAGCTAAGGCTCCAATAATTTAGAACATTTTCTAAAATATTGTTTTGTTTGACTTTTAAACCTCAAGTTTCAGGAATTCTTATAGAAATTACTTTACCATTCAAATATCTATCTTTAACAAGAATTACTGATATTATCTGGAATGAATGATCTTTACTGCACAAAGTTAGTGCTATTTCTTTGGCATCTTAGCTTTATTCTGTTAATTGTTTAAATCTGTTAATTCTGATTTATGAACATTTTCAACAACATGTGTTGTTTTACACAAGAACAAAGAGTTCGAACCCCGTCTCTTTTGAGTTACCTGGGAGGTTGGGAAGCTAGTACTTCCCTGTTGCTTTCTCCATGGCAAAACCTTGGTCAGCTGCAGACTATGGAGATAACTCACCAACCAGTTGGCACCTTTCCAGTAGCATGAGTTGTCATTGTTTGAAATTTAGCATTCTTGCATTTGTTCCAATGAGTGCAGTCATTTTCAGTATTGGAATGATGTAGAGGCAGAAATTTCTGTAAAACAATATAGTGCTGTCGCTTGTTAATATTTTTGACCTTTTTGTTCTTGCATTAAGACCTGATTGCAAACCTAAACATTTCAGTATTCACATTAGCAATTTTATTCCTAAATAGTTTTGTGTCTGTATTTTAGAAATGGGAATGATAGTTAGATAAACAGCTGACGCCCTTAGTTATATGGCCGCTCATAAAGGCCACTTTGTCACTACCCATGTTCTTATCTATGTGTATTTTGTAATATATCTTTATGTATGACTGGCCAATTCACTACCACAAAAAGTAATTACTCTTAAGGTGTGTGTGAAAATCTATTTGAAGAGTAACTCTATTTATCAGGATAAATGATGAAATACCTTGTCACTTGCATGAGTGCATCTGTAGCAACACAATGTTCAATGCACAGAAGTTGCAGTGTGTACTGTCCACAGGATACATTGCACCAATTTTCCAAAATTTCTTCAGTAAAATCCCAAAACCTATACCATCATCTAGGTTGAAGGATAAGCAGAGCTGATGTATGGGAACGCTTTCACTTCCAAGTTTCCTTTTGAGTTGCATACAGTTCTGCCTTTAGCATGTTATAGCCATTCCCTCATTGTTACTGGATCAATCCTTTGATCCTTACCCAACAACACGGACAATAGCTGTTCATTCAGAAAGATTCACCAACACTTCCTTGAGCAAACTAGCCTTGCTCGGTACACTGAAAATCCCTACAATAAATGCTTGTTCTTCTGTTGCTACGATTGACTGTTTCAATTCATCTTTGTGGAATCCTACTTCTGAAGTTGGGCATGTTTGTGTAGTTTGGTTTGAAACAAAATGCTGCATTTTTAGGAGTGGGAGTCAGAGTATTAAGCTTGTCTGAAAAAATGACAAATCCCATATACTCGTGCTCAATCTCTTCTTTGCCTGTTTTGTCTTTTGAACCCATTTATAAAATGCTTCAATATCCTTTCATAGCAAGTAATTTCAGATAACATATCTAGCTGGTAAGCAGTACTACAAAGATACAGTTGCTTTACTTTCATAGGTTTTTACAGAAAAATAAACATTCTAAAGTTTTAAGTAGTCCAAATACTGATGGTGTTTTTTGTCTGGAGACTACGTGAAATAAATACTGTGGACCATATCAGGTGCTGTAGTTACGCCTGGTCTCTGTATGCTGTAACAGATGGTACAAAATAATCTGAAAATCTTTTGACTATACTGTAGATCCTTTTCTCCCTGCCCACAATGAAAAAAGTACGTTCTTGTACGCATGCCATTTGAGATGTGACAAAAATGAACATTTTCAAATACAAACACGCATGTAACAGGGTTGCAGAAAGCAAGACAACTCAATGAAATCAGCCAGACACATGCAAAAATATTGAAACAACATCCGGTCTGAAAATGAGGAAGCATGCAAATAATCCAAGACAACAGCGCAAAAAAAATCAATTGCAGAATGATATGCAAGTGAGGCAAGTCATCACTTCTTAATTCTCCATCAAATACTGCTAGTAATTTTTCTGTGTAGTATATTTATCCTGTCTCATGCTGGAATATTTTTGTTTAATGTTTCACTGTCACATAGACAAATTTATTCCAACTGATGAAAACTTATCCTACCATGTCTTCATTACTTTCCTCCACATCTAATGGGCTCTCATCCCTGGCTAATACATTTCAGAAACTGCAGCAGACCATGAAGTATGTTAAAACAAGCTTCAAACTATTCTATACTAAATATAAATATCGGAATTCTTCTATAAATAATGTTTGTAACAGGTGAAATAATTTTCACTTTCTACCTCCTGCATTTGGCAATCTTAAAGATTTTAAAACAATCTTTAAAATGCTGCTACCTTTCATTAATGTAAAATCCTGGAGCCACTGTACATATAACATTTTCACTGCTGCCTTGATGAAACAAAATCAGAATTGTAATCTGTGACCTGAGAACTCCAGGTGAACCCATCTTCTATTTCAAGAATGCAATGAAATTACACTTCCAGCGTTAAAGGAATGCACTCCTATGTTCGATTTTTCATTTTAAATATTGAAGTATTATACCATGCATCTTTTTACTTACCACAAGCAGTGCTTTGAGGGGTTTTCAAGTATTGAGTTTTTAAAAAAATTTTATAAGCTGCAAAGTGATCTAAGTAACTTTTAATAATCAATTTAGAGTAGTTAATATCCTGTATGGTTAAAGTTATGAGAAGGAAACAATGATATTTGAATTACTGCTATGTAGTACTATTATGGGATAAAACCAGACTTTGGGGGAGGGGGGGGGGCAGTAGCAGTGGCTTAGTGATATTGTTACTGGACTGGTAACCCAGAGACCCAAAGTAATGCTCTGGGGACCTGAGATTGAGTTTTTGTCACAAAATCTGCCACCTTTTGTCACTCCAGATCCACAACAGTGTGGTTGACTCAAATGGACAATAAATATTCACCCAGCCAGCAATGCCCACATCCCACAAAAAAAACCAGCATCAGCCTGTGCACCAGAAACAACAAAAATATACCTAGCACTGTCGTGTAAAGCTCTTCTCTCCAAATGAGTTGTGCCACAGTAAGCCAAGTACCAAAGCACT
Organism: Sphyrna mokarran; assembly: GCA_024679065.1. Taxonomy (NCBI): domain Eukaryota; kingdom Metazoa; phylum Chordata; class Chondrichthyes; order Carcharhiniformes; family Carcharhinidae; genus Sphyrna; species Sphyrna mokarran. Next base: position 40,486,987 of record JAGIQG010000024.1, read on the forward strand.
GGACTCTCAAGGCACAAGTTAATGTGTGATGAGTCGTCTGAACTTATCTGGATGAATGTAACACCACGACACTTGAGCTCAACATCATAAGCAGCCCACTTGATTCAAGCTCTGCCACATTACAACTTTTACTATCTTCAAGGCATTATATAAATATAACACCACGCAGGTAGTTTACAGAGACATTATAAAACAAAATATGGCACCAAGCTGCATGACAGATCTGGTCAGACAGTCAAAGGTGCAGCTTTTAAGGAGTGCCTTAACAGAGGGAAGTATGGTACAGAAGTTGAAAAGTGTGGGGGAATGTGTGCCCTTATTACAGGACCTTGACATTTGATGGCATAGCCTTAATAGCCTTAATGCCTCCATAGCCTGGACAGTGATAGCCTTTTTCCTAGGATGGAGAATGCTAGCACGAGGGGACACAGCTTTAAATTAAGGGGTATGAGTTATAGGACGGATATCAGAGGTAGGCTCTTTACTCAAAGAGTGATTAGGGAGTGGAATGCCCTGCCTGCAGCTGTTGTAGATGCGCCAAGTTTGGTGGCGTTTAAGAGGTTAATTGATAAGTATATGGAAGAGAAGGGAATCGTTTAGTTTGGAGGGGCATTGCTTTTTATTTTGGTCGGCACAACATCGAAGGCCGAAGGGCCTGTTCTGTGCTGTATTGTTCTATGTTCTAATGATGGACCAATTAAAATCGATAAACAAGAGGCCAGAATTAGTGGAGCGTAGGTGTTTTAGAGAACTGTGGATCTGGAGGAGATGAAATAGGAAAGAAGACCATGAGAGACATTTGAAAACAAGGGTGATTTTTAAAATTAAGGATTTCTTAACCAGGAGCTAATGTACATCATAAGAGTACAAGAATGATTGGTAAATGGGACTTGCTACATTTACAGAGGATAGAAATTACTTGGGAGGCCAGCAAGGTATGCATTAAAATAACAAAGTCTTGAGGAAACAAACGCGAGAATGAGAGTTTCAGCATATGAGCTGCATTGGATGTTATGAAGATGGAAGGAGCTGACTTAACTTCATACCAGGGAGAAGATGCAGTTTGCCGTGGGGATTGAAATTAATAGCTTCAGTCTATCTGGTATTGAAGGAAATTTATTCCCATCCAATGTGGCATGTTACATAAGCAGTGGAAGAGTCAAGAGAGGTCATAGTGAACTAGAGCTAAGTGTCATCAATGTACTTACATAAACATGACCTTGAGGTGGTATTGCTGAGGACCAACATGTAGGTGAGAGAGGAAGGAACCGAGGAAAGTTCCTTGAGGGGATATCAAAAGTAATGAATAGAAAAAAAGCCATTGCAAGTGGTTCTCTGGCTACCAATAAATCAGAATGAAACCAGTTGAGAGCAATCCTGTCCAGCTGGATGATAACAGATTCAACATCAGTTTCCTGTGTTATTTTCATTTCTAGTTTAGGTATTATAGACCAGGTACTGTTGCTGAGACAGAAAGGCTGAAAGTTGCTCACTGGGAAGCCGTTTTGACGAAGGTGGATGATCAACATCATGGTCAATATTTTTGAACAATGAAGTGTAGAATCTTTACAATGTGCTATCTTGAAGCTTTTATTATTTATTACTTGACTGGATCTCCAGTGGAGTTCAGGATAATTAAAAGCTGTACCATTTTATAAGGCAACATCTTGTATTAATGGCTGAAATGATTTCAATGGGCAGTGTGATACTATATTGTTGATATATTTTATGTTTTAAAGTTCAGTTTTCTACATGCAGTCAGTATGTCTGTAAAACGTAGCTGAGATGCTGGGAAGCAGGATACTTATTTTAGCCGTGTGGAATTTATTTAGGAGAGAGAGAGTGTTTTATTTATAGATAAAAACAAAGTCCCCTAGGAGGTTTTTTGATTAAGGGAATGGAAGGTGGGTTCGGGTATAACGGGGTTATGTGGTAAATGAGAGAAGCTAGGTCTGTAGCAAGGATTTTGTGCTGATTTAGTTTTAGTTCAGAATTCTGCTTCAAAACGTTTTGAAAGCTTTGAGGTTTTTGACATTTTATCACACTATGTTGAGGTTTGCTGATTGTATTTAAAGTAGAATTTGCATCTAAGAGGAATGTTGCTTATTGGGAACTGAAGCAATGATAAGTTTCTTTTTAACTATTGTTCAACTGTTAAATGTTAAATTGCTTCATTTTGTTACATTTAATCTCATGAATAAAGCTTTTTTTCATAAAAGATTCCTAATTTGTCAATAGAAGTACTCTTAAAATGAAACATCCTATCCTAATGTTTATGCCAAAATAGAAAAATTGTTGGCTTCGTAATCTACCATGGGGTTTGTCCAGGGCCCTAACAGCAGTGTGAAAGAATATTATCCAGAAGATATTTGGACAGATGGCAGATGGAATTCAATCCTGATAAATGTGAGGTGATGCATTTCGTGAGAAAGAATGTAGGGGGGAGGTATATGATAAAGGATAGACCTATTAAGAGTATAGAAACGCGGAGGGACCTGGGAGTGCAGGTGAACGAGTCTCTGAAGGTGGCAGAGCAAGTGGAGAAGGTTGTGAAGAAAGCATGTAGTATGTTAGCCTTTATAGGAAGGGGTATAGAGTACAAGAGCTGGCCTTTAATGTTGCAGTTGTATAAAACTGCAGTTGCAGTTGGTTAGACCTCATTTGGAATACTGCGTCCAGTTCTGGTCGCTGTACTACCGGAAGGACGTGGAGAGTTTGGAGAGAGTGCAGAGGAGGTTTACCAGGATGCTGCCTGGTATGGAAGGTCTGAGTTATGAGGAGAGGTTAGGCAAATTGGAACTGTTTTCCGAAGAAAGACGTAGACTTAGAGGAGATCTAATAAAGATGTACAAAATTATGAGGGGTATAGATAGAGTAAACAGGGTTAAGCTCTTTCCTAGGATGGACTCAAATAGGATGAGGGGTCACGGGCTTAGGGTGAGGGGGGTAAGGTATAATTTGGATGCTAGAGGGAGTTTTTTCACACAGAGGGTAGTAGGGGTATGGAATGCGCTGCCAAGTAAAGTGATGGAGGCACGTACTCCTGGAGTTAAGAAATACTGAGATGGGCACGTGAACAGGATGGGAATGGAAGGGTATAGAAAACTGATTTAAAATAGGGATCATGAGCCTTGGACGTCCCTGGGAAGTGTGTAAATAGATGATATTGATGTACTTGTTTTTATCCTACAGGTGCTTTGGTCCACCCTGTTGTCGAACAAGGGGCATACACGCGATGGGTCGTGAGAGGGCTGCTCTTGGATTTTTTTTTTTGAGAGTATCCTAGTGCTTCACGTTGTTAGTGTACGCTTGACCTGGACCATTTGATGGGCAACACGACAACTCAGTGACTATCGCTGTGCTGTGCAGATACATGGATTTGGGCCTGTGTCTGTGGGAGTTTGCGCATTCTCCCCGTGCTTGCGTGGGTTTTCTCCGGGTGCTCCGGTTTCCTCCCACATCCCAAAGATGTGCTCTTAGGCTAATTGGCAAAACAAATTCTCCCTAAATTGTCTCAAATTTGGTTTTTAATCCATAGATCTATAAACATGGATAGGGATCGCGGGTAGAGGTGGGAACATCGGGGTGGTGGCGCAGGTTTGTTGGGCCAAAGGGCCTGTTTCCCGTGCTGTTTTGTTCTTTGTTCTGAAATGAGAACTGGGTTGTAAAACCTATCGCGATTGTTTGTGCTGAAGATCTGAAACACATTTGCCTCTTAATCAGTGAGCTTGAATATTTAGTAAATTGGATAGTTGGGAATTTATCGATCTGCATTGCCCACTTGGTTTTATACTATTTACAGACTTGACTAGAAAGATGGGCATCAATTAGATTGACATCATCATCACGTTACTAGTCAGCTATATCAACTGATGTAATTGGACTGAATTTGTTTTGGCATAAACTGGAAGAATACAGCTTGATTGTTTCATTAATACTGTCTAGACTTGAATTGAATTTCTGCCTAAGTCCAATCCTTGTTAGTATATATGGGTATGCATGACTGCGTTTATGCATCCATAAGGTTTTGAAATTGCAGTTACCTGGGCATTATCTCAGTTATTTTGATTTTCTTCCATTAATTCGCAGTTACTCAATACACAGGTTCTCTGTTGCAAATAAAATCTAATAAAAATAACTTCTTGCATAGATAATGTGGGAATTATATGGCAGTAATAGGGAAGGGTTCAGATGAAGTTCTGAATGTTCAATTAATCAAAATCTCTCAACCCTGTTGCATGTTGCTGCTTTGAAGCATATTTTCAACCACATCTTGCCTTGAATTTTTAAAAATGTTTAGTATTTTCATTCGGGTGAACCATATATCTGACTTTCACAGAGCATATTACGTATTTATTACTGTTTCGATGTAGTGCTAAATGGGGGCAGTATAGTGAGGGAGATTGTTTCAGAGAAGTGCCAGAGTGAGAGTTTATGCTGCTGTGTTACCTGCCCAGTGCAAAGGTTAGGGCCATCTGCTCAGGTCTAGAGAGTAATTTGCAGTAAGAGATGGAGGATCCAGTATTTATGGTTCACAGAATCATAAAAAAGTTTATGGCACAGAAAAAGGCCACTTGGTGCATTATGCCTGTGCCAGCTGGATTCAAGCCACCCAGCTGAATCCATAAAATCATAATGCTGTGGTTGAGAGCTCTTCTTGCCCCCCCAGTGACATATTTGAACTTTGCACAGAGAGAATGAGGGACTACACGCTAATTTAGAAAGCAGAATATGCACTGCGTGTAGATTGGCATAGGATACATTTAAATTAGAGATAAATGGCTCAAAGACTGGGTGGGAGAAGTGGGTTCTAGTTGTGGTGCACTGACACCAGTATTGGGGAAAATGGGGGCTGTACCAATGGAGTGATCTACATCTAAATTGTACTGGGAGCAGAGTTCTTGTGAACTGCATAATTAGGTAAATAGAGAAGGTTTTCAACTACATAGTAGGGCCATGGGATCAAATATGGGCAGATATGACAGATCAAAGGGAAGAGAGGAAGGTAGTAACATAGGAAATGATAGTCTATGATAGGAAGAGACTATCATAGTCTCTTCTAAGAATAGATCAACAGACATGACTAAAACTGAATGCATGCAGCGTTCAAAACAAAATTATAGAATCATAGAAACCTACAGTGCAGAAAGAGATCATTAGGCCCATCGAGTCTGCAACAACTACAATCCCACCCAGACCCTACCCTCATATCCCTGCATATTTTCCCACTACACCCTCTAACCTACACATCTCAGGACACTGTGGGGCAATTTTTAGCATGGCCGATCAACCTAACCCACACACCACTGGACTGTGGGAGGAAACAACACTGACACAAGGAGAATGTGCAAACTCCATACAGATAGTGACCAAAGCCAGGAATTGAACCCAGGTCCCTGGAGCTGAAGCAGCAATGCTAACCACTGTGCTGCCCAAATAGGTAAACTGATGTTACAAATAGAAATTAGTAAGTAGGATCTAATATCCATTAAAGAGAGATGGGCCAAAGATGATAAAGATTGGGAACTGCTTATTGAAGGATAAAGATGAAGGGGTAGCTCTGTTAATTAAAGATGACAGTACAGTAAGTTCAGCGAACCAGCATATAGAAGTGGTTTGGGTTGGGATGAGGAATGATAAAGGCAAGAAATCACTTGTGAAACTGATGTATAGGCCCTTTAATGGCAGGATGGGATAAAAAAGAAATAGTGCAAGCTTGCCGGAAAGGTATTGCGATTGTCCTGGGAAATTTGGTGGATTGTGATACAGAACTCTGAACTATCTACATTAATCCCAAAACAGGATTTAGCATACATGGCTTTTCTATTTAGTGATTTCACTGTCAGTGTTGTGGAAGTATAATCTTTCTCTTCCTTCTGTAGTTCTGAATTTACAAAATGCATTGGCTCATGTTTCCTGTAGCGAGCCCAACGAGAGAATGTTTGGGGATCAGTGAACTAGTTGAACCTTTAAATCCTGCACTCTGCTCTTCCACATGGAGTTTTTTTGTAAGCGTTTCCATTTTACAATGCCAGACCTATAGCTCTAGTCAGATACTGATTTTATCTTCTAAGTTCATTGCAGTCTGTAATTATTGGGTTTAGGGAAAAATGGGGGTATTTGACTTTGCCAAAACCACCAAGAATTTTAAAATGATTTGGAAAATAATTTTAGAACAAATGGTTCAACCCAAAGAATAGCACGCCATGTTAAAGGGATAGCACAAAGGTTCAGAAAAATCTTAAACAATAAATGTGAGCTTGATTTGTTGTGAAATCTGCCTGTTACCAGTTTGCCCTGAATGGAGTTTCTAGAAGATTGTGCTGTCCTGTGACAGGGTAGCTATTGAGTAGAGCAACAAATACATATTTTAGTAAGTATTGAATAGATGTATCTCAATGCCTCCTGTTAGCACCAGTGAGAATACAAATCTTTAGCATTGATTAAAGACTGCAGCACATTTTGGGCTGATGAATATCTTAATTCCATTTCTGTTACTGTTTACCCTGCATCTGTCTCTTCTCGTTCCTCCCTCGCCAACTCCCATTCCATTGAAGCATTAAATCAGATTGAATCAAGTAACTGGAAAATGTTGCCTAATACTCATGAACCTGTGCTTGTCAGTACGCCAGAAATGCAATCATACTCCTGATTTGCAAAATGACCTTCCTTCATTGCAGCTTTCCCTTTTTTATAACTAGGTTAATGTGTTTATTGGGAGCGGTGTGAGATGGAAACTGATGTCTGTACTTTACAAAAACAAGTTTAACTCTTCCCTTACTCAGGAAGCTATACTTGAATAGAAAAACACTGTTACTAGGTTTCATGTGCTAGTTGCTGTATTGCTTAGTTTCCAATCTTTCAAGCTAGTCTGAGGATAATTTTACACGGTGGTACAACATTTAATTCGTACAAGGAAAATTCAAGGTTAGTTTTACTTGATTACCTACTTATTGTTTCAGGAGTAGCTTCCCTGTTGATGAATTATGTCAACCATATGGTGGAATAATTAATGAAGGTTGGCAGTTTTTCCTCTTTTTGCGTTGAAGTTCTTGTTCATATTGCTCCTGAGTGAGGTTTGTTGCTTTTTTTTTTGCTGCCTTCACTAGTTGCCTTCAAAAGTCAAAACACTCCAGACCTTTAACGGTAGCTTTAAAAATGTGACCAACTTTAACCTTCACAAAGTCAACTGCACACGTGAGAAACCCCTATCTGTTCAAATTGCATGGTGACTGACTTCAGTAATGTTTATAGTTAGTTGCTGAAAACATACCTTGTGGCAAGGAGTTTGGGTGGCTGTGGTGAGGGGGTGGGGTGGAATGTTGCTGGTGTTGTTGGGCAATGAGCCAATTTCCCCAAACAGTTCGATTAGCTATTGTGATTTCTGCTGTTTTCTTGCTGATGAGCCATGTGGAAGACTTTAACTACCTTTCGTGAAGCTCAAAATAATTAAATTAATTTTTCTTACTGGACCATTTTGTTTCTAAGCCACGTATTTGAGACCTCAAAGAATGTCACACCTTGTGTATTCTACCCAAGTATCATGTTGCATGTTGAAGGCATTAAATTTTTGATTCTTGCTTTTGTTGATCTTTGACCTAACTAGATAATACACTGCTGTTAGTGCAATCAGAAAGTCTACCGAAACTGTCGGGGAACTTGAAGCATAAGCTTCTGTCTGTGGATTAAAATGCCAATTGAGGTAACGTTGTAAAAGTGAGGTAATTCATTGTCTCCACTAGTACAAAGATTTAATTGCAATGTGACAAATTTCTAGAGATAATCAAATAATTTATGTAGAATGGTTACACCATAGTGGAGGCCATTGGGCCCATTACATCATGTCAGTTTTCAACAAACAATTTACCTGGTCCCACTCCGCAAGCATTTCTCTTTGACCTTTGACCTACAAATCTTTACTCTTCAGGTGTTAATGCAGTTAACTTTTGGAAGCCAGATTGAACCTCTGTCCACCACAGACTCAGATCCTAACCTGTTGCTGTATAAAAAAGCTTTACGACATCTTGATAGCTCTTTTATCCAGTTATTTTAAATTGCTGTCCTCTGGTTAAAAACCTTTCCACTAATGGGAGCAGTTTCTTCCTTTATTGTATCAAGGTCTCTTAATTTTGAACATATCTCAAATGTCTCTTCTAAAGAAAGCAACCCTGGCTTCTCCATACTATCCACAAAATTGAAGTGCTGCATTCCTGGAACCATTCTTGTGAATCTTTTCAGCATTCTTAAAACTTTCATATCCTTCCTAAAGTCCAGTGCTTAGAATTGTACATGAAATTCCAGTTGAGACCAAATAGTGTTTTATAATGTTTCATTATGATTTCTTTAGTTTTGTATTCAGTGCCCTTCGGTTTGTAAACTTAGAATCACACATGCCTTTTTAAGCACTTTCTTGGCCTGCCCTGCACATTAGATGATTTGTACACATAAACCCATTGGATGTCTCTGTTCCGGCATTTCCTTTGAACTGTGCTATTTATTTTATACTGCCTCTCCACTTTTGTCCAGCCTTAATGTATTGCTTGTTCCTCTCTCTTCAGTTGCACGTGCGCATGTCTACCTATTTCACCATCTTGTCTGTGTCCTCTTTGAAATTCATTACTATCCTCACTGTTCACTATATTTGCAAATTTTGTTTCATATTCAAATTTTGAAGTTCTGCCCTGTATACTCCAGTGTAGAATCCCTACAGTGCAGAAGAAGGCCATTTGGAATATCAAACTTGCACCAACAACAATCCCACCCAAGCCCTATTTCCGTAACCTCACGGTTACCCTGTTAATCTCCCTATGCTAAGGAACGATTGAGCATGGCCAATCCATCTAACCTGCACATCTTCAGAGTGTGGAAGGAAACTGGAGTACCCAGAAGAAACCTGAGCAGAAATAGGAGAACATGCAGGTGACCTGAAGATGGAATTGAATCTGGATCCCTGGCGCTGAGAGGCAGCAGTGCTAACACTGTGCATCCGAAAGAGTAAATCATTAATGTATATCAAGTAAAGCAATGACCTTGATCCGTTTCCTGGGGTTGCCAGTGCATAAACCTTCCTCCAGTTTGAAAAACATCTGTTCACAATTCTGTTTCCTACTTTCACCAACTTGGGATATCTGGTCTCTTTTTCCTAGGGATTCCCACTTTGCTGCCATGTCTGTGATGTGGCATTTTATCAAACATCTTTTGGAAATTCCATGTATACCACAAGACCCATATCAGTCCTCTCTCTCTTGCCTTTTCACACTCAATCGATTTAGTTCAACAGTTTGCCTTTAACAAATCAGTGTTGGCTTTCCTTAATTAATCCACACATCCAACTGTCTATTAATTTTAATGTTATGGATTATCATTTGTAGAAATTTTAGGCTAAACTGACTGGCCTATAGTTGTCAGGGTTATCCTTGTATCTTTCTTCAGAAGGGTGTATTATTTGCAATTTTCTAGTTCCCTAGCTACCACCATACAATCTAGGGAGGATTGAAAGATTAAGACTAGTGCCTTTGCAGTTTCCAACTTCGCTTTCCTGGGCATCCTCCGATGCATTCCATCCAGTCCAGATTACTTATCAACTTTGTGTGCAATTCACCTTTCCAGTTTATCTCAACTATCTCCTTTCACACACAAACAGGGAAAGGTGGAAAATCTCAGCATGTCTGACAGCATCTGTGGAGAGAGAATAGGCCCTGAGAGTCAACTAGACTCAATGTTGGTTCTATTTTCCAGTATTTTCTGTTTTGTTTCAGATTCTAGCATCCACATTTTGCTTTTACTGCCTCTCCCACTATGACTTGGGCATCAGCATCATTGTTAAAGACCTAAAAAAAAGTCCCTTTTTACTGTTTATATGACAGTTGAGGTTAGATTCTCTATTATGTTAGCTACCTTTCTATTCTGAAACCCTCAATTTTCCTTTCTGATTTCCTTTTTCAATTGCTGTCTGGATTTTTTATATTCAGCCTGGTTCTCACTTGTATTATTAGGTTGGCACTTTTCATTGTACACCTATATTTCTGCTGCTGCATCTTGCACTCAATCTGTTTCATCATCCAGGGAACTTGGGCTTTGGTTGCCCTAACTTTTTGTCTCATGAGAATGTATCTTTTAAAGGCAGTCATTGTTCTGTCACAATCTTTAAATCCAATTTACCTGTGACTGGTCTGTTATCACCCATAGAAATTGGTCCTCTGCAATTAAAATAGTTTTACTGTGGAAAAGAGCACGGAGCCATCTGTACTTAATCACTGTTCCCCAAATGTTCCCCTACTGATACTTGATCCACCTGACGGACCACATTCCCCAGAACCATATCCAGCAATATATTTTTCCCTTACTGGGCCAAAACTATTGAACAGAGATATTTCAAGGCTACTTCAGTGGACAGTGAAGAGTCAACCACATCGGTGTGGATCTGGAATTTATGTTAGCAAGAACAGGTAAGTATCACAATATTGTTATGACGCAGAAGGGGGCCATTCAGCCCATTGTGTCTGCATCAGTTCTTCAACTAAGCATTGTGACTCACTAAAAACATTTTTTCACATCATATTTGGTCCTTTTGCAAATCACTTTAAAACTGTGTTCTTGTTCCCTTTTTAGATCAAAATTATTCTGTCCAGCCCCCTCATGATTTTGAATATCATTGGCTCCTCTTAGCCACCTTTCCAAGGGTAAATAGTCTCAACTTTTCCAGTCTATCCTCAACTGAAGTTTCTTATCCCTACAACCATTCTTGTAATGTTCTTCTGTCTAAAGTACAAAGTCTCATAACACCAGATTAAAGTCTAACAGGTTTATTTGGTAGCACAAGCTTTTATAGCACTGCATCTTCATCAGGTGAGTGGGAATTCTGTTCACAAACAGGGCATATATAGGCACACACTCAATTTACAAAATAACAGTTGGAATGTGTCTTTACAGGTAATCAAGTCTTAAAGGCACAGACAATTTGGGTGGAGAGGGGGTTAAGCACAGGTTAAAGAGATGTGCATTGTCTCCAGCCAGGACAGTTAGTGAGACATTGTAAGCCCAGGCATATCTTGGGGATTACGGGTAGTGTGACATGAACCCAAGATCCCAGTTGAGGCCGTCCTCGTGTGCGGAACTTGGCTATCAGTTTCTGCTGAGCGATTCTGCATTGTGTGTTGTGGAGGGTGCCTTGAAGAACGAAGGCTGAATGTCCGTAACTGCTGAAATGTTCCCCAACAAAAAGAGAATGCTCCTGCCTGATTGTTGAGTGGTGTTCATTCAACTGTTGTCATAGCATCTGCATGGTCTACCCAATGTACCATGCTTTGGGACATCTTTTCTTGCAGCGTATCAGGTAGACCATGCAAGAGTATGTACTGTGTACCTGAGAGATGGTGTTCTCACATGAGATGATGGTAGTTTGCTATCCAGCCTTCAGGCGAATGGTGACCATGACACCACACAATCCTGCCACAGCAACCTCTGCAAGACGTGCCAGATCATCGATGTGAATATTATCATCTCGTGAGAACACCATCCACCAGGTACGTGGTATATACACTTGCAACTCGGTCAATGTTGTCTATCTGATACGCTGCAGGAAAAGATATCCCGAGGCATGGTTCGTTGGAGAGACCATGCAGATGCCATGACAACGGATAAATGAACACTGCTGGACAATCACCAGGCAAGAGTAATCTCTTCCTGTTGGGGAACACTTCAGTGCTCACGGGCATTTGGCTTCTGATTTTTGAGTAAGTGTTCTCTAAGACGGCCTTCACGACACACAACAGCGCAGAGTCGCTGAGCAGAGACTGATAGCCAAGTACCGCATGCATGAGGATGGTCTCAACCAGGATCTTGGGTTCATGTCACACTATCTGTGACCCCCATGACTTGCATGGGCTTGCAAAATATCACTAATTGTCCTGGTTGGAGACAATACACATCTCTTTTTAACCTGTGCTTAATGCTCTCTCCACTCGCACTGTATCTTTAAGACTTGATTACCTGTAAAGACTTGCATTCCAACCATTATTTTATAAATTGTGTTTGTATCTTTATATGCCCTGTTTGTGAACAGAACCCCCACTCACCTGATGAAGGAGCAATGCTCTGAAAGCTTGGGGAATGTGCTACCGAGTAAACCTGTTGGTGAGAGACTTCTTGCTATGCTTATCCCAGTCCAAAGCCAGCATTTCCACATCATGGCTCTCTCTAAAGGACAGTAGTGAACCTGCTAGATTTCTAACAATCCGGTAATGTCATGATCATTAATAATGAGACTTGCATTTTATTGCATTGTTATTAATTAATTAAGTTCAATTTTCTCCCAGTTGCCTTGATCCAATTTGAACTTGTCTCTGAAACATTAGTCCAAGCCTCTACATTATTAGTCCAGTAATTTGACCACAATGCTACTATTCCTGTATGCTCTGCAGCTGTCTTGTGAGGAGCAGATTGCTGAGATGTGAAAAGTGCCATTATGAAGTGGAGAAGTGAATACAATTACATGAAATGGTTAAATTGCAAGTATGTGTATACTGACAAAGTCTGGAATTTGTTCTATGTTTCCATTTTGATCAGCTCAAAGTAGAATTCAAAGCTTAAGATTTTAAATCAAGGAATCTCTTGATATTGGCAGTAAATCTTTGTTTCAGGAATTCAAGTACCTCTGCAGAGTGGCCATATATCTGCTTTTCTTAGCTGCTTTACTGAATGCAAGGTACCAAGAATTAGGTATAACTGATGAGATGTAAACCTAAACATTACTTAGCAGAATTCAGCGTACTGCCAGACAGCCAGGTATACCACAAACCTACTTGTGACTTGGCAGTACACTTACTCAAGCTGTTCTTAATGCAGTTTTAGAAATTGAGGCATTCTTTTTAGTGGTTTATAGACAGATTCTACTGAGGAGATTAAAAATAACTGACCTAATTGAAAATTGCATAAGTCATTTAAATGTTGACGAGAAATACCTGTCTTTGGAAGATTAAGGGGATTTCTCTTATTTTAACCATGGCTATAAATTGTACTTGACTCTAAGTTTTTATTATGGAAAGTATTCCAACGATCCAATTAGACAGTACCTGTATTTAGCCTGTGCAGTAGTCACCAAGCCAGGCAATCGCTTCCACAATGATTAAATAGAACTCTGAGCCGTCCATGAATTTTGTCAGGGGATAGCCTTCAATAATGCAAGTCATTAATTTGAGTGCATCACAACTGCAGCCTGGGTGCTCTGCAAGACTCTATTTCTGGCAATTTGCCACACAAAGGTCTCGGTCAGTGTGGAGACGGTTGAGGAATATCCAGTGCTGATGTCGCAGATCGAAGCCGGGTGGGCAGACTGTGGGATCTGTGATGAGGAAATGGTGTTTAATGGTGGCGTATTGATTGCATTCCAGCTGCCACAAGACCTCTGCTTTTATTACTTGGCACAGTGCAGTAGCCATGCAGGTTGTTGTGGAAGATGAGCAGCCAGCGTATTAGTAAAGTTGATATAGACATTCTCCAGAAGCTTTCTTTTGCAATCTCCCTTATTTGAGATGATGTGTTGCTCAAAACTGAGAGTTGGGGGAGTTGAGTTGATTTGGAGGGTATCTGAGTTGATACATATTGTTACGTTGAGCTCAGTATCAATAAGATTTATATGGGATGAACTGTACCCATACTAATGCATAGTACTCTACAGTTGAGCTGGATGCTGGCAAGAGGTTTGAGCATCTGCACACCACGAAGACATAGCAAGTTTGCTGAAGAGATTGTTTCACATTTTGATCTTTGTTGCTGTCTTAATCAGATGATGAGATAAATGGGATGTTGTTTGTGATTCAATCCCTTGCCATTCAAGGAGACTTCTATTATGTTATGCCTTTCAAAGCCACATGACATCCGAAGTACTTTCTGGCAATTACTTGTGTAAAAGTCGGGCTTTAGGTCAAAAGTCATGCCGTTGACTTTTACATAGGTACTGTTATTGAAGAATTGACAAGTGCTTGATTTGGGACAAAAGACGACCATTACAACAGAATAAAGTAAAAGTTAGTAATGCCCAAGAATTCATAATTGTGTAACATGTATTCATAACATAAGAACTAAGAGTAAGAGTAGGCCATCTGGTCCCTTGTGTCTATTCCGCCATTCAATAAGATCATGGCTGATCAGCTCTGTTATGTGCTTGCTCAACATGACCCTTAATTCCTATACTGTTCAAAAATGTATCTATCCTTGCCTTCAAAAACATTCAATGAGGTAGCCACAACTGCTTCACTGGGCAGGGAATTCCACAGATTCACATTCCTTTGTGTGAAGAAGTCCCTCCTCAACTTAGTCCTAAATCTGTCCCCCAGTGCTAGTTTCACTCACCAGTGAAAACAACTTCCCTACTTTTATCTTATCTGTTTGCTTCATAATATTATGTGCTATAAGATCTCCACTCATTCTTCTGAATTCCAATGAGTATAATCCTGGGCTACTCAGTGTCTTCTCATAAGTCAATCCACTCAACTCAGGAATCAATAACATTGCAAACTATTCATTTCATCTAACGCAATACAAGTATATATATGATCTCTACAGCACTCCACAATTGAAATCCTTCTAAATCGCTGAACAGTTCATCCCTGTAGTCAGGTTGTATAATATCAATGGATCTTCATCATCGCTGATAATGCCAGTAACCTTGGCATCATCATTCCACAACTAATCATCTCAGTACCATCAAGTGTATGCAATATTTTAGAAATTATTCAATGAAATAATTCATTGACAATATTGGGATCGAGTTTATTCAACGAGTCCATGACCCATTGCTACAATATTGCCAGTGAGTCTGCTCCCATATCTCCACCTTTTTAGTGAATTTCGTTTTCACCATTCAACCTCCAATTGTTCCACATCTTTCATATACTGTGCTGGAGTAATTTATTTATACACACATCCAAGTGCTTGAACAGGCCGCTGGGAATAATTATCATGCCAATATCAATTAATCTCCCATCGCTGACTACATCGTCGACAAATGGAGTAAGTATGTCCCAGATGGATAAACCTTTCTCTTTGCCCAGTCCTCCTGATCTCAAATTCTTTGGTCCATTTCTTGCGATTGTCTTTTATGGATGTAGCTGAGGAGACTGGGTAGGATACCAAGAGGTCCCTTGATGTATAGAAATATGGCGGTGTGAACTCTTGCATCCACCAGATCTAAAGTTTATTTCTCAATTTCACAAGTAGGCCTATGTTAACATGTCAATGAAGTTACTGTGAAAATTCCCGAGACACCACACTCCGCCTGTTTGGGTACCCTGAGGGAGAATTTAGCATGACCAGTGCACCTAACCAGCACACCTTCTGGACTGTGGGAGGAAACTGGAGCACCCAGAGGAAACTCATTCAGACACAGAGAACATGCAGCTCCGCACAGACAATGACCCAAGCCGGGAATTGAACCAAGGTCTCTGGCGCTGTGAGGCAGCAGTGCTAATGACTGTGATTGTGCTGTCCTTAGAGACACAGATTCTCAGACAAAAAAAACCCTAGTGTCTCAGTGCAGCATTCCCTGAACTGTCAGGCTAGATTTTGTGCTTGGTACCTGGAGCTGGATTTGAACCCATAATGTAATAATTCTGAGGCAAGAGTGCTACCAATGAGCCACATTGCATAGGTTTATGTTTGTAATATCAAAGGTAGGTATGAATAGAGCAATGAATAATTTGCACTAATGGCTATTACTTGTGAGAGAAATAGACACATGGTTGCTTATAACTGCTTTATACTTGTTTAGGAATATGTATCTTATTTTATAGTTATCCAAACCGCAACATTTTGAATGGACAAAATATGGTTGTCTCAATATGTTTTGACAGTAATTGGCAGGAAAGTTTCCTGTGTTCCTGAATAGTTTACCATATTATTTCTGTTTTGCAGTAAGGGTGTTTCAGCAGTGAGTGCTAGCAGCCAACTTTGTGGTAACACTTGTTCAGAAGGGGAAACTCGCTCCTGATTTTAGAACATAGAACATTACAGCACAGAACAGGCCCTTCGGCCTTCGATGTTGCGCCGACCAATATAAAAAGCAATGCCCCTCCAAACTAAACCATTCCCTTCTCTTCCATATACTTATCAACTAACCTCTTAAACGCCACCAAACTTGGCGCATCTACAACTGCTGCAGGCAGGGCATTCCACTCCCGAACCACCCTTTGGGTAAAGAACCTACCTCTGATATCCGTCCTATAACTATCACCCCTTAATTTAAAGCTGTGTCCCCTCGTGCTAGCTTTCTCCATCCTAGGAAAAAGGCTATCACTGTCCACCCTATCTAAACCTCTAATCATCTTATATGTTTCGATAAGGTCCCCTCTTAGCCGCCTCCTTTCTAACGAAAACAACCTCAAATCCCTCAGCCTCTCTTCATAAGACCTGCCCTCCATACCAGGCAACATCCTGGTAAACCTCCTCTGTACCCTCTCCAATGCCTCCACATCTTTCTTATAATGTGGGGACCAGAACTGCACACAATACTCCAAGTGCGGCCGCACTAGAGTTTTGTACAGTTGCAACATGACGTTGCGGTTCCGAAATTCAATCCCCCTACCAATAAAAGCTAAGACTCCATATGCCTTCTTAACAACCTTATCGACTTTGCCTACTTTCAGGGATCCATGCACAAATACACCAAGATCCCTCTGTTCATCAACACTTAAGAATCCTACCATTAGCCCTATACTCTACACATTTATTATTTTGTATGCAAAGTATGTAGAAGAGAAAATAGCATTACGGAATTCAGCAAAAATCAAGTAACTGGTCTTTCAAACTGCAAAGTAAACAAGCTGATGGGGCTGATTGTCTGAAGAATGAAATTGTAATTTTGAATGTGACCGTGTTGAAGAATAGCATAGAAATGTAACCTTTCCGTTTTAGCCAGCTAAATCTCATTATTGACTGATGGCTGGGGAAATAAAAAATAGTAAGAAATCTCACAACACCAGGTTAGTTCAACAGGTTTATTTGGTAGCATGAGCCACTAGCTTTCAGAGTGCTGCTCCTTCATCAGGCAAGTGAGAGATAAGTTCACAAACAGGGCATATTAAGACACAAACTCAATTTACAAAACAATGGTTGGAATACGAGTCTTTACAGGTAATTCACAGATGACTCTGCTACCAAATAAACCTGTTGGACTTTAACCTGGTGTTGTGAGATTTCTTACTGTCATTACCCCAGTCCAACACCAGTTTCACCACATCATGGAAATAAAAAATGGTAGTGGATGCTATCTTTTTAGAGTCTGGTAGCGACCAGTAAACTAACAGTTAATTCATCAAATTTAATTCCATTATACTCTAAGTTTTTATACTGTTGAAAAGGTTTTGACCTGATTTTATGATGCCTTCTTAAAGCTCCTGTCAATACTTCAGCAATGTCAAACAACCAGCTGAGTCATTCTACTCCACATGTAAGCGGGCTGAGGGAAGACATCATTATTCAGACATCAGTCTGCAACAGTGAACTTTAGATCTCTCTCTGCCTTCAGTGAAATTTAATTACAATAATTTTTGGCATTCTAGTATATAAAAATAACATTTGGCTCTCAAAGGCCTATAATGAATGGTCATTCAGTAAATAGACCAAATACTCCATTTAAGAATTTGTTGAAACAGGCTTCTTGAAACCTTGTTCTGTGGCATTAATACGGAAGGTCTTATGCAGGTGAATGTTGCTGCTCATCTATTGGAGTGAGTTAAACTCTTTGATCCATTTTTCTGAGATGCTGAATTGCAGTGATAAGATATTTAAGCACTAAATAGGCCTCTGATCTCCCTTTTGAATTGGTGAATTTTATAATGCTCTGTTCATACATCCATAAAACATAAGATATGCTGAATCGTATTTGCTAAATGTAAGTTGCATATTTTAAGAACAAATACCGTTCCAGTTCTGAACATGGTAAATCTGCAAGTTGCCAATTAACTTTTCCTGTGTGGGTAGGGTTTAAAATTGGGGGGAGTATTTTTATTCAGGATTGACCTATATGAACAAATACAATAACTATTTGTCTTTTATAATTGAGCAGTAATCTAGGCAGTGCAATTTATTTCAATACACACAAATATATGAATTAGGAGCAGGTGTCACTGGGGCCCCTCAAGCACGCTCTGTCATTCAATAAGGTTTTGGCTGATATGATTGTAACCTCAACCCACCATCCTTAATAATGAAAAGTCTGTCTATCTCTGCCTTAAAAATATTCAAATTCTGTGCTTCCACCAACTTTTGGGGAAGATTTCCAGAGATTCATTTTCCATGACCCTCTTGAAAGAAAAAAATTCTTCTCTGTCTTATGAGTGAGCCTGTTTCTAGATTATTCCACAAGAGGAAACATCCTCTCCACATCCACTCTGTCAATACCCCTCAAGATATTGAAGGTTTCAATCAAGTTGCCTCTCCACCTCTCCAACTCTCCTTCATGAGACAGCAATCCTGCTATTAATCTAGTTATTATATTATCTTCTCTAAACTGTTTCTAATGCATTTACATCTTTTTGTAATCAATTTCTCTCACAAAAAGCAACATTCTATTATTAGCTTTCTTAATTACTTGTTGTACCTGTATACTAACCTTTTATAATCCATGCACCCAAATCCTCCTGCATCTTAGAGTTCTGCAATCTCTCACCATAAACTTTTTTTTATTCCAACTAAAAGGGGCAATTTCATATTTACCTGCATCATACTGCATTTGGCAGATTTTTGCCCAGTCGACCTACCTACGTTTCTCTTTAGTCTCCTTCCAAACTCTTCACAATTTACTTTCCTATCTATCTTTGTTTTGTCAGCATTGCCAAAACAGGGAGAAAAGTTGTGTTTATCACCCTATCATGCACAATGGACTACCCCATCAGTTATAGCCTTTTTGAGGTTATGTAAAAAATAGTTGCTTGTACAAAGTAAACAAGCAACAGTCACTTGAAAAACCATTCTACCATTTTGGATCAACTGTCAGGCAAATGTGGATTCTCTTTTAAAGTTTTTATTTCTTGCCTTCCTTTTCTGAAGATACTAAGTTGTAGCAATACAGTTCCATGATGATAACAACTTTTATGGGCCACTCTTAGTGTGTTGGCCCAGAAGGCAAAGTGCTGGTAAGCCAATTGAACTGTTGAGCCTGGTGATATTCTCACCTCATTATGATTCACGGAATAAGACCAAGTGCCTGAATGCTTGATCCACTGTTCTTTCAGATCAGTGGTAATACTGCTGCTTACATTTCTGCTGTGGTCAGCTACCCAGAAGTGAGACTAGTTATGACTGGCCTCTACGCCAGTCTCAATCTATTAGTTTAGCGTGTCCAAAGGGCACGTTTTCGATCATGTGTAACCCTGGAGCTCTGACAGTTCAGTCTTGTTGCACTTCAGTTTCATATTCATTAGTTTGTCATGTTTGTTTTTTGATCTTCTACTTTTAGAAAGGATCTTGATTTTATCAGTGTTTCCATCCTAGTCAGAACACTGAAATCCATGCTATAAATGTAAAGTGCATTCTAAATATGGACTGAAGCATTAATTGGCTCTCAGAACATCTTTTCATTGCAACTGTGAGGTGCTCTCAAAGTTTGGACAATCCTACACGTGGATCATTTGGGGTTCTTTTTATTTTGTAAGCTTTACAGGTTATAGCACAAACTGCAATAATCACCTCAGCCATAACATTAATGAGCAATCCCTATCTTTCTAGGTGTGTTTTATGGATATTTAGGCATTTGTCAGAACCATTTAGGACTATGGTGGGAAATGCCTTCGTTCTAAGGGTCATGAACCTTTCAGATTCTGTACTTGAGATTTATAGGTGCTCTATGTTTGAATATATTTAAGGCTAGGGTAGTTGGATTTTTGGTGCCTCAAAAAAAAAAAGCAGGATGTGAGGACCAGGCGGGAAAGTGGCATTGAAACCCAATATGAGCGTTCTTCATATTGAATGGCAGAACAGGCTCAACAGACCATATGGTCTTCTGCTATTTTTGTTAATCCCTTCCTTCCAACTAAGTATCATTATCGCAAGATAATGCAATTATTGTCTTGTGCAATGTTAATGAGTTGCAGCCGAGAGATTTGGTTGGCAAGTTTTTAATAAATTATGGCCTGATGCCAGTTAGAATCTTGAAATGTATCTGTATTATTATACTCAAGAATCTGCCTAGACCTGACTCTTGTCACTTTCGTTGTTAATAAAATATTGAAATGAATAGATTTGTGCAACTGTTCCTTGAACCATATAACCCTTAAGCTCTGAAATTCCTCAAACTTTTCAGGCAGTCCACCTCTCAATTTAAGATTCCCGTTCAAATGTGCCATTTTAGTTACATGTTCCTATATCTCCGTAGGCTCATACAAGAAAAATAGAGATTGAGCCAGTGTCTCCTTTTTTCTTCTTTATTCTCACCATATTTCAGATATTATTATCTCAACCATTTTAATCATTCTGATACTCACCGAACAATCGCATATTTCCTTACTTCCCCTCCACTTTTTGTTTGTTCTGTTCCTCAAACACTGATCATCTGGAATATCTTCTAGAATGTCAGCTGTTACCCATAGCAAATGTGTTGGGTTATGGGGATAAGAGAGGGTAGAAGGCTTGGGTAAAGTATTCTATTAGAGTTGGTGCAGATGGTGGGCCAAATGACAGAATCCCTACAGTGCAGGAGACTATGAGGGAAGGGTTTGCATCTGAAATGTCAACGGGCTCCTGTTTTCTTGAATTTGTTGTCTGATTTCCTTGGCTACAAGTTCAAAAATAAATTGAAAAAACATCCTATTGTGATCAAAAGTTCTGGTGAGTTTTTTCTACAAGAAATTGGCAGTCCTGAGGATCTATGTTATGTTTAAAGGGTTATACAAGCACTAATCAAGAACTTATTTATGAAAAATCTGCTAAATTGAAAAAGAACATGTGGATTATTACAAGAACTCATTCAGATCCCTGCAGTTTTAAGTTAAAGATTAAATGTTTGACCATATTTCTGTGTAGATGTTAACAGTAGTGTAGGTTGAGGTGTATGGAGCAAAATGCTTTGTAAATAGGTCATAACATTGCGATACGTGTCGTCATAGAATCATTGATTACAGCACAAAAGGAGGCTGTTTGGCCCATTGTTTCCTTGTTGGTGCTCTTTTTCTTGTGCTATTTTTCTGTCTTTTTCTTGGTATGCCTGCAGATAATGGTTCATTGCTCTTGAATGCCTCGATTGAACTTACCGCACTACACTATTGGACAGCATGTTGTAAATCCTAATTTGTTGCTGTGCAAAAGATGTTTGCTTCATGCCACCATAGCTTTTTTTGCTAATTACCATAAATCTACATCATAGAGTCATAGAATCATAGAGGTTTGTAGTATGGAAACAAGTTCTTTGGCCTAACGTGTCCATGCTGCCCTTTTTTAAAACATCTAAGCTAATCCCAATTGTCTGCATTTGGCCCATGTAGATCCTGACTCTCAAAATACCTCTCAACAACTTATCCTCCACTGATGTGAGTTCATTGGGGAACAGTTTCTCTCTCTACTTTGTCCAGATCCCATATGATTTTGAATGCCTCTATCAAATCTGCTCTCAACCTTCTTTGAGGACAGCAGTGCAGCTTCTCTAATTTATCCACTGAGCTGAAGTAAAAACCTTGCATGGAAATGTTGTTAAAATTTTACGCACATCTGCTACCATCTCTGTTCCATCCTCTATATGAAAACATTGCCTCTCTGGGGCACTGTTGTATCTCTTCCCTCGCACCTTAAACCAATGCCCTCTAATTTTAGACTCTCCTATCTTTGGAAAAAGATATTCACTGATCTGTGTCCCTCATTATTTTATAGACCTCTATAAAATAATCCCTCAGCATTCTATGCTCCAGAGGTAACATGTCCCAGTCTATCCAGCCTCTCTTTATAACTCAAGCCATCAAGTCCCAGCAGTACCCTAATAAAGCATTTCTGTACTTTTTCTAGTTTAATAATCTTTCTGTAATAGGGTGACCAGAATTGTACACAGTATTACAAGTGTAGCCTTAACAATGTCTTGTACACCTTCAACAAGACAGCCCAACTCCTGTATTCAATGTTCTGTAGGTGAAACCAAGCATGCTGAATGCCTTCTTCACTACTCTCTTCACCTGTGGCTCCTCTTTCAAGGAGCTATGAATATATACCCCTAGATCTCTTTGTTCTGTAACTCTCCTCCATACCTTACCATTAACTGAGTAAGTCCTGCCCTGATTCAATCTACGAAAATGCTTCACCCCACATTTATTTAAATTAAACTCCATCTGCCATTCGTCAGCCCACTGGCCCAATTGAAAAGATGTTGTTGCAATTAGAGATAACTATCTTCACTATCCATTATGCCATCAATCTTGGTGTCATCTACAAAGTTACTAACCATATCCCCTATATTCTCATCCAAATCATTAATTTAAATGACAAATAAGTGGACCCAGTACTGATCCCTGAGACACACTGCTGGTCATAGGCCTCCACTTTGAAATACAACCTTCTACAAAATTGTCTTCTGTCAAGGAGCCAATTTTGTATCCATTTAGATACCTCATCCTGGAGCTTGTGAGATGTAACCTTTTGCAACAAGGCAGTGCCTTGTCAAAGGCTTTACTAAAACGCATGTAGACAACACTGCCGTCATTTGCCATCAACTGCACTGCCGTCATTTGCCTTTTTGGTTATCCATTCAAATAACTCAACCAAATTTGTAGACATGATTTTCCACTGATAAAGCATGTTAACTATCCCTAATTGCGTCACTACATGCCTGTAGATCCTGACTCTCAAAATACCTCCCAATAACTTATCCTCCACTGATGTGAGATTCATTGGGGAACAGATTCTCTATCTACTTTGTCCAGATCCCACATGATTTTGAATGTCTCTATCGAATCATCTGCTCTCAACCTTCTCCAAGGATAGCAGTGCAGCTTCTCTAATTTATCCATCGAGCTGAAGTAAAAGCCTTGCGTGGAAGTGTTGTTACAACATCTCTGTATTCTTAATAATCGCTCTTAACTCCTGCATCTTTTTTAATTTGGTGTTTAGAAACTAGAGAGAACCTTAATTGTTGGTTACAAGAGCTGAATGAGAACATTCTGGATTTGTGGGGGAAGGAGGAGGAGACAAAAATGGCACATTTAAATTACAATCACTTCAGGGTGTGACAGCCCAAAGACAAAAGAAAAACAATTGAAGGACACTAACCCAAAATTCTCCTCTCTGACATGCCAGATTCTTGGTCCAAGCAAAAATTTTTCCATCCATCAGTTTGTAGTTGTAACGGTGTAATCTGGGTTCCAAGTTCCTATTCTCCAGGCAAATTCCAAATTATCACTGGGAGATCAGAAATCTGCTGCCTTGTACCGTGATTCGTTCTCAAAGAATCATCGTACTGTGCAAGAAAATATTTTTCAAAATCTAGAAAGGTATAATTTTGCATTTTATTGATATTTTTCACACCACACCCTACGGTCTGTAGAAATTCAAGCTCATCTTTGGAATAAGCAAGTATGTCTGATTTAGGAAGACCACTTTTAATCTGAAATTTTGCTTGTGTATGAAGAATATTTTGAAAGCTGATCTTTATAACCTTTCCTGAAGCACAGTTGTAATGTAAGAGTAGAAAGCACTCAGCTGTTGTTGCCAGTGTTTGAGAGCTTTTTGAAAGCAACTTGTTGTAGCGACTTTCTGAGATATGAAACCCAGCTGAATGCTCAAGAGCTCCAGTTTACAACTTGTGCTGAAAGGCTGTGTGTAGTATGTATATGGAATGCAATGCACCAAGACAAGATCTTGCCACGTAATTGCAGAACTTGAGCTGCCTTTCTGATCTGCAACAACTCACTGAGCTGGGGTGCCAGAAAGGGGCTGCACTTCAGCTTAAATGTGAAGCTGAGTTTCACCACAAGACGCTTAGTGTAGTTTGTTCTTAAGCTTCGAATTTTGCTGCTATTTTGAGAACAGAGAAATATAATACAGGTACTTAATTTCCTGTCTATCCCAACCTTGTGGGGTGCCTCAAGTTTTCAGAAGTTAGAAGGTTTTTTTTGTTACAAGCATATTTTGGTTGAGGATCTTTTATTTTTAACTTGATATTCATATTATGTTTATGCAGTTGGATTTTTATTTCCGCAGCAGTAGTTCTGTTATGTGATCTATCATTCTCTATAAAGCATCCACTGTGTGGCATATAAAGGAAATGGTAAGCTTACACTGGGTTCAAAAGCACCTATCTCCCCAGAGACTCAACTGTAAGCGTGCAGCAAAGTCATATAGAACAGGATTCGATTCCTGTTCAGTTAATTAATCTTGGAGTAACAATAATGTGCTTCCATTTCCTTCAGATCCAGTGTTATTATTTATTGCTGTCTCTGGGGATGTTGCTGAAGAATTGCATGTCTTTCCGTGATGAGAACAGGATTGGTCTAGGTTGAGATAATGTTCAAAAGTTGCCTCCCAGCCAAGATTGTCATTGTTTATACCCATATAAAGAATGGCCAATTTGGACAGGTACCAGTGAGACTTTTGTTGAAAGCTAAGTACCATAAGAAAGGCAGAAATGTGAGTAAAACTATAGAACTCCAAGCTACTCTTGTCGCATAGTCATCACGGAAAGGTAAACACGTTTTCCAGGCACCTCCAGTTAATTCCCCCATGATGATTCAAGCTCAGTTAGTCATTCTTGACAGTCAAAAGCTCAGTGCAAGCTTTGGACATGACAAAATCCCATCAGGATTTCATGGGAAAAGGCAATTGTGCCTTTGAAGAATTGATTAAACAGCTTCACCTGTTTGGATTTGCATTACATAACATTTTTGAAGATGCTGGAGAGAGTGTGTTTTGTACAGTAATGGAATTGGGCTAGAGAGAAAGTAATGTGGAAGGGTTCTTTGTATGTGGAAAGGGTATTACTGTTTGTACTTAACGCCTTCTGGTATCAACATTCAAAACACTTGACATAATGAGTTTCACGTAATGAAAGGTTTGACTGTTATTTTGATTGTACTCTGTATAAGCTGCAATCCTTTACTAAGTGACTCCTTTTCTTCTTCAGAAATTCAGTGGTATTTCCGGTTGCTCATTTATGGAGTTTCTGAAGGGCAGCAGGGACTATTGCCAGGCACAGCACGGCCGCCTCGCGGACAAGTGAACTCGAGGTCTCTCCCGTCTCTACTCCACGAAGAAGTCACCTTAAGCATAAAAGTGCCAACAGCAAACTGGGATTCACCTGGATACTGGATTTAAAAATTGGATAATTTGTGAGAAGCACAGGACATTTGTTTTTTCCATGACCTAGTCTGGATGGGGTAAACCTGTTCGTGTTTTCTGCAATTGGATGCTTTAAAGAGCACCATTGCACAGAGACACGAACTGAAACGTACCAGTCTGAATTGGACTTCACATCACGTGCTGAGTCCAATTGTGAGAGTGGAAGTTTTAAAAGCACAAGTACCAACAGTGAAAAGAAGCACGCGGTGCTACTTCAGAGGCTCTCCCTTTTTTAAATTTTTTTCTGAAGTTGTACAAGTATTGCAGCCACAATGAACCGCCCGGCCCCAGTAGAAATCAGCTCTGAGAGTATGAGGTTTCTCATCACACACAACCCAACCGATGCTACCCTCAACAAGTTCACAGAGGTAAAAACAAACTTATCTTCAGATCAGTTTTGTAAATAATGTGATCAACATGGAAACTGTTGCAATGTTTTCACTGCACGGTGCAATCCTCTCTGGGCTTTTGGTTCAGATGTAGCCCTGAAGGAAAGGATAAAGCCCTAAAAGGAAACAAATGGTACTGTGTGATTGTAGAAGATGGTCTCCTCTCTACACATACCAACCCCCCACGCAACCCAACAAATGCAAGAGTCCCAAATAAACATATTTGTACATTCCTGGCCAGCAGTGGTGGCCAAAAGTCCACAAGACAAAACAGTCTTTGCATTTAGCATTCATAGACAACCAGTGGGTGGTCTGGTTGGAAAATGACATGTGGATAAGCATGTACGAATTTAAGTTAGCTTGCACAAGTGGAGGCTTTTTTCGGGCAGCATTGCATTATCAGCAATGTCAAATTGCTGGCCGTTTGCCTGTTTCTTCAGCCTGTCCTTAACAACGAGCATGGTGAAATGCAACAGCAGCAATGTCTAACTCTGCTTAATTTTGAAAAGAAAAGCCCTGCCCCAATTCTGGTGCCTTCTAATCATCTTTTCCAAATCATAATCCCCATAATACTTTGCAGAAAGAAGCAAAATGGTACAAGAGTATGAATTCAAAGGACTAAAGGTTGCATCTAAATGAATAGATACAGCTTAGTAGAAACTCTTCAATTCAAACTTCTGGAATGGATATGTTTTTATTCCATTTACATAATAAGTGGTTAAATAGCACTGAATAATTAGTTTTAAACAGGTTTTCTTCATCTCTCTCCTGCATCCTCCCTCCCCCTCTTTTTCTCCCCCCCCACCGGTGAGCTCTCTCTCTAGCACCCCTTACCGTTACTCCCCCTTTCCCTAGTATGTAACTGGTATTGGTAAGTTACGTTGTGAAAATCAACCTGTATCCTTCCATTATATCCTGATTTCTGGTAACCATATTCCTCTTGTCTTTTTACAATGTAAACAGATGGTTAGTGTGTTTATGTCCTCTGAATTCAAGTTTTTGGATTGCTGTAGCGTGTCAGATTGTGAAGGTTTTTTTAATGCTGACTGTGGAGTCCTATGAAATGGGTTTATCAGTCAGTACAGTTTATAATCTAGAAAGGTATATGCTATAAAACTACCAAATTTGGTTCAAATCATTTCTCTTAGGATGTTTGGAATTCCATACTTCTGCATGATATGAGTTGTGCTGAGCTTGTTATTGAGTTACATACATTAAGGTGATGAGGAGGAAGCTTTGCTCTCTTTTCTGCCCTTCGCCAGGTGTTTGAATTGTCTGTGTACAAAATATTTAACTCGAGGCAGAGTAGAGTCAATGATCAGTCAGATTGATCTCCCAGGCTAGGATAGTCAGTGATCAGGGTAGCTGAAAAGGTTAAATCAAGGTATTGCCTGATGAAATATTTCAAAGTCATCTTGACCTTTTATCTAAAATGAAGCATTAGATCAAGCCCGAGATGGGATGCAATGCCTTATCTTGCCGGTTTGGATCTTGTTTGTCCCTCTCACGGGGACCGTGAATTGGAATCGATTTGAATTTGGAATAATTTTTTTCCAAAGTTCTGCAAACCAGGGCTAGCAGTAAAACATGGGGAGTCACTTGTTCATGTGAATTAATGGTAAATGTACACTGTGGTTCTTACAGTGGAAAATTCTACATTTGTTTGCTTTGTCCACAGTGGTTGCAGGTGCTCATTTTTAATTATTATATTTGAAGTGGCATTTAACATGTTTCAGCCAGGAATTACATTGTTCCAGGTGTTTACTCAGACATGGCTAAAGTTATTATCTCATCACCATACATCAATTCTGTCTTAATACTCTCTCTTCCCTCCAGTTAAAGGTTATTCATTTTTGTTGACTATAAGGATTTTTATTAGTTTACTCCTGTGATTTCTGCTGCCCTATTCAGCAGTATTTAGTTTTGCAAAT
This sequence comes from Sphyrna mokarran, assembly GCA_024679065.1. Lineage (NCBI taxonomy): Eukaryota > Metazoa > Chordata > Chondrichthyes > Carcharhiniformes > Carcharhinidae > Sphyrna > Sphyrna mokarran. The sequence continues at coordinate 40,514,615 of JAGIQG010000024.1, forward strand.
TAAGTTTTCCATGCATTGCATGTCTTTTTTTCTGATCCTTACCGTAAGTGTCATTTGTGGGCAAATTTAAATTTAGGTGTCAGGAATGTTACTGTTGTATGATTGATCGTTCTATTAGCATCTTTAAAAAAAAATTAAGGTAATTAAGTGAGTGCAAGACTATTAATCCAGAAACTTGACTAATGTTCTGGGGACTTGGGTTTGAATCCTGCCACAGCAGATGGTGGAATTTGAATTTAAAAAAAATCTGGAATTAAATATCTACTGATGACCGTGAAACCATTGTTGAGTGTTTAAAAACCCATCTGGTTTACTAATATCTTTTAGGAAAGAAAATCTATTGTCCTTATCTAGTCTTGCCAATATGTGACTCCAATGCCACAGCAATGTGGTTGACTTTCAACTGCTTCTGAACAAGGGCAACTAGAGACGGGCAATAAATGCTGGCGAGCCAGCAATACCCATGTCCCGTGAATGAATTTTTAAAAAAAGGTTCAGCAATTGTGGCAATTATCTGAGCACAATTTCACGTTTGAAATTTTCAAATCCAAAGAATGATTCTGTGCGCTCTGACATATGAAAACACACAAAAATTTGAAGCCTTCATTTAGATTTCATTGTATCTTGACGGTAATTACCTCGCTATTATCTATGAAAATTTCATAGATTGCATGTATGTAGTAGATGTATCTGAAGAGGTAAGTCTGTAATGAAATGGTTTAACTTTAGACGCCAGTTGGTTTATGCATATTGTAGATTACTTGCATCACTAAAAGTATCATCAAAAATTCAAGACTTTATGAAGAGTTCTGTTCTAAGTCTACTTCATGTCATGGCCTTTCTTTTGCCTACTGATCTCCCGAATTGAAGCTGGTACCTAACTGAATCCAAGAGCTAAGTACATCTCAGCATTGTGGCCTGAATTGAAGAACCATTTCAAGTGGCATACATTTTTATCAAATGAATGGTTGCTTTGTATTTTGCTTAGTATATTCTCCCCCATTGAAGGCATTTTTTTCACAATGTCACTACACCTGATGAACACCTTAAGCCGTCAAATTCTTCAAGTTTTGACATTGAGGAAACTGGAATTGTGACCATAAAACCAACGTGTAATCTATAAATCAGACCCTAAGTCTGTCATAAGTTTCCCTTCAAATTTTAAACCTGCTTAAAAACAGAGAAGATTCCAAATGTTTCCTCCTAGATAAAAGAAGAGATTTTATATTTAATGTTTGGTTTGTATAACTCTGCGTGTGGAAAGTACAATTGATGGGAGGAAGAAATGGATTGCACAAGAATACTAGGACCATCCACAAAGAACTTCCATCCATTTCATGCCTTGCTAATCTCTGCTGTAGTACTACACAGATATGTCCTTGCTTTTTCCTGGTGAGGTTTGCATCATTCCACCTCACTGATCAGCAGGGTTCTCAACCTCTTTGATCCATCTTCTGCCCAACCAGTCCACTCAGGAGCACGATAACATTCGTCTTGTCCTCTCTTTTCATGCTACCAGCCTCTATTCAAAAGATTGTCCTCCTCCATTTCTGCCTACTCCAGCATGATGCCACCACCAAAAGCATCCTCCCTCATCCCTCTGTCAGTATTCCATAGTGACCCCTCCATGGCATCTTCATTCACTTCATTACCCCCAACATCCCATTCCCTTCCCATGTAATTATCAGAGGTGTAACACCTGCATCTTTATCTCCTCCCTCTTTACTGTCCAAAGTCCGAACTATACTTCCCAGGTGAAGCAGCGATTTATTTGCATTACATTCAATTTAGTCCACTGCATTTGCTGCTCACAATGAGGTGTCTCTGTATTGGGAGACTTAACGCAGACTGCGTGAGTGCTTTGCAGAACACCTTCACTCAGTCCACAAGCATGACTTCAACTTGTCTCTCGCTAGTCATTTCAACTCACCACCTTGACCGACTACAGTGGTCGAGTGAAACCCAGTGCATATTGAAGGAACAGTACCTAATCTTCCACTTAACTCAAAGATAGTTGCAAAGTGCTTAATTAAGTCAACAATTTTGCAGTGTCAGCTCTGTCCTTTGAATTTTCTTTTCAACCACCCAAAGGGCCATTCTGTAACTTTCAAAGAGTGCTGACAGTTTGCTACTAAAATATTCTGCTATCTGATTTTTATGCCCGTTAGCATCCGACTTAGTGTTAACACTATCATTTACACAATCTTTGTCTTTTGCCCATAACATCTTTGTCAAGATCTTAGACTCTTCTAATTCCTGCCTATCCATGACCTTCTGTTTTGTTCCGTCTGCTCCAACCCCTCTCTTCAGTACCAAGTCTATCACATTTTGATCTCTCCAGCTCTGAAGAAGAGTCCACACTAACTGTTTCACTCTTCACGAGCTGAGTTTTTCCAGTGTTTTTATTTCAGATTTCCAGCATCAGCAGTCTTTTGCTTTTACTACACGCTCTGTGGCTCTTCCCAAGAAGAGACTGATTTAACCAGGCTACATTTGTATACCAAAAAACAAAAGACAACTGATGCTGGACATTTTCAATAAAACACACATTGTGAAAAATATGCAGCAACATGAGTAATATTCATGGAGAAATGTTTCAGGCTGAGTTTTTGTTTGAACCAGTTCAGGTGATGGGTCGCTAACCTGAAATATTAATTCTACTATCCATAAATGTTACCTGACCTGATGAGTGTTTCTAGCATTTTCAGTCCTAACGGTTGCACAGCTTCAGAATGCCACTCTAAATGCCTGGCAAATTACCATTCATTTTCCATCGCAGTTTATGCCTTACATGCAACCTACAAGTCTAAAGCTAGTTTTTATGGCCTGTCCTAATTGCCTTGAAAAGATGGTGAGGGCTTTTTCTTGAACTGCTCCAATTCCGATGGTATTCTTCATAGAAATTCCAGACAGCTAAATGGCTTGTTAAGGTACTTCTGAGAACAGTTAGGTGTTGACCATATTAGTGTGGGACTGGAGTGGTGTGAAAGACCAGAACGTGTTTCTTGGCTCAGGATTTCCTTTTTGTTTCTAATATGCGCTTTCTTAGGAGGGCACAACATTTTTTAAATAAGTTGCACCAGTTTTGACCATCCTGGCATACGCCCACCCAGGGCTTGTAATTGATGTCAGAAATCCAGCCTTCCAGAGTGTCCTTTTGAAGTGTTTCCTTTGACTGTACAGTCCAAATCCAAGTTCTCCATAGAAGATTTGTTTTGCAAGCGAGTGTCAGGCATTCTGGCTACATGACCAACTCAACTCAGTTGTGATTGTTGCAATATGGTGTGTATTCTTGGCAATGCAGCTCGGGGTAGCACCTCGCTGGATGGTATTTTATCCTGCCATCTAAAGGCAGAGGCTTCTAAAGGCAGCCCAAGCGAAAGTAGTTGAGCTTCTTAACATGGCATTTGTATACATCCAAGTCTTGCATGTGTAGAGCAGTTTGGGCAGGACTATTGTTTACAGTTTGTTTCACCCCTTTTCATATCCAAACTAATGTTCAAAGTCTGCTGAAGGCTGCACTTGTTTTGGCAATTATTGATGTATCATCAATAAAGAAAGCTTGAGACAGAATGTGTTGCCAAGATAAGTGAATTTATTCTCTCCTGGCAGGTTTTTGTCATGGACTGAGACCTTGTACTGGATATGGGGCTTCCTTCTAGCAAAATAGGCCATTACTTCATTTTTCTTCATGCTGGTCGTACTGTTATGAAGTATGACCAACTCTGAACCAGTAGCTAATGCACAGCATCAGCAAACAGAAAATCGTGAAGTAGGTCCATGGAGATCTTGATCTTTACCAAGTGTCGTCCCAGGTTGAGGTGCTTCCCAATCTGATTTTGATGCCAGGACCACCATTGTGGAAGCTATCAAAGAGCATGGTGGAGAAAACCATGCTATCATAGGGTCATTGGGAGTCAGCATGAAACAGGTCCTTTAGCCCAACTCGTCCACTCTGACCAAGTTCCTAAACTGAACTGGACCCACTTACCTGTGTTTGGCCCATTTCCCTGGAAACCTTTCCTATCAATGTGCCTGTCCAGTTGTTAATTGTACCCATCTCTACCACCTCAACTGGCAGTTAATTCCATATAAACACTACCCTCTGTAGAAAAAGTTGCTCCTCAGGTCCCTTTTTAAATCTTTTTCCTCTCACCATAAACCTATGCTCTCTAGTTTTGGACTCCCGTACCCTGAAGAAAAGACCTTGTCTATTCACCTTACCTATGTCCCTCATGATTTTATAACTTCTAAGGTCGCTCCTCGCTTGTTTTTATCCTACAGGTGCTTTGGTCCACCTTGTTGTCTAACAAGGGGCATACAAGCGATGGGTCGTGAGAGGGCTGCTCTTGGATTTTTTTTGAGAGTATCCTAGCGCTTCACGTTGTTAGTGTACGCTTGACCTGGACCATTTGATGGGCAACACGACAGCTCAGTGACTATCGCTGTGCTGTGCAGATACATGGATTTGGGCCTGTGTCTGTGGGAATTTGAGTATTCTCCCCGTGCTTGCATGGGTTTTCTCCGGGTGCTCCGGTTTTCTCCCACATCCTAAAGATATGCTCTTAGGCTAATTGGCAAAACAAATTCTCCCTAAATTGTCTCAAATTTGGTTTTTAATCCATACATCTATAAACATGGACAGGGATCGCAGGTAGAGGTGGGAACATCGGGGTGGTGGCGCGGGCTCATTGGGCCGAAGGGCCTGTTTCCCGTGCTGTTTTGTTCTTTGTTCTCATCCTCGTATGTTCCAGGGGATAAAGTCCTAGCATATCCGGCCTCTCCTCTATAATTCAAACCTTCCAATCTCTATAACATCCTTGGAAATCTTGTTTGCGCACTTTCCAGTTTAATAAAATCCTTCCTAACAGAACACGACAGAATAAAACCATTGGACTGAAATACCCATATCAATCTCTAGTTCTGTCACTGGAGTTGACTGGCAAATCTTGTTCAATATCTGCATTGTCATCTCATGTTCACATGATTCAATGAAAGAAAATGGCACCATTAAGCTTTTTAAAAAAAATTCCATGGCGACACAGTGCAATGCCTTTCACATACCATGCTCAAACTTCTTTAACAACTTCACATCTTTGGAATTACAGAAATTCCACTGAGTTACAATAATTACTTAATTTACACTAAGTCCAAAGAGCCAGGGAAAAGTTATGGTGCAGAAAGAGACTTTCAGTCATTGTGTGCACTGGTCAAAAAGAGAAAAGAAACAGACTAGCCGCTCATTTTTAATTCACTTTCCAGCACCTGGTCTGTAGCCTTACAGGTTACAGCACTTCAGGTACAGATCCAGGGATCTTTTAAATAAGTTGAGTACCTCAGCATCAGTTTTGGCAGTGAACTCCAGATGCTCACCACCCTCTGAAAAAGCTTTTCCTCCCTCATGTTCTCTTTAACCCTCCTATCAATCACCATAAATCTGTGCTCCCTGATAAACATATGGATGATACTGGAGTAGTTTAGGTTAGATGGGCTTTAGATTGGTTTCACAGGTTGGCAGAACATCAAGGATTGAAGGGCCTGTACTGTGCTGTAATATTTTATGTTCATTGACTCATTCAGCTGGGGAACCAGACCTTTCCTAACTACTCTATTTAGGCCCCTCATGAATTTTTACACCTCAATTAGGTGTACACCTCAGCCTTAAGAAAAGATCCTGGCTGATCCAATGTTTCCTTCATGCCCTATCAACAGTTTTTGTACATTCTCCAAAGCAATTTTGTCCTCCTTGTAATATGGTAACCAAACTGTGTATACAATTCCAGCTGTACAACATCGAAGGCCGAAGGGCCTGTTCTGTGCTGTATTGTTCTATGTTCTATGTTCTAGCTTTGCATCTCTGCTTTTGCATTTAATGCTCTGTCCATTAAAGGACAGAGCATTCCACATGCTTCCTTTGCCACCTTATCCAGCTGTCTTGTCACACGTGGACATATACTCCTCAGTCCTTTTCAGTATCCTCCTGTTTATTGAGTATCCTCTTGCTTTTTTAGACCTCTCCAGATGCATTACCCCACTTATTTCCAGATTGAATTCTATTTGCCATTTTTCTGCCACTGAGCCAAACCATTGATATAATTTTGGAGATAGCAGCACTCCTCTGCAATATCAGCTGCATGGCCAGTTTTTGCAAATTTCCCCATCCTGCCTCTCCATATCTAAGTCCAAACCATTAATATTTACAACATATCGTTGAGGCCCCACAGGCAATTGAAACAACCAAAACTATAGTAAGCCTGCAGGTCTCCTCTGAATTGCCACTATACTATCCACACCATGAGACTCCAGTTGTGAATAGAGCAAATGCTCTGGAAGAAATGGATATTGTTTCAATTCCAATTATGTGAAAGGTTTTCAGCTGTCCCCTAAATCTGATAAAATTCCACTTGGGAGTATAATTTGCCATCAGCATTTGCCAACTAAAATTTTTCAGTTTGCAGGGAGAAGCATCAAACCTGAGGTTTCTGTAATCTTTAATGTAGATGAACTACATGTAGATGGCCATTTAATGTAGATGGCCATTTCAGAGACTTGGGTAGAGCAGGGACAGGAATGGATGTTGCAGGTTCCGGGGTACAAATGCTTTAGTCGGAGTAGAGAAGGAGGTAGAAGGGGGGGAGGAGTGGCGTTATTGGTCAAAGACTGTATCACGGTGATAGAAAAGAAGTTTGATGAGGACTTGTCTGTTGAGGTAGTATGGGCTGAGATTAGAAACAGGAGAGGAGAGGTCACCCTGTTGGGAGTCTTTTACAGACCTCCTAATAGTTCTAGAGAGGTTGAGGAAAGGATTGCGAAGTCAATTCTGATTAGGAGTGAAAGTAGTAGGGTAATTGTGATGGGGGACTTTAACTTTGCTAATATTGATTGGAATAGCTATAGCTCTAGCTCGTTAGAGGGGTCAGTTTTCGTACAGAGTGTGCAGGAAGGTTTTTTGACTCAGTATGTAGAGAGGCCAACTAGAGGTGAGGCTACATTGGATTTGGTGCTGGGCAATGAGCCAGACCAGGTGTTAGGCTTGGAAGTTAGTGAACATTTTGGTGATAGTGACCACAATTCGGTTACGTTCACCTTAGTGATGGACAGGGATAGGCATGAAGCTGGGGGCAGTAGTTATAGCTGGGGGAAGGGTAATTATGAGGCCATCAGGAGAGAATTAGGGTGCATAGATTGGACTAGGAAACTACAGGGACTGGGAACATCTGGAATGTGGTGCTTATTCAAGGAGCAGCTGCTGCGAGTCCTTGATAAGTATGTCCCTGTCAGGCAGGGAGGAAATGGACGAGTAAGAGAGCCTTGGTGTACGAAAAGAGTTGATTTGCTGGTTAAGAAGAAAAAGGAGGCTTATGTCAGGATGAGGCTTGAAGGCTCAGTTAGTGCAATGGATAGCTATAGATTAGCCAGGAAGGAGGTAAAAAGTGAATTGAGGAGAGCTAAGAGGGGACACGAGAAGATGTTGGCTGATAGGATTAAGGAGAATCCTAAAGCTTTCTTTCGATATGTTAAGAATAGAAGATTGGTTAGGGCAAGATTAGGGCCAGTCATAGACAGCAGTGGGAAGTTGTGCGTGGAGCCTGAAGAGATTGGTGAGGCACTGAATAAATATTTCTCTTCGGTATTCACGCAGAGTGCTGGAAATGTAGCTATGGAGAGCACTGAGGTACAGGGTTGCAAATTGGGGAGTATTGTAGTAGATAGGGAGGATGTGTTAGAAATTCTCGAGGGTTTGAAGTTGGATAAGTCCCCTGGGCCGGACGGGATTTACCCTAGAATTCTCTGGGAGGCTAGAGAGGAGATTGCAGAACCTCTGGCTCTGATCTTCAGGTCCTCGTTGGTTACGGGTGTGGTTCCGGAGGACTGGAGGATAGCGAATGTGGTCCCATTGTTTAAGAAGGGGAAGAGAGACCTTCCAGGGAATTATAGGCCAGTGAGTCTTACTTCTGTTGTGGGCAAGGTATTGGAGAGAATTATTAGGGATAGGATTTATAGTTATTTAGAGAGAAATGAATTGATTGGGGATAGTCAGCATGGTTTCGTGAAGGGTAGGTCATGCCTTACTAACCTCATTGAGTTTTTTGAGAAAGTGACCAGAGAGGTGGATGGGGGTAAGGCGGTTGATGTAGTATATATGGACTTTAGTAAGGCGTTTGATAAGGTGGCCCATGGAAGACTTCTACAGAAAATGCAGATGTGTGGAATAGAGGGTGATTTAGCTAATTGGATTAGAAATTGGCTGGCAGATAGAAGACAGAGGGTGGTGGTTGATGGGAGATATTCATCGTGGAGTTCGGTGACGAGTGGTGTGCCTCAGGGGTCTGTTTTGGGGCCCCTGCTGTTTGTAATTTTTATAAATGATCTGGATGAGGGTATTGAGGGATGGATCAGTAAATTTGCAGATGACACTAAAGTCGGTGGAGTGGTAGATAGTGAAGAGGGGTGTTATAGTTTACAGAGTGACTTGGACAAGTTGCAGAGCTGGGCCGAGAGGTGGCAAATGGAGTTTAATGTGGAAAAGTGTGAGGTAATGCACTTTGGCAGGAACAATAAATGTGTAGAGTATAGGGCTAATGGTAGGGCTCTTAATAGTGTTGAGGAACAGAAGGATCTTGGTGTATGTGTCAATAGATCCCTGAAAGTAGGCAGTCAAGTGGATAAAGTTGTTAAGAAGGCATATGGAGTCTTAGCTTTTATTGGTAGGGGGATTGAATTTAGGAGCCGCAGCATCATGTTGCAACTGTACAAAACTCTAGTGCGGCCGCACTTGGAGTATTGTGTGCAGTTCTGGTCCCCACATTATAAGAAAGATGTGGAGGCATTGGAGAGGGTACAGAGGAGGTTTACCAGGATGTTGCCTGGTATGGAGGGCAGGTCCTATAAAGAGAGGTTGAAGGATTTGAGGTTGTTTTCGTTAGAAAGGAGGCGGCTAAGAGGGGATCTTATTGAAGCATATAAGATGATTAGAGGTTTAGATAGGGTGGACAGTGATAGCCTTTTTCCTAGGATGGAGAAAGCTAGCACGAGGGGACACAGCTTTAAATTAAGGGGTATGAGTTATAGGACGGATATCAGAGGTAGGTTCTTTACTCAAAGAGTGATTAGGGAGTGGAATGCCCTGCCTGCAGCTGTTGTAGATGCGCCAAGTTTGGTGGCGTTTAAGAGGTTAATTGATAAGTATATGGAAGAGAAGGGAATGGTTTAGTTTGGAGGGGCATTGCTTTTTATTTTGGTCGGCACAACATCGAAGGCCGAAGGGCCTGTTCTGTGCTGTAATGTTCTATGTTCTATGAACTCTGTTGGCTTTCCCCATGCATCAGTAAATTTAAGACTAACTTTATTTTTGCTGCTCTTTTTCCCTATTTGCACTCATTTTTAAGTTTTTGACTAAACCAAAATAAATTAGTTTTGTGAAAATACAAAATGGTATATAGTAAAGCCTGCAATTCAAAACACAATCAGCCGCAAAACTCCAAGAATGTGCAAGCCTTTGAATTATTGATCATGTTACTGCCCCAAATCACAAGGTTTGAACTTTCCTCAGGCCAGCACAAAAACCAATCCAAAGTTAAAGCTTTGAAATTTGGATCTGATAACCAGCCAGTTATTGTTGATAGTGCAAAGTCACACAAACAAAGTAACCTAAACATGTCGTCACATAGAGACCTAGCTTCCATATAGAAGTAAAGGAGCAAATGAAAAGTTAGTGTATATGCTGGTTTAAATGATTAGCTGTGGAATAAGGAGAACTTTGTAGAAGTAAGTATTATATCTTTGAACAGATCTCTCTTTGATATCTGAAAACTTTAAGTAGAATGTGAGTCTGTTTCATTTATCAAATAGCATATCACTCCCCAGGGTAGACTGCACTGACCATGTCTTTTGCCCTATTGCCCACAGTTGCCTGTCCCTCTGACAAAATAAAAGTATAAATCGAGACCAGTGAGGGAAGGCAGAAACAGGATGAAACTTCCCAAGGAATCTTTTTTTAACGTGAACTATTTGTGCCTTCCAGGAGCTGAAAAAGTATGGTGTTACCACACTGGTTCGAGTTTGTGAAGCCACTTATGACAAGGCTCCTGTCGAGAAAGAAGGCATCCAGGTTTTGGTGAGTAGCTGTTAATTACAGATAGAATTATTTTAGATTTTGGAGTTAACCTGTTGACAAAGCAGTAGTTGGAATTTTTGTAGGATGCGGATTTTGTCCCAGTGATTTGAGTTTCTGTTGAAACCATCAAGGCATTGAACAAACCCAGAAGCGATCATGAGTTATGAAAAGGTCATTTCCTCCACCAATATCATCTTTATGATATCCCTATAGAAAGAGATGTCGTGCTCGGAGTTGACTTTGCTAGTTTTAGAGTCAGAGTTATAAGTATTTGGAGATGGTGCACTTACCCTTTTTTTGTTTAAGTATAAAATGTGTGCAATGGACAAGGGGTCAAAGTGGGATAGATTCCTTAAAATTTGAGGTTTAATTAGCTTAATGATAGCACAAGACTATTTAAGCACTGACTGAGTTGTACAGGTGTTTATTGCAGAACTTGTAGGATCGTAAATGAAGTCCTCAAGTTCTAGAGATTAACCAGATCTTGATTTTAGTTAGAATTCATCAATGAGGCAAAGGAGTGAAAAAAGAACTTCTCCAAAACTCCCAGGCCCCTATAATTCAAATGGGATGAGCCAGCAGACCAGAAATAAGTGCTGAATAGGATTCAGCTGACTTGGCTTCAGTGACCAGATTGAGAGGATTTTGAGGTTGACGTTGGGTACAGCTGATCAAAACTACAACGACTTCATTCTGAAATCCCCTGCTGCCAGTTGTCATCAGGTCCATCTCAAATTCTCTAATGAATTTCCCCCAACCCTCCCATAAGAAATACCATTCTTTTTTAAAAAAGAGAGTTCAATATTGAGTGTTTGTTTTTTCAGAAGGTAATACATGGAGGGGAATCTAATGACTTGATAAGTTGCAACTTTGTTTCTGAGCTTTATTAGCACTTCAACCCCATTAGGTGCCTGAAAGTCATATCACTCTATGTGTCCCTCCCTCTTGTTTTATTGTTCCTTTTTTCTCTGTTTTAAGTATGAATATTATAAAGACAGGTCCAGATGTTTTCTTCAGTTTACAGTTTAACTGAGCAGCACTTACTATGCCTTGAATAATGATCGAATCGGATATGATTTTGTTACCTGGAAAGTGTATTTCCAAGATCTCTTACAAATCAAAGAACCTACGATCAGCGTTATCATTCAAGTATCGTATTGTGTTGACAGACTACACATTCTGTATCCTTCAGGATATTGCTGTTGCACTGGTGATGTGACATGCTCTTCATCTGCTGGGAGGTAACTAAAGTTGTGAACTTGAATAAACTAATTTGGAATATTAAGTTATGATTTTCCAGCAGTTGTCACTGAGAAGACCACGAACTTAGTTCACAGTTGCACCAAGGCAAATTGATCAGCTTTTTATCGTGTAGTGATCACTCTAGTTTGCTTTTGGTGAGTTCAGATGAATGTGATGGTTGGACTTGAATTTGTTTCGGCTAGTAACTTTTTTATTCAAGGCCATAACTTGTATGCTGCAATATCATAACTGTACAAGTCTGTTCCTCACCTGCACAGCAGGAAGCTCCTTGTTACATTCATGGCACTGAGTAATTGTTCAGGTACTTTTCTGTTGACGGGAAGCTAGCTTTATACCATGGTATTATTTAGGGACCTTCCACTTGCTGTATGGCAGGTGGAGCAGCCCTGTTTCCCAAAAACTCTTAGAGAAAATAAATCACCCTAAACTTTAATTTGAGCGTTTTGCAATAATGTGAGCTACAATTAGTGTGCCAGGTTTGCTGGGAAGCAATCTGATGATTGAGTCAGATTGTAATCTGCCAAATCAAACTGAAATCTACCAAATCCCTTTAGTTGCTGTCAAGTGATATTATTGAGATTGTTTGATCCTGCTTTCACCACCCTCATAGACCGAGTCACAGGTCATTACCATTTGCCTCGAAAAAATGTTCTTACTCACTTCCCACTGCATCTCGTATGTTTTGCAAACCACTCAAGGCTGTGCCACACCTTCAAGCATCTACCCCTAAGCCCCTGTACATTTTCTACAATTGTGCCATTTGGTGTATACTGCCTCTACCCTTTTGCCTAAATGCATTGCCACTCTTATCTCTCGATTATAAAGTATTAAATTCTGTCTAGCCTATCTGTTTCCTGTAACAGAAACTTCATTCTCACTGTCCTCCACACATTATAAGTTTGAAATTCTAATATTCAAGTCATTTTTATATATCAGAAAGGCACTGAATCTGAAGAACCTGTCTACCTTCCTCCAGTCTGAAAACAACCATGTACCAAGATGTTTTTATCCAAGCCAACACTGACCTCCTATTCCATGAGCCTCAGTTTTATGTGGAACCTCAGTTTTTTTTTCTTATCCAAAAGGAGACAACATCCATTTCTTTCCCTTATCAATCTTCTCTGTTACTTCATCAAAAATTAAATTAGGTTAGTCAACTGTGATCTGCCTTTTGGAAATGTGCACTGGCTATACTTCATTATATCAAACCTGTCCAACTACTTGTTGATTTTATTTCCTTCATTATTGTCTCCAAAACCTTGCCAGCACTGACAATAAACTGACCAGCCTCAAAACATGAGGAATGTCCTCACACCCTTCCTTGAATCAGGGTGTTATGTTTGTCAGCCCAATTGTCTATTACCTCCGTGTGTGGCAAACCTATCTGTTTTCTCCAATACCAAATCTTTTAGCAGGTTGACTTGCAAGTCATTCAGGTCAAGTGATTTATCCATCCTAAGCAAAACCAACCTTTTCCATATGTCCTTTCAATTAATTTTCATCCATCTATTCTGTTCCATTTCTGCTATTAATATTTTTCAATGTTGTTTGTTAGCAAATGCCAAAACAAAGTACTCACAAAGTTTTCCTTCAGGGCCTTGCCCTGTAAGTGGGTAAGTATACATCACCTTTGTCTCTATTCAGCATCTGCGTCTTGCTACTCCTTACTGTTTGAAGTTTGGTTTAAAAAAATTACTTTCCTTTTTATGCACACTGCTATTTTATTCTCATATTCTTGATTGGCTGGTCTCAGTTTCCTCTTCTGGTCCCCTGTCAACTTAATTGTATTCAACCTGGCTCTTAGTTGAAGAATTCATCTAAAATGTATAATATATGATTTTTAGTTCTTTGTATTTTTTATTTCCCCTGTCAGGAGCTAGGAGCCCTAGCTTTGACACCCATATCTTTCACCTTTATTGGCATGTGCTTATCCTGCTTTGAAACATCTTTTTGAAGATTACCCATTTTTCTGTTAGATTTTGTTGTTAACCTTTTGTTCCATTTTACCCTGGCTCATTCCTGTATTGATCCTCCCTATCTTATTTCTACTCTTCTGTTGGGAGTAATCCTGAGATTACTACCAAAGGTCCTACTTTTGACTTTAAGTATCTGAAAGTATTTTGACTTTAAATATCCTCAGATTGATATTTCTGTGCTGCCTTTGTTTTTGGAACTGTTATATGCTAAACCAGCTTTCCCTTATCAAAGATGGTGTTCTGCACCCTCTCCCTGATCTTTTATATGGGCAGCAAGATGGCAATATGCCATGCAAGACTTTGGTGTTTTTCTGGTCCTCCAAGTATAGAATCCTGTTCAGCCCTTAGCTGTGATTGTCCATTGCTGCCAGGTGTGGACTGCATTCCTTCAAGGTACCAACCTCATTCCAGAGAGTTGCACTAACGTATCAGCTTGAATTACATGTTTATGTTCTCCCGGGGGATTTAAAAGATACCCTGGCAGTATTTGAAGAAAAGCTGGCCAATATTTATTCTCAGTTAACCTCGCACTACATTCTCCACTCTTTCCTTTCCTTCTCTGCTTTGTATAGTGCGCAAGAAATTATACTTTTCACTGTATACTAATACATGTGACAATAAATCAAATCAATGAAACAGATTAACTTGTTGCGGTTTGTGGAACTGATTGTTGATTGGTTGCCAAGTTTCCCACATTGCAACAAATGGCTATAGTACAAAAGTACTTCACTGGCACTTTGACAAATGCAAATGATTTACTTTTTTAATGCCACTTCTTAATTTTGAGTCCATTTGAGGGTTGTGATTGTTGATATTTTACTGTTAACCTTAAACGTTCCTGGAAATTAATCGTTTGGCCGTTGGTAATCTAGTTGTGTACTCCAGAAACCAGATAGATGAATGAATATTTCAATGATTGATAACCTGTGTATGTTCCTGGAAAGCACTGTTTGTTTGTCAGTTGTTAGATCCCTGAGCTGTGACAAACAATCTGTTGCTGTTAACATTCAGATTCCTTATCTCTATCCCTGTTGTATCTATAGCCTGTTATTCAGATGATTGGCAACTAACGAAAAACATGCCAGTATATGGCAAACCACAGAGTATACCTCTCAATGCCCTGTGTTAAGGTTAGATACTAAATTACTTTGCATTCTCATTTAAGATAAGAATGTCTGCTGTGCATGGAGGTCAGGCAAAATAGATAAGTATGTTTTTGCAGTGCAGCTTTGATACAACAAAACATTTCCAGACTTGTACTGGAAGGAATAGCTACTGACAGCCTCCTTCACTTGCATCCTCCCCAAGCAAATTCAGGCAAGCTTTACCCAATGCTGCTGTGAAAATGGCAACGCCAGTATTCAACTGCCTCAGCAGCAGCATTGAATGGATCTTCAAGATGGCAAAAAGCAATAACCTGAACTGAAATTCATGATAATGAATACATTTTGAATTCTTCGAATTAAAACAATTTTAAAAAAATTTTGGAGCATGTCTTATTGCCTGTTAGATTGGAGTAAAGTAAAAATACCTGGACAACATTGATTCTCTCCTTTTATATCAAGGATGTTTTAATGTTACTGAACTCTTACCTGAAGTGGTTCTGTCATATCTCTGTTGTTGGAGCTCTGGAATCTGCTGTACTTGCAACACGGGCCAGATAACTGCTAGAACCAGAGACAGCCAGCTATTTCTAATCCATGAACCTTTCCTAATCAGTGATAGTCTGAGCAAGAAGCAATGCTCAAGTGGTATTGGCCAGAGAATTGTTAGTCCAAGCTTTGCCATTGCTGGTTCAACATTTGATGGCATTCCTGTCTCCAGAAGTACCTTAGAAAACTGCTTTATGGGGTGATTTTGTGATTTTTGCAACAGCAACACAGCCACTCTATCACTTCCATTGTATGCTGAAGTTGGAATTGCTGGCAGTAATATTAATATAAAAAGGTAATTGAATATCCCATTGTTTTGACAGCGTTTTGGCCATTCAGGTAAGAATTTTGTGTTTCAGAGCATTCTGACCAACTGTGGTGTTTAAAAATGCTTAACTTGCTGCAGGATTAGTCAGATGGTGGTTTGGATTTGTTTCTCTCAGAGTAAGCCACTTTGCTTTCATGCTGTGGTTCCAATTTAAACCCAGACTCCAATCTCCCCTATTTGGGGAAACAAAAAAGTCAAAGCAAACAAAATTAGGCAACACTTTTCAGACAGCAGTGTGTCAAAAGACTGAGTAGTCGTTTGAGAGTAGTATGGTAATAGAGTAAAAATAATCGAGAATAAATTGTGTTGAAACTTAAAGCCCTTGTGGGGTTGCTGAAGATGAGTCAGAAGTTATATTGTTGTTAGTGAATGCAGGGACAAGAAAAGTGGGGATTGGTAATCATTGTCAATGAAATTATTTGGGAAGAGGTTTGAGGGAGGCATGCTCAGACAATGAGTAATTGATTCCTGAAAAAGTGTTTTCATTATCCATTTTATGTAATTAGATAAATTTATACCCTTATGTATCTCAAAAATAGATCTGTAAGTCAACATGGGAAAAGACATTTCAATTACTGAGACACCAGGCAATTGACATTCCGCAAGGATAATTTCGGATGTGTTGCTGTCATTCTTGCCTTTCTTGCCCCTCTCCTAAGAGTTAGCAGGTGTGGTTGAAACTACTTTTATTCAGCCTTTCTAAAATTACTTGCCTGTAATATCAAATGGACCAGGCGCACTCCTGCCATATTAAGTTTGTGTTTTTTTTGTAAACCAGTTTTCAGATACTTTGGGTGAATTTCCACTTGTTTTGCTATTCTTAGTAGCTTTTGTTCGCCACTTCATTGTTGTTATAATCATTAGTATTTTTCCTGTGGGCAGCTTAAGTACTTTTGCTGTTCCTCCACTTCCTGAGTTTGATTTGTAGTTTGAGGAACATGAAATTTATGCTGAACGTAGTATGTGTTGCAAGTTTACAGATACAGCAGTGCTGGACGTATTTAGGTTGACAGATGTCGTTCAAGATTTTTCAGTGCCTCATTGTTGTGAGGAGCTGCTGGGTAGAACTGGGAATGGAATGCCCTTCTAGTGTGAAGGAACATGAGAAGTTTTTAAAGAATCTTTGGTGCGATGTTTCTAATTGGTTTAGTTATGGGTGGGTGGGCAGTGGTAGTATTTTCTTTAACTTACTGAAAAGCACATACTGTGCATGTCCCTCCTTCCTCTCTCTTCATGCACCCCAGCTCATGCATACGTAATCTCCACAAGGGCATCAACATATTTCTTATCCAACCTTTTCAGAATGTGCTCTTAGAATGAGGAACAGGATCTACTTAACCTCCAAACATATCAAACTTGTTGCTTATTTTTAATCACTTTAATTTGCTGGTTGTTGAGTTCTAACACAGATATATAGCACAGTGGTTAGCACTATTGATTCACAGCACCAGAGGCCTGGGTTCGATTCCTGGCTTGGGTCACTGTCTGTGTGGAGTCTGCACACACTCTCCGTTTCTGCTTGGGTTTCCTCCTGGTGCTTCAGTTTCCTGTCAAAATGCCTGTTAATGTTGGGATAAATATGTAGGGTTATGGGGAAAGAACTTGGGTGGGATTATTGTTAGTCAGGCTCAATAGGCTTCTTTCTGCAATGTAGGGATTCGAGTGATTATTTCGAGTGCTTAATTTAAGTGCACTGAGTTGTAGATTGTGGCCAAAAAAACTTGTGAAAAATATTTGAAGGGATTTGATTTGCTTTCTTTTTAATTGGCATTCTTTACTGACTGTTCTTGGATTTTGTTATTTTTATGTGCCCTTGTAATTTTTCATTGGAGTTTATGTACCCACAGTTCTATTTTTAGGCTTTTTATCCAGATGTTTTATGCTGAGCACTAAAGACCATGCCCAGCAACAAGCTCTCAATAAAACCATGTGAAATTATAAGATACAGAATCTAGTCATGTAGCATCATGCAGGGATCCAATGCCTTGTTACTGTAGTTAATTGTCTGAATTGCTTTGAATCTTGAGTTCTTGTTTTGGGATAACAAATGAAAGGATATGATTTAAGCTACAAATTAAGTTTAATAAAAAAAATGAAGCAGCAAATTTCATTTGGTTTCAAAAAATTTAAAATTTTATTTGTGTCACAAATAGGCTTGCATTAACACTGCAGTGAAGATACTGTGGAAATCCCTTAATCCTTAATCGCAACACTCTGGCACTTGTTTGGGTACACTGAGGGAGGATTTAGCACGACCAATGCATCTAACAAGCATGTCTTTCAGACTGTGGGAGGAAACCACAGCACTCATGAGGGCCCGCGCAGGTGCTGGGGAGCATGCAGGCTGTGCACAGACAGTAACTGAAGGTTGGGATTGAACCCTGGCGCCGTGAGACAGCAGTGCTAACCACAGTGCTGCTATGTGTTCGATAGTTAACTGCATAACTGCTCAAGTACAAAAGAGAACCCAACTCTTAAAACTAAATCCAGATGCATGCCTGTATTATAAAAGCTGCATATGAGATTTTGCCTAAGCATCACTATTCATGTCTCGCTTAATTTGGAAAAGCTGTCTGATATATCTAAAAATTCAAGAGTTTGTGGCCAATGAGCTGTCCATCAGGTGGAGTTCAAAGCTTCAGCCCTTGCTCCCTACTGTCTCCAGCCAACCAAGCTGACAATCAGCCAAATTTAATAAACTGGTAACTTTGCAGGTAGCTTGTCAGCAAGTGCTGTTAATGAGATCAATGCCACAACCTAACACTTGAAAAGGAAAATCGAGGCAAGTGAGTGTCATGACTGGCATACAGGGCTGCACAGTCCATGCTTTTCTTAAGGGAGTTTCCAGTGATAGGTATAGAAATGGCTCCCTTCACCCAGGGACGGTTGACCAACAATGATGTAAAACCCATTGACCATGTTAGGGAATCTCCCTTTTAAATTTGCTCTGTATGCTTTTGGGGTAAAGGTTGAGGGGTACAACTCCTAGCATGCATCTGATTCCAACACACAGCACAGCAGTGGGATAGACTGCACAAGCTCAAAGATGTCAGAGGAGCCTAACTACATAACCTGGAGTGAGGACTGTAAGGCATGTGTGTGAATGAGCCCTCATGACAAGGTGAGCTGAAGGGGCAGTTATTAAGTGCTGTCATCAGCTCCATGCAGCTGGACTCAGATATCTATGGGAGCTGGGGCTCGGAGAAGGCCTGGAAACTTCTCAGCTTAGTCAAGCTGCTGCATGAAAACGGCAGCTGGGGAGGGGGAAAGAAGCCCATGATGAGCAGTGGTTATCTGCTTCACCAAACTTGATGGCTACAATTGTGCAAGTGGTTAGATGCTAGGTACAACATGGCTAACCCAATAGGACAGAGTGGTGGATGAAGGGATTGAGGGATTGCTAGATGAGCCATTGTTTTGGAAGTTTGAGCTGGAGTCTGATTTCCTGGCAATTACAGGCAGAAGAAGCTTTTGCTGAGAGAAATCAGGAGCAGGCTTCAAGAGCTGAACGTCCTACTCCTGCTGTTAAGTCCTACTTTGGTCACTTGTTTCTGTAGCGTAGTGATAATCACATTCACACTTATACGCAAAAGGACTGTCTGTATATCCTCAAAAGAGAGCAGCTGAAATCTCTCGAAGCCAGGTGAGTTTCAGGATTTTTTTGTGACTACAGTCTGATGTCTGAGTGGCGTGCTGAAAAACTCTGAGGACCTGTGTTGGGTATGTTTGTCCTTTGGTGTGCAGTTTGCTGTTGTTTGTGTTCAAGTTTGTCTGACAAGTCATTTTTGCCTCCCGCCAATTTTGGATGTTGAAGTATAAGATAGATAATGCCTTATTTGCTTTGCTGACTCTCAGAATCAGAATCTCTACAATGCCAAAGAGATCATTTAGGCCATCAAGTCTGCACCATACCTGACAAAGGATCTTACCCAGACTCCCTCCCCTGCCCTATCCCTGTTACCCCACACATTTGCAATGGCTAATTCATTTAACCTACCATATCTTGAGATATTAAGGGTCAATTTAGTTTGGCCAGTTCACCTAACCTGCATATCTTTGGACTGTCGGAGGAAACCAGAACACCCGGTCAGGAAACCCCACGAAACATAAGGAGAACATGCAAAATTCACACAGACAGACATCCTAGACTGGAATTGAACCCTGGCGCTGAGGCAACAATGCTTACCATTGTGCCACCTATACCTGGCCAGCACATCTTCGGACTGTGGGAGGAAACAGGAGAACCCAGAGAAAATTGTATAGGAAAATTTATTCTATTTGTTTAAAGCCATGGAATTTGTGGCTTTATTCTCTTGGTAAGTCACTGGGATTTCAAATTTTATCTATTTACATCATCTGTTAGGTTCTAAACTAGATTGTAAAACACCACATTTAATTGATATTTAAAAATATACAGAATTGTTAGGATTTGCATTGATACTACTGTTATTGATCACAACCAATTTGATCTATAGACTCCACTTATTTGAATTCAGGTTTGATCAACATAACAGCAATTAGATGCAAATTTAACAGTTTGCCTTTAAAAATTTGGCACCTGCTGTGATGAGTATAATTTCTCTTCATGTACAAGGAGAAGCTGAAAGATAATTACTGGAAATTGTCTATAAATTATATCCTCAAATATACTGAGAAATTGATTTTGAATTCCCATGGCAAAGATAGTATTGAATCGGGAGTGGGCGTGAAAGGTAGTGGATATCCCTGCACAAAAGATATAGTGAATTCATAAACTATGAATCCTATCAAAGGCAAAAAAAGCTATCTTTACAAATTAACTTACTCTGACGCCCTGTTGTAATATTTCAGTCTCTCTCCCCCCTCTCCACTACATTTATTCTTCATTGTCCCCGGTGAGACAATTTCAGCCACTTCATTGCGAAAGCTTCACCTAATTTATTATCTATAGAGGAATTCTATATTTCTTGAAAACTAGTCTGTTTCTGCATCTCAGAACCCATCTATATGATTAAGTAGAATAGTGTATTCAATATTATAAAGAAACACTGGGAATTAGTGTAATATGAGAACTGGCTGAATACAAACATAGTTTACATTAAATTACCTATTGTGTACATACATTAAGTTGTTAGAAAAAATTGGTATGTTGACAGGCCACAGGGTATAAAACTGTGTCCATGGAGTCAAAAGGTATATAACTGTGTCCGTGGATCAAATCAGTCTGTATGGCAGTTCATTTTACCTTCACATTAAAAAGGCAATAACATTGAGGTTATTGAAAATTATTCATGCATATTAATAAATAATTTGCCTAGCTTTTTTTATAATGCAAAGTTTCTCATTAATGGCATATAACTTAATAGTTGCATTTTGGCTGGAGAAGGGGACATAATGTAGTACATTAAACCAATAACTTGGATACACTCTGGCAGTCTCATAAAACACTTCTGATCGCTTTACTGCAAGTCAAATATAAGACAGTAGTGCTGTTAATATATGGTCTAGTCGCATTAATAGGAAGATCAACAGATATGAAAATAAACAGATCAGAACTAAGGATTTGGCTCCATCCATAATGAATGGATGCAGCTCATTCTTCTGCTTCCCTTCCTGCCCTCTTGCTCGGGTTTTTGTGACTTAAATTGCATATGTGATTAATTGTAATCGAATTAAACTATTTCCCATACACATCTGTTTACATACCCTTTTCTTGCAGTGAGTTTTGACTAGAACTGTGTGTGCATTTCTTCATCAGTGTCCTTGTAAGTGGTGAGCAGGCGAATGTAGTATTTTAAACAATAAACCAGTACAAAGGAGTTCATTTAGTATGGAGCTTTTATTCAGGTGAGGTCTCAGCAGAGTTGTGGCGATAACCCAGGAATTTTGACAGGGTGAAAATAATGGTAAATCAGTCGCACTTTAATTTCTTAGAACTTCTGTACAAGAATAATCGTACAAGTTTTCGGCATGTATAGGACTATGAATACCATACATAAAATTAGGAGTAGGCCATTCAAGCTTGCTCCATTTGATAAGATCATGGCTGATTAGTTTGCGGTCTTGATGCTACTTTCCTGTGTAACCCATAACCTTTAACTCCTTTGTCGATCAAGAATCTATCTAACTTGACCTTTAAAAAATACTCAATGACCCCATATCTGTTGCTTTCTAGATAAAAAAAATTCCACAAACCGGCGGCCCTCTGAGGAGAACAAAAATTCTTCTCATCTGTCTTAAATGGGACACCCCTTATTTTTAAACTTCTAGTATCTCCCACAAGAGAAACATCCTTTCAGCATCAACCCTGTCAAGTTCCCATAGGATCTTTTCAATCTGATCACTTCTCATTCACCTAACTTCCACTGAACATAGGATCAATCTGTGCAATCTCTTCTCATAATGCCCCTTCATCTCAGGAATCAGTTGAGTGAACTTTCTCTAAACAACCATGAGCAGGATTTTAAAAATGCCAATTGTAAGAAGCAGTGCGATTTTTTTTTTTTTAAATATAATTTTTTTTACCAAAATGGAGGGTAGTAGACTGGGTGGAACAGAATATTGAGGTAGTAATATAAGAACGGAGCCATGGGGTGAGGAAGAGGTTTTGCGGGAGGCCAATTAATGGGGTGACTGAAAGGTGATGGGCTGAGACGAGCTGCAACTGGAGCAATGGATTTGGGAAAATTGTATTAAGAGCATTCTTTTTGTTTCTCACTATTGAGATATTCTGGCCCAAGCTCTTATCACTGCTACCTACACCTTACACTGGCAAAAAAAAACAACTTGAAAAAAATGGCAGATGTTTAAAAACACAAATGAAGACAAGTGCAGAAAGAGTACCACAGTGGCAACAAAAGTAGATTGAGAATAAGAAGACGATGGGTAAACATTGTGTACAAATAACATACCTATGACTTGTCATGAGCTCTGTTACAGTGAACCTGTTGATGTATTTGGGAGTCTTATATGCAATGTTTATTTCTCATAAGATCACACTTCAGCATATCCTTCGACTTTGTGAACCAAATCACATGATATCCTCAATACTGTATAATTGGGCTTGTGGGGTTTAATTCTAGAGCAACAAAAATAGATTTAAGGAAGGAGTGTGCATGCAGACGTGGTAATGATTGGTCAGAATGCTAATGGTGTATCTGAAATATCTAGTTCAAGAAACTATTTTGTGCTCATGCAATTAATTGCATGTTAATGTTGCTTGAGTGATGGAGAGAAGCAAATAAGATGTAAGTAATTGAAAGTGCTCGATCACTTTTGTCACTGTTTTATTCCTTTTGTTCTCGCCAGTATATCCTCTTAAGATTCACTAAACAATTTAGATGGCATAAGTAACATGGATAATGAGTGTGTGATGAGAGACAGATGATGGAGCAAGGAAGATGTGGGCGAGGAGAAAATTGGAGATGTTGTATTAATTATGCCACCTTAAAAATCAAGACAATTTCAGACCTAATAATTGTTCAAAATTTAATTTCCTACTGGCCCCCAATTCCATAAAGTAGCTTTGCTGCCCCATAGTATGCCTGTTAATTCAGTGCGTCAGTAGAGGGCTCAGCACCAGGATATAATCTGTATTTGCACAGTGCCATGTAACTAGTAAAGAGGCTTTGAGGGCCTCTTGCTAATGTTGACTCTATCCCTGACTTTAAATAGTGGTAGTGTTCCCTTTCCTGGTTGGGTGTCACAAAGCAGTCTTTGTACCTGAATCCAAGAGAGGTTGTATTTGCCCAGTTTGAGTTGGCGTACAGTGTAAATGATATCTGGAATAGTTCTCACAGCAACTGTATCTATTGGTTCTATTTTTATTACACATTTAATGCTGTTAGTGTTGCATTGGCTCAAACTAACTGGATGTTATAATCAATTCATTTAAAAAATCATTCTGTAAATACAGATGTGCTTGGTCAAATATAAATCCAACCCGTTGAAATTTTCTGTTCTGCCTGTTTGCACCTTTTGAACATATTATAATCCATATTGCATTTCTCATGCTTCCTTTGAATGAAGTGATCGGGCTATAAGCCCTTAAAAGTTCTTTTGAAAGTAGATTTCATTGCTTGAGCATAACTAACTGAACATCAGTTCTGCCGAAGGATCATCCTGATTTGAAATGCGAGCTCTATTCTCACTTCACAGGTGCTGTCAGACCTGCTGAGATTTTCCAGCATTTTCTGTTTCTTTTGTAGTTGAACATCCTATTGGTGAAAATATCCTTATGTTTAATTCCTCTGAATTTTATTCTAGAGGTATCGTGTTTTACTTTTGATAGAAAATGGGAAAACAATGGTTGAAATTTCTTTACAATAGAGATTTCTGAGTGCTATGTTGTTAGGCCCTTAATATTTATTTACTAGGTTTGTTAGGTCCATTGCTCAAGATTTCAAAAATAACCAGATAAAAGCAAATTACTGAAGATGATGGAATCTGAAACCTAGAGAGAAAATTCTGAAAAATCTCAGCAGGTCTGGTAACATGTGTAAGGAGAGAACATGTGTAAGAAAGAGCTGACATTGCGAGTCCAGATGCTTTGGCAAAGAGTCATCTAGATATGAAACGTCAGCTCCTTTCTCTCCCTACAGATGCTGCCAGACTTGCAGAAATTTTTCAACATTTTCTCGTTAGGTTTAAAAATAACCTTCAGCTGTGAGATGGCTTCTTTCTTTAGAGGGAGAAATTAGTGGGTGACTATACCTTTAATCTTCTGACTAGCTACATTGACAGAGGCCATCATCTTTTATACTTCTAATTTAAACCCTATAAAATTGCTGATGTTAAGCGGCACACAGGAAAAGAGAGGAAAAATGATAAGATGATCAATTTGACCCATATACCCCCCCCCCCCCCCCCACAACCTATCTGCAGTCTTTCCTTTCCTTACTGCCATGTGGGTGTACCTACGTCACATAACCTGCAATGGATCACAAGATGCTCACAGTCACCTTCTCAATGGCATTTAGGAATCGACAGCAGACTCTGGCCAAGCTGGTAGAAATGATGTCACACAACAGATTGGTGGCAAAATTCTTTTACAGCATGCTCCACCATTGTCAGACTGGATGGGACTGTGCTGATGTAGTTTCATTCTTAGTTATTCTGATTTGCGATGATTTCTTATTTCTTTTACCCCCTCCTCCCCCGCCCCTGAAATTGTGGTGTCACTTTTCATGTGTATGTTAACAATACCTGTCACTACCCCTCCTGATCCCTTCACCAAAGTGTTAGATTGCTGTTTGTCCACCATCTAGCATTAGGTGAGGAGAAATCCCCTTCCCTGCCCCCTCTCAATTAGATATAAGTTAAATAGTAGCCATTGTTTTTGTTCCACTTCACAAACACACTCTTGTCACTAGTTTCCTATCTTCCCTAGATACTGCCTGAAGTTGAACAAGACTGTCCAGTTCGTTGACCTGAAATGTATCTCACGCATCTCTATTTCTAATTTCACAGATGCTGTCTAATCTGCAAAGTATTTTCAGCATCTCATGTTTTAATTTCAGATTTACAATAGAACCTTGTACACAGACCAAATCGGATCTATATTTAATCATCCTGTCAATATATCCGAATAATTTGTCTTTTTCCAATGGCGTCACATCACTGGTTATGCAGTTACAATGCATGATGCATAACACAAAGGTCATTTGCAGTGCAAATTTGGAAATATACTGTTGTAAAAGTCTACAGAGATCTGGATCTTTGGTCAAAGACAAACAAATAACAAAGAAAATTACAGTGCAGGAACTGGCCCTTTGGCCCACCAAGCTTGCACCAACATGCTGCCCAACTGAACTAAACTTCCTGAGACTATCCCTCTCTTTCCATCCTATTTATGTATTTGTCCAGACACCACTTAAAACTCACTATTGTATCTGCTTCCACTACCTCCCCCGCAGTGAGTTCTAAGCACCCACCACCCTCTGTGTGTTTAAAAAAAATTGCCCTGTACATCTCCAAATCTTGCTCCTCACACCGTAAACCTATGTCCCCTAGCAACTGACTCTTCCATCCTGGGGAAAAGTTTTTTGACTACACAATCTGCCCATGCCCCTCAATCTTGTAGACTTCTATCAGGTCTTCCTTCAGCATCATTCCTGTGAGAACAAACCAAGTTTCTCCATTCTTTCCTCATAGCTAATGCCCTCCATGACAGGCAGCATCTTGAGTAAATCTTTTCTGTACCCTCTCCAAAGCCTCAACATCCTTCTGGTAGTGTTGCATCCAGAATTGAACACTCTGTTCCAAGTGTGGCCTAATTAAGGTTCTATAAAGCTGCAACATGACTTGGCAATTTTTAATCTGTGCTCCAGCCGATGAAGGCAAGAATCCCATGTGCCATCTTGACTACTTTCTTCACCTGCGTTGCTACTTTCAGTCATCTGTGTACCTCAACACCCAAACTCTCTGCTTATCCATACTCTTAAGGGTTCTGACATTGTATATATCTTATCTTTACTGGACCTTCCAAAATGCATTATCTCACATTTGTCCATCTTAAACTTCATCTGCCATCTCTCTGTCCAAGCCTCCAACCATCTATATCCTGCTGTATCCTCTGGTCCTCAGCGCTATCTGCAAATCCACCAACCTTTGTCATCCGCAAACTTACTAATCAAACCAGTTACGCTTTCCTCCAAATCATTTTTAATGTATATAACAAACTGCAAAGGTCCCAGCACTGATCCCTGAGGAACACCACTTGTCACAGCTCTCTATTCAGAAACACACCTTTCCACTGCTACTCTCTGTCTTCTGTGACTGACAGTAGTACAGTAGAAAACAGTACCACTGCAGGAAGTCCATTGTCAACTTGTTGGACTACGTATGCATCTCCACTTCTGTGACCAAGCCAGTTCTCTATACACCTTACAGCTCACCTCTGATCCCATGCAACTTCACGTTCTGCACCAGACTGTCATGAGGGATCTTGTCAGATGCCTTACTGGAAGTCCGTGTAGACAACATCCACTGCCCTACCTTCATCAATCATCTTTGTCACTTCCTCAAAAAACTCAATCAAGTTAGTGAGACACGACCTCCCCTTCACAAAATCATGTTGCCTCTCACTAATATGTCCACTTATTTCCAAGTAAATCCTGTCTCGGAGAATCCTCTCCAATAATTTCCCTACTACTAACGTAAGGCTCACTGGCATGTAATTACTTGGATTATTCTTGCTACCCTTCTTAAACAAAGGAAAAATATAGGCTATAGGGGAGGCTCAGAAGATTGGTGAATAGCAAATGAGGATACAAAAATTTCTTTCGGCCCCAGCAATTCCCCCCCCCCCCTTTTCTCAGTATTTTGGGGTATGTCCCATCAGGCCCTGGGGAACTTGTTTACCTTAATGTTTCTCAAGAACCCCAATACCACCACCTTGTTGATTCAACATGACTCAAACTACACATATACTCTTTTCCAGACTCCTTATCCACCAAGTTATTCTCTTTAGTGAATACTGATGCAGAGTACTCATTTAATATCTCGCCCATTTTCTCCATACATACCAACCCTCTTTTTGTACATGTATACAAACCTCCTAACTATTTCTTATCCCCATTTTCCAATACTTAGCCTATATCCTTGTATGCCTTGGCATCACAAGCACACACCTGTATCGCAATTTGTGAAAATTCTGAGCAGCACTAATTCTTTCTGATCCTAAAACAGAATCCTCAGTTATTACTCATTTATGTCTGGATGTTAAATTGAGTCCACTGATTGATAGATTTGGTTCAATTCATTGAAAATCATGTCTCCAATAGCTCAAAATTGGTATTCAACTGCTCCCCTCCCCCCCCCACCCCACCCCCACAGTAATGATGGATATGAGCGACAAGGGGACTAATGAAAAACTTAAATAATACATTCAAACAGCAAAAAAAGAGAAAGGAAACTTGATAAAACAAGAAGTTGGGGGCGGGGGAGCACTTGGTCCAGCATTTGACTTTACTAAAACCTTTGGAAATATTGCAGCCATGTTCATTTTTAAGTACAAAACCTTCAAATCAGAGGGAATGGCAGTCAGTTCCATTGTGTGACTTTGGCAGGCCTGTTTCTAGTGCTGTTAAAAAGTGAGTATCTGTTGTCTAAAACTGCTGCTGTGTCTTTATTGTTTTTGAAATATTGTGGATTTCCTGTTTATTCAGCAGGGCGGGTATTCTCGCTGTGTGACTTTGCTGAGTTCCTGTTTATTTGGCAGGGTAAGGGTTGAACTAAAATGGGCTCACGTGGCTGACTTGGTCAAGCGGAGAGGTGCTCTCCTTCACCAATCCCCCATGCAAATTATGGTTGACATATTCTGCAGTTGAGGTTAGTGGCATGCCATAATGTGATGTTATAGTGATGCTATAACTATAATTCACAGATAATTCCAGCCATTTGATTTTTATGGGGTGGGTGGCAAGGGAAAAAGAGTAACTTTTTGGGAGTATCAATGTTCCTCAGGACTTAAAAAATAGTTTTTGCACAAACTAATGTGGTAGGTGAATGAGGCCCCTCTTTGACCTATGTGTAAACATGAAGTATGTTATAGTGAGCTGTTGCCTGATCAAATTCCCTTCCAGTTAATGTATAAATAGTTGAATTGTGGAGTGTATGCCTTAATGAAGAATTCTCATCTTCCTGATGGTACATCAAGGAACCTTCAGAAAGAAATAATATTGATATGCATTGATTTTAGCTGATAATTTTTTAAATATATGGTACAGCAATGAGGAATGATTGACAGCCAAGTGCACTTGCATTGCCTTTGTTGTTCATTTTTATGGGCCATCCAGGAGAAGATGCTTCCAACTGTTCATGCAATCCTTTGTTGATGAGTCTACACAGTGACCATTGTTGAGAATATTCTGTCTTCATAATGGTTTAGTGTAACACAATATTACTCTAAGCACACAACATTCTTTACTTTGTCATCTTGAATGTGAACCAGTAAAGAGTTTGGGCAGGCTGTGATTTGTACTGGGCATAAGAATTCTGCTGCACACATCTTTCATTTGTGTTCTATTTCAGGATTGGCCTTTTGATGATGGAGCCCCGCCTCCCACTCAGATTGTGGATGATTGGTTGAATCTGTTAAGAGAGAGATTCCATAACGAACCAGGATGTTGTATTGCTGTGCACTGTGTGGCAGGACTGGGACGGTAAGCAAGACACTAGTCTACAAGATGACGTGAATTTTGCAGTGCTGTTAACGCGCCATGATGGCACAGTGGTTAGCACTGCTGCTGCACAGCACCAGGGACTTGAATTCAATTCCTGGCTTGGGTCACTGTCTGTGCAGAGTTTGCACGTTCTCCGTGTCTGTGTAGGTTTCCTCCTGTAATCTAAAAGACATGCTGGTTAGAGTGCATTGACCCGAACAGGTGCTGGAATGTAGCACTTAGGGGAATTTCACAGTAACTTCATTACAGTGTTAATATGAGCCTATTTATGACACAAATAAATAGTAATAAGAGAATATCCAAGGGCACTTCATGAATAGGTGTAAAAAGATGAAAGTAACAGGGTCAGTTTGTAGACCCTGTCAACTTTAGAGGATGATGGCATTGTCCAGTTGGCAACAAAACAAATAATTCCCCCACCCCCAAAGTAAAGGTTATCAGGAATTATTTTAGGTCTGTTATCAAAAAGAAAGATGCAGCTGTTTCCTTTGGCTTTTAGAACATGTGCAAAAGAAATTAAATTCTTTCTCTTTTATTACTGGTTATTTGACTGCAGTCTCCTGTCAGGAGGCCAGCTACATTCTCATCGTTTCCATCAAAAGACCAAAGCAGGTCAACAAAGCTTTTTACACCCAGTTTGTATGTCTTACTCATTAATTTCTTTGCTTCTGCTTTTAGTTAACTTTTAGTCCTGTATCTCCCACATATTTTGCCCATCTGTTTAACATTACATAAGTTTATTCAGCTTTTGGCAGCTTCTACTTTTCATGAAGCTTAAATTATTCTGGAATCATCTGTTGCTGTCCTGTTTAATGCAAACCATTTAGCTTGGTGAGCATATATGCCAACGAAGTATACTGGTTAAAATCTACCAATCACTTGAAAAACTGACACAGGCTGAACAAGCTGACAACTCAAGAATGGCTGTAAATCCAAACGTTGAATCAGAAAACAAGGGGATGCGCAGCATCCTTGCCTTGAGAAAATGTAGTTTTTCGTATCATTTTTCATTTCAAATGTTTCTCCCCTCACCTCACCTGGAAGAACAGGGCAGCTCACATGGTAATAAAAGGAATGGCATAGAAAAATAAGCAACTGGATTATAATGAGGGAGTGTGGGAAGATACTTGAGCACTGCTTGTGGGGAGGGCTGTTGGAAAACTGCAAGACGTGCTTTGCAATAAGGATGTCGGCAGTGTGTCAGCACAGTGGAGAAGTTGGGAACGGGGCAGTGTGTCAGTGCAGTGGAGAAGTCGAGGGATAGTGCGAGAGGGATGCAGTGTATCAGCATAGTGGAGAGGTCGGGGAGGTTCAGTGTGTCAGCACAGTGAATAACATGAGGGAGGAAAGAGCGTGAACTTCAACTTTGGGCAGGGAAGGTGTAGAGTATTAGAATTGTCATCTTAAATTTCGTGTGATGGAGGTTAGTTTTTTTTAAAGTTGTATTGAGAGTTGCATTACAAGTTCCAACTCTTGATTTGATGGGGAAGCGGAAAACCCAGTTGAACTGAAGTGACAATATACTAATGTTAAGTTTTTGGTAGCAAGAACATCTGTTGTACTGCTGCAAGTTGCCAAGCTACCTTCAGCAGCACTTTCCAAATCCCTAACCTCTGCCACCTACAAGCTCCACTCCAAGCCACAGACCATCTCACTTGGAACTATATCACTGTTCCTTCACTGATGTATCTATACCTCAGCGACTGTGTGGTTCAAATCTGCCTTTTTGAGAGCGATTAGAACAGGCACTAAATTTCACTGATGTTCACATCGTCTAATAACGCAAATCTCTATCCTTAAAAATGAAAACTTATTGCTTGAAAGCGTGATGGGGCAGGAACCTTCACAACATTTAAGATGCATTTAGATGAGCATTTGAAATGCCTTGGCACACAAGGCTATGCTGGGAAATGGGATTAAAATTAAATCATAGAATTCCTACTGTGTAAAATGAGGCCATTTGGCCCACTGAGTCTGCACCAATTCTCCAACAGCGCATGCCATACAGGCCCAATCCCTGTAATCCCACACGTTTTACCCCACTAATCCCTCTAACCTACACATTTTGAGACTCTAAGGGGCAATTTAGCATGGCCAGTGCACCTAACCTGCCTGCCTTTGGCCTGTAGGAGGAAACCCTTGCAGACACCGGGAAAACCTGCAAACTCTACAGAATCGTCCAAGACTGGAATTGAACCCAGGTACTTGGCACTGTGTTAAGACAGATAAGTGTTTGATGGCCAGTGCAGACATGATGAGCTAAAAAACTTCTTTCTGTGCCCTAAACCTCTGACTCTCTAAAGATTATAGAACATAGAACATTACAGCACAGAACAGGCCCTTCGGCCTTCGATGTTGTGCCGACCAATATAAAAAGCAATGCCCCTCCAAAACTAAACCATTCCCTTCTCTTCCATATACTTATCAACTAACCTCTTAAACGCCACCAAACTGGGCGCATCTACAACTGCTGCAGGCAGGGCATTCCACTCCCGAACCACCCTTTGGGTAAAGAACCTACCTCTGATATCCGTCCAATAACTATCACCCCTTAATTTAAAGCTGTGTCCCCTCGTGCTAGCTTTTTCATCCTAGGAAAAAGGCTATCACTGTCCACCCTATCTAAACCTCTAATCATCTTATATGTTTCGATCAGGTCCCCTCTTAGCCTCCTCCTTTCTAACGCAAACAACCTCACATCCCTCAGCCTCTCCTCATAAGACCTGCCCTCCATACCAGGCAACATCCTGGTAAACCTCCTCTGTATCCTCTCCAATGCCTCCACATCTTTCTTATAATGTGGGACCAGAACTGCACACAATACTCCAAGTGCGGCCGCACTAGAGTTTTGTACAGTTGCAACATGACGTTGCGGCTCCGAAATTCAATCCCTCTACCAATAAAAGCCAAGACTCCATATGCATTCCTAACAACTTTCTCGACCTGACTGCCTACTTTCAGGGATCTATGCACATACACACCAAGATCCCTCTGTTCATCTAGACTACTAAGAATCCTACCATTTGCCCTATACTCTACACATTTATTATTTCTGCCATAGTGCATTACCTCACACTTTTTCACATTAAACTCCATTTGCCACCTCTCGGCCCAGCTCTGCAACTTGTCCAAGTCTCTCTGCAAACTATAACACCCCTCTTCACGATCTACCACTCCTCCGACTTTGGTGTCATCCGCAAATTTACTAATCCATCCTTCAATACCCTCATCCAGATCATTTATAAAAATTACAAACAGCAGGGGCCTCAAAACAGACCCCTAGGTACACCACTTGTCACCGAACTCCACGATGAATATCTCCCATCAACCACCACCCTCTGTCTTCTATCTGCTAGCCAATTCCTAACCCAATTAGCTAACTCACCCTCTATCCCATACATCTGCATTTTCTGCAGAAGTCTTCCATGGGCCACCTTATCAAACGCCTTACTAAAGTCCATATATATCACATCACCCGCCTTACCCCCATCCACCTCTTTGGTCACTTTTTCAAAAAACTCAGTGAGGTTAGTAAGGCACGACCTACCCTTCACAAAACCATGCTGACTATCCCCAATCAATTCATTTCTCTCTAAATAACTATAAATCCTATCCTTAATAATTCTCTCCAATACTTTGCCCACAACAGAAGTAAGACTCACTGGCCTATAATTCCCTGGAAGTCTCTCTTCCCCTTCTTGAACAATGGGACCACATTCGCTATCCTCCAGTCTTCCGGAACCATACCCGTAACCAACGACGACCTGAAGATCAGAGCCAGAGGCTCTGCAATCTCCTCTCTTGCCTCCCAGAGAATCCTAGGGTAAATCCCGTCCGGCCCAGGGGACTTATCCAACTTCAAACCCTCGCGAATATCTAGCACATCCTCCCTATCTACTTCGATACCTTCCAGTTTGCTACCCTGTACCTCAGTGTTCTCCATAACTACATTTACATCACCCTGCGTGAATACCGAAGGGAAATATTTATTCAGTACCTCTCCAATGTCCTCAGGCTCCACGCACAACTTCCCACTGCTGTCTATGACTGGCCCTAATCTTGCCCTAACCAATCTTCTATTCTTAACATATCTAAAGAAAGCTTTAGGATTCTCCCTAATCCTATCAGCCAAAGTCTTCTTGTGTCCTCTCTTCGCTCTCCTCAATTCACTCTTTAGCTCCCTCCTGGCTAATCTATAGCTATCCATTGCACTAACCGAGCCTTCAATCCTCATCCTGACATAAGCCTCCTTTTTCCTTTTAACCAGCAAATCAACTTTGCTGGTTACAATTACTTCAATTGTTCCATGCGGTTATGCTGCAACTTTACTGGATGTTGGTGAGCCCACGTTTGGAATATTGTGTTCAGTTCTGGTCACCTCACTATAAGAAGCATTGAGAGAGAGTGCAGAGGAGATTTACCAGCATGAATTTAGAATTTAGAACATTACAGCAGAGAACAGGCCCTTCGGCCTTCGATGTTGCGGCGACCAATATAAAAAGCAATGACCCTCCAAACTAAACCATTCCCTTCTCTTCCATATACTTATCAACTAAGCTCTTAAACGCCACCAAACTTGGCGCATCTACAACTGCCGCAGGCAGGGCATTCCACTTCCGAACCACCGTTTGGGTAAAGGAGCATGCTCCTTGGTTTGGAAGTTAGGCCTTATGAAGAAAGATTGAGGGAGCCGGGGCTTTTCTCTTTGGAGCAGAGGAGGATGAGATGCGATTTAATAGAGGTTTATAACAGAGGAATTGATAGAATGGACGTGCAGAGATTATTTCCTCAGGTGGATGTAGCTGTTACTAGGGGGCATAAATATAAGGTTCATGGTGGGGAGATATAGGAAGGATGTCTGAGGTAGATTCTTCATGATGTAAAGATGCCGGCGTTGGATTCGGGTGGTAAGAACTCAGTAAGAATTTAGCAACACCAATTATTGCCTGAGGAAGACACGGGAGTGTTGAAAGCTCGCTTTTTTACTATCAAATAAATCGGTTGGATTAATAATTGGTGTTGCTAAATTCTTACTGAGTAGATTCTTCACCCAAAGAGTGGTTGGGGTGTGGAATAGACTGCCTGCTGTGATAGTGGAGCCAGACAGTTTAGGAATTTTCAAGAGATTATTGGATAGGCACCTGGAGCACACCAGCATTAGAGTGGGATAGCTTGAACTTGGGATTGGACATAGCTCGGCACAGCATTGAGGGCCGAAAGGCCTTGCTGTGCTTTGATGTTCTATAAATCCAATTTCTACTTTTCCGCCTGTCCCTCACCACACCGCTTCACAAAAACACTTGCCCTAGTTCTTCAGACCCAGTTCACAGACATTTATCACTGTCCCATATTGATGCATCCCCGTATTCCATATTGTCCTTCATGCTCCCCGTCTTGTTCTCCCCAAGCCCCCAGCTTTTATGTGCTCTCGTACTGAGATCCAGCAGCTAATGACTCCTGTCAGCACTACATCTAGTGTTAGTGAAAGAATTCTACTCTCTTAATGTTCCTCTTACTGTACACAGAGAAAATAATTCTGTAATTAGCAGTGAGGCCCATAACTTAAGGTGGCTGATGTAGTAATATGCAGTTTGAGGCAATGGAATGTCATAAAATGCAGAGTAACAACCCTGGTCACATCAAATTAGTGCTATTGGGTCCTTGATCTTGATTTCAGTAACAGTCTTTGCTAATTAGCATGGGGAAGCAGAAATGATAGCAAGTTAAAGTTTATTTACTCGTGGTCACAAGTCAGGCTTACATTAACACTGCAATGAAGTTAGTGTAAAATTCCCGTAGTTGCCACAATGTAGCGCCTGTTCTGGTCAACGCACTAATCAGCATATTTTTCAGAATGAGAGAAAAAAACTGGGAAACGGAGGAAACCCATGTAGACACAAAGAGAACATGCAAACTCCACACAGTGACCCAAGCTGGGAATTGAACCGGGGTCCCTGGCACTATGTCCAATTTGTATTCTCACAGCTGGTGATCTCGCAATCCTAGTCATGTGTAAAAATATATTTCCAAACAAGAAAACCTCTGTACCTATTAAGAGTACAGAAACACAGAGGATCCTGGGGGTGCAGGTGAACAAGTCTCTGAAGGTGGCAGAGCAAGTGGAGAAGGTTGTGAAGAAAGCATACAGTATGCTAGCCTTTATAGTACAAGAGCTGGCCTTTAATGTTGCAGTTGTATAAAACGCTGGTTAGACCTCATTTGGAATACTGTGTCCAGTTCTGGTCACCTTACTACCAGAAGGACGTGGAGACTCTGGAGAGAGTGCAGAGGAGGTTTACCAGGATGCTGCCTGGTATGGAAGGTCTGAGTTACGAGGAGAGATTAGGCAAATTGGGACTGTTTCCTTAGAAAGATGTAGACTTAGAGGAGATCTGATAGAGGTGTACAAGATTATGAAGGGGATAGCTAGAGTAAACAGGGTTAAGCTTTTTCCTAGGATGGACTCAAATAGCACGAGGGGTCACGGGCTTAGGGTGAGGGGGGTAAGGTATAATTTGGATCTAGAGGGAGTTTTTTCACACAGAGGGTGGTGGGGGTATGGAATGCGCTGCCAAGTAAAGTGGTGGAGGCAGGTACTCTGGAGTTATTTAAGGAATACTTAGATGGGCACATGAACAGAATGGGAATGGAGGGGTATAGAAAACTGATTTAAAAAAGGGATCATGAGCCTTGGGAGTCCCTGGGAAGTGTGTAAATAGATGATGATATTGATGTACTTGTTTTTATCCTACAGGTGCTTTGGTCCACCTTGTTGTCTAATGAGGGGCATACACGCGATGGGTCATGAGAGGACTGCTCTTCGATCTTTTTCGAGAGTATCCTAGTGCTTCACGTCGTTAGTGTGCGCTTGACCTGGACCATTTGATGGGCAACACGACAGCTCAGTGACTATCGCTGTGCTGTGCAGATACATGGATTTGGGCCTGTGTCTGTGGAGTTTGCGCATTCTCCCCGTGCTTGCGTGGGTTTTCTCCAGGTGCTCCGGTTTCCTCCCACATCCCAAAGATGTGCTCTTAGGCTAATTGGCAAAACAAATTCTCCCTAAATTGTCTCAAATTTGGTTTTAATCCATAGATCTATAAACATGGACAGGGATCGCGGGTAGAGGTGGGAACATCGGGGTGGCGGCGCGGGCTCATTGGGCCGAAGGGCCTGTTTCCCGTGCTGTTTTGTTCTTTGTTCTTTTTCTGTTGATGTTTAGCAAGTAATGGATATTTGCTTAATGGGATTTAAAAGGTAGTGCTCATTTCTGTCACTGAATCTATTTTTTAAAATGGGAAACGTTTGTGATTATTTTTAAAAAGAAGGCTTCATACTTTTAATGGCTCATGCCATTTCCTGATTGCCAAAACATTATTAATCCAATAAACAGGAACTTATAAAATCTAGTTGGGTTTAGGGATAAACGTTTTGTCCTGATTCATTAGAAACCAATCAGAACAAAATTTGAGCTAATATATGTAATCTATGCAACAAAAACAGAACTTTGACCTGAAAGCTTAGCTCTGTTCTCTCTCCACAGAGGCTGTCAGACCTGCTGAGGTTTTCCAGTATTTTCTGTTTTTGTTTCAGATTCCAGCATCCACAGCAATTTGCTTTCATCTTGCTATGTAATTCACGTCCTATTAATGCATTATGACACATTAATGCATAGGAGTGTGGAATAGCATATCAGGAACAATACAAGGCATACCTAAAAATGAAGCTGCAACACAGGACTACTTGTGTGCCATACAGCTTAAGCAGCAAATAATAGACAGAGCCACCCAATTCCATAACCAATGAATCAGATCTAAGTTCTGCAATCCTGCATATTCAGTTGTGAATGGTGGTGGACAATTAAATTTCTCGCCGGAGGAGGAGGTTTCACAAATATCCCCATCTTATACAAACAGAAGTGCCAAATGGATGATCCATTTCGGCCTCATCTAGAAGTTCCCAGCATCACGGCTGTTAGTCTTCAGCCAATTCCGTTCACTCCACATGATATCAAGAAACAGTTGAAGGTACTGGATTCTGCAAAGGCTATGGGCCCCTGACAATATTCTGGCAATAGCTCCAGAACTTGCTGTGCACCTCGTCAAACTGTTCCACCACAACGCTGGCATCTGCTCAGCAATTTTGAAGATTTGCTCAGGAATGTCCTGTACACAAGAAACAGGACAAATCCAACCCGGCCAATTACCACCTCATCAGTCTACTCTCGATCATTAATAAAGTGATGGAAAGGGTCATCAACACTTACGCAGCAATAATCAATAGGTTTCTAGCAAGGTCACTTAGCTCCTGACCTCATTACAGCCTTGGTTCAAACATGGACAAAAGAGCTGAATGCCAAAGGTGAAGTGAGAAGAATGACTGCCCTTGATGTGAAGAACTTGGGTTGAGAACTGGCTTGGGAGGAGGAGACAGATTAGTGGAAGGCTCTTTTTCCAACTGGAGGTCATTCACTAGTGGTGTGCCACAGGGCTCAGTACTAGGACCTCTTCTATTTGTGATTTATATAAATGACTTGGAAGAGGGGGGTAGGTGGTGAGATCAGCAAATTTGCTGATGACACTAAGATACTTGGATTGGCGGGCACTGAGGAGCAGTGCCAGGCAATACAACAGGACATTGATAGGCTGGTAGATTGGGCAGATAGATGGCAAATGGAATTTAATCCGGATAAATGCAAGGTGATGCATTTTGGCCGGATTACTGTAGAGGGGAGTTATAGGATAAAAGGTAAAACTATCCGAAGTATAGAGATGCAGAGAGACCTGGGGGTGCAGGTTCACAAGTCTCTGAAGGTGGCAGTACAGGTGGAAAAGGTGATAAAGAAAGCGTATGGTATGTTAGCCTTCATAGGAAAGGGTATAGAATACAAGAGTAGGAGTTTGATGTTGCAAGTGTATAGAACATTGGTTAGGCCTCACTTGGAGTACTGCATCCAGTTCTGGTCGCCGTACTACCGGAAGGATGTGGAGTCCCTGGAGAGAGTGCAGAGGAGTTTTACCAGGATGCTGCCTGGTATGGAAGGGCTGTCTTACGAGGAAAGGTTGAATGCACTGGGGTTGTTTTCCCTTGAAAGACGTTGGCTGAGAGGGGGTCTATTAGAGGTATATAAGATTATGAGGGGTATAGATAGAGTAAATGGTGGTACGCTTTTTCCACCATTATATTCTGATAGAACGAGGGGTCACAGCCTTAGGGTGAAGGGGGCTATGTATAAGACTAATATTAGAGGGCATTTTTTCACACAAAGGGTAGTGGGGGTGTGGAATGCACTACCGAGTAAGGTGGTGGGAGCAGGCACGCTAGGTTGTTTAAGGGTCTCTTGGACAGCCACATGAGCAGTCTGCAGATAGAGGGATATATGAGGACTGTTTAAATACTTTAATTGTTTCCACAGGCTATTCGGTCCACCTTGTTGACCAACAAGGTGCATGCATTCGGCAGGTCATGCGAGGGCTGCTCCTGGAGGTTACTTCAGGAGTGGCCTACTGCTTCATGTCGTTAGTGTATGCTTAAACTGGACCATCAGATGGGCAACATGACAGCTCAGAGACTATTGCTGTTGCTGTGCAGACAAATGGATTTGGGCCTGTGTCTGCGGGAGTTTGCATGTTCTCCCTGTGGTTGTGTGGGTTTTCTCCGGGTGCTCCGGTTTCCTCCCACATCCCAAAGATGTGCTCTTAGGCTGATTGGGTAACAAATTGTCCCTATATTGGTCTCTATATGTCATTAAGGCGTTAGGATGGCGGCACGGGCTCGTTGGGCCGAAGGGCCTGTTTCCCATGCTGTTTTGTTCTTTGTTCTAAGACAGTGTTTATAATCAAGTGTGGCACCAGGGAGCACTAAGAACTATCAAGTTCTTAGTGCTATCCTATCAAGTCGATAAGGTTGTTAAGAAGGCATACGGAGTCTTAGCTTTTATTGGTAGGGGGATTGAATTTTGGAGCCGCAACGTCATGTTGCAACTGTACAAAACTCTAGTGCGCCGCACTTGGAGTATTGTGTGCAGTTCTGGTCCCCACATTATAAGAAAGATGTGGAGGCATTGGAGAGGGTACAGAGGTTTACCAGGATGTTGCCTGGTATGGAGGGCAGGTCTTATGAAGAGAGGCTGAGGATTTGAGGTTGTTTTCGTTAGAAAGGAGGCGGCGAAGAGGGGACCTAATCGAAACATATAAGATGATTAGAGGTTTAGATAGGGTGGACAGTGATAGCCTTTTTCTAGGATGGAGAAAGCTAGCACGAGGGGACATAGCTTTAAATTAAGGGGTGGTAGTTATAGGACGGATATCAGAGGTAGGTTCTTTACCCAGAGGGTGGTAGGGTATGGAATGCCCTGCCTGCTGCAGTTGTAGATGCGCCAAGTTTGGTGGTGTTTAAGAGGTTAGTAGATAAATTTATGGACGAAAAGGGAATGGTTTAGGTTAGAGGGTCATTGCTTTTTCCTAATTGGTCGGCGCAACATCGAAGGCTGAAGGGCCTGTTCTGCGCTGTAATGTTCTATGTTCTAAGAACTGGAGTCGATGGGAATTGGAAGGGAGGAGGGGAACCCTCCCAGTTGGAGTTATACCTGACACAAAGGATGATAGTTGTGGTGGCTGGAAGTTAATCATCCCAGCACCATGACATTATTGCAGGAGTTCCTCAAGGTGGTGTACTAGGCCCAACCATCTTCAGCTGCTTCATCAGTGACTGACCTTCCATCATAAGGTCAGAAGTGGAGATGTTCACTGATTATTACACAATTGTTCAGTACCATTTGCAACTCCTCAAATACTGAAGTGGTCCATGTCCAAATGCAGCAAGACAGATAAAAATCTAGGCCAGAACTAACAAGTGGTAAATAACAGTTGTGCCATACAAATATCAAGCAATGACAATCTCCAATAAGATAGGATCTAACCATCACCTCTTGACATTCAATGGTATTATCTTTGCTGAATCTCCTACTATCAACATTGTGACCATTACCATTGACCAGAAATTGAACTGGACTAGCATATAAATACTGTGACTACCAGAGCAGGTTAGAGGCTAAAAGGATCCTGTGGAAAGTAATTTGCCTCTTAACTCCCCAAATCCTATCCACCGTCAAAAGTTAGGAGTATAGTAGAATACTCTCCACTTGCCTAGATGAGTGCGCTAACAACACTGGAGAGGTTTGGCACCATCCAGGGCACCATCAAGTGGCACCAGCCCACTTGATTGCTAGCCCTTCTGCAGACATTCAGTGCTTCCATCACCGATGAACAGTGGCAGCTGCATGTACCACTGCAGTAACTTACTAATGTTCACCAGCACCTTCCAAACCTATGACCACTAAAGGACAAGAGCAGCAGATGTTTGGAAATATTTCCACCTGGAGGTTCCCCTCCAAATCCCCATCCT
Source organism: Sphyrna mokarran (assembly GCA_024679065.1). Lineage (NCBI taxonomy): Eukaryota > Metazoa > Chordata > Chondrichthyes > Carcharhiniformes > Carcharhinidae > Sphyrna > Sphyrna mokarran. Next base: position 40,554,520 of record JAGIQG010000024.1, read on the forward strand.
GATTTGAAAATATATTGTTCTTTTACTGTAGCTTGGACAACATCTTGGAATTTCTCCCAACTCACTGCAACTTCCTGAAGGGCAAATAGGGATGGGCAATAAATGCTGGACTAGCCAGCAATGTCCATGTTCCATAAAATGTATTTTAAAATATGAAAATAATATGATGCTTCATCTCTTGTATCATTGAACACATTGGTGCAGAATGTTGCTTTGAAGAAAGACCATGTGCAGTTGGATATTGTGATGGAAAATCTATGGTTCAGTGGTTTTTTTGCCTGTATTTTTCTCCTCCTAGATTTTTGTGTAAATGTACAACAAATGGTGCACAAAAAATTATAGTTTTGCTAAACCAATGCACTTACTATTCAATATATCCATTTTCTTGCACTGCAGAGCTCCAGTGCTTGTTGCACTAGCATTGATTGAATCTGGAATGAAGTATGAAGATGCTGTTCAGTTTATACGCCAGTAAGTAAAGTCTCTCCATTATTTGTAAAGATTATTTTTGATCTTGTGTTTATGGTTAGTGATGGTGCTCTCTGAACAGTTTCCCCAGTTGGCTCAGTGGGCTGATGTATTTTGTGGAATTGAGCTGTGCATCCCACAAAGTTATGAAATCTGACCCAATCTTTGCTGAATCAATTGCTCATCTTTCATGCTATCTTATTTAAAAGCATCGCAAAAATTGTCTTACAGTAAAATTAATTTTGAAATGAAGCAAATGGAAAATACAGCAGTTGATCTAACTGAGCAACTGTGACCCACTGACCTCCTCTTTGTTAACTAAGAATCCACGTGTTTGGCACAACCAGTAGAATCTTCAACGTCACTTGATTTCACATTTCAAATGATGGACAGTGATCCAATAATGTTAGTCTGAATTATTAGCTCAAACCCTAGCAGAGGTAGTTCCTATGTGATTCCAGATCCACAGCAATGTGCTTGACTTTTAACTGTTCTCTGAAATTGCTGAGCAAGCAGTTTCATTCGAGACCATTTACGGATGGGAAATCGATACTGCTCTTGCCTGTGATGTCTATATTCCGTGAATGAATTTGTAAAATAAGAATATATGCTGTTCTGAAATTCTGTTCATCAGTCATATATTAGGAAAGAGCAGAGATTAAGGTGAATTTTACTTTGTATGTAAGCAGAGTGCCAACTTCAAACAGGGACAGTGTTTGAGAGGGCTTTGCTCTCAATCCAACCCTGGGAATGCTTGTTAAGAGATTTACATCACATTTTAACCTGATCTGGGAATGTTTGATGTTAACACCAGGAATCTGAAATAGAAATTATTCCATTCCTTGGCACTAACCACCTTACATTTTGAGTGTTAAACTCAGAAATGACACAAATGTAGTTGCAGCTCTTGTGGGCTGCCTATTGATGAATAGAGTAAAAAGTCTGACAACATCAGTTTTAAATCCAACCGATTTATTTGATAGTAAATCGGTTGGATTTAAAACTGATGTTGTCAGACTTCTTACTGTGTTTACTCCAGTCCAATGCCGGCATCTCTACATCATAACATATTGATGAATAGGTCATGGGAATTTAGCTGTTCAGTATGCCACTGGAATCCAGTTTTGTCAAATAACTCTGTAAAGAACATTCAGTTCTTTTGCATATATCTGCACTAGTCTTGTCCCACCATTCTCAAAACTGACCTAATTATATAGAAGTATTAACATTACCTATAGAATTAGCTCAGTTATCAATTTGGACTCCTGTTGAGTTACCTCATTCTGCTGACTCCATTTAAAGCTGGAACAGATGCCATTGCCAGCTGAAGATCCTGCACTCGTGGGCCAATTGAAAAATCCAGAATGCAGACCCCTGGGACAATGTTGATGAATAGAGTAAAATCTTCCAAAACGAGCGGTGAAAATAACTGCTGCAGTCTCCCGTGTGTCTTCCCTATGGGAACTATCAACTGCAAAATTAAATAATGGACATGTCAAAATATTAGTTGGGCAAATAACAGTTCACTTGATCTTTGTTTTGAATATGTGAATCCGTTAAAACTCACCCATTCCATTCTTTCTCCATTTCAGGAAAAGGCGTGGAGCTTTTAATTCAAAGCAACTACTTTACCTCGAGAAATATCGGCCAAAATTACGTTTGCGCTTCAGAGCCACTAACAGCGCGAGCTGCTGCATCCAGTAGTAATTTGTCTCTGGACTGTAGATATCTTGGTGACGCAAACACAGAAATTGAGATATATTCGCACTCGGTGAAGTCAGGACCGTCAATCTTGGAGTGAATTAAAAAAAAAAAATCTGTCTTTGTGGTGAAGGAATTGTGTATTTTTCATATGATTGATCTTATCAGGGAGGTGTTGCATCTTAAAAATGGTCTGTATTGAAATAATTCACTGCCTCTGTAAAAAGGAGGTTAAGATTATGTCTGTGCAAAGCCCCGCTGTCACCTCACTTTGTAGACCTCACTTGCATTGCACAAAGACTACCTGAGGATATGGTTCGATGCAATAGTTTTTATCCCTCTGGTTACAGCAGGTAGGCAAAATAAAAGATGGAATTGGCACTGTAATTGTATCGTATTTGATTTCCAGAGATAAGCAATGCCAATCTTAGAGAATGAACTCTTAATTTTGGTGTAATGCTTAGGTTTTTTGTTAAATGGAAGGATTAAGTGTATGAACATCTGTATTTTAGGTTTTTTAATCTACCAATTTTTCATCCAGAAAAATGGGGGGTAAGCAAGCACGTAAGTCATTTTATTTTTAAAAAGTTTTTTTGCTTTAGAACCTCTATGCAGTGACAGTCTGCCACGTGCAAGGCATTTCCCAAGATGTAGGATGTGTGCAAGTTAGTATTTCTACAGTTATTGGGTTTGCATTCCATTAGTGGTAAATGCTCCAAACTGTATATCAATATAATGGTCATGGGTTCTTCCCAGCCAGTTCGTCACAACATGTTTTCCTATACTGCATCTTTCTGAAACAAGGCTTGGATGGACAGAGGAAAGAGTAAATCACCACACTGACTGTGACTGCTGTGTCTGCTTTTTTGAAATCCACAAAATAGATGGGTGCACGCACTAGTCAGTGACTGGTATACATAACTTTTGCAAGAAGGTTACTGATCTAGAAACATGTCCCTCTGAGCATTGTTTTGTGGACCTGATGGCAGAAGAATGATACCTCAGCAAAAAGTCTTTTATCATTATTACTAACTCATTGTAAATAGAAAATGGGGGAAAGCAGAAGAATGTTAGATTGCGAGTCAGAAAAACATGGTCTGCATGGACTTGCCCAACTGGCTAATCTAAGTGTTAGGGCAAGTAAAAGGCAGGGATTAAACAAAGTGGTTAAATGAAAATGCAGATGTCTGTCTAACATCTGGTTCTAAATGTTACATTGAATTGTAAAACATACCTGTTGCAAAGAATGAATATCTGCTTCCTGCTCCTTTTTACCCCCACAATTTATAATTGCCTACAATGGAAGTTTGTTCTTTTGTGGATGTTTTTGTTTGGATTTAGTGCTGAACCCCTAGCAAACGTGCAGAATGTCAATTTATTGCTTTTTTTTCTTGTAATAACACACTTTTCATCTCTTTATAAAACAAAGTGAAAAGATTTATTTTAATTTTTATTCACTTCCAAGTGTGGAGGAAGGACAGGAAATTCCTGATGTGGCAGATGTGAAAAATAAAGTTGTCTCCTAAATTGCTGTTGTGTAAGGGGTAGGGACACTTGATCAGCTTGTACTTGAGGAGAAATTCATCTGAATCATGGCTTGATATTTTTTCATCATTTTTTTTCCTGGTGTAACCTTTTTTAAAAAACCGTTTCAGTTACTTCTGGATAAGCACTGAGTGTGGTACCTAGTGTGATAATGAGTGATAGCAAACATGCAATTTAATGGTTTAAGGTGGCCAGAATTGTTGCTCTAGTAAAGATTCTCCAATTTTAGCTTTTGGCTGTTTCTTGTTCCACAGGTGTAGTTCTTGCAAGAGTCACAGCCAAATATGTAAAGATACACACTGTGCAGAACAGATTTCCCAGTACCAATGCACAGACTGTTTATAATTTTAAAGAAAGTTCTCTCTTTTTAGAGGGTACTAATTTTAAAGAAGTACGATCCTATACCACTCCTCAATAAATGGGGGGTCCAGCTGCTATTTGCTGACAATATTAAGTGAGCAATGCCTGTTACCTGAAATGGCACTAATACCTGAGGGCTTCCTGATGTTAAACATTAAAGAACCCTGATCACTGCCTCCTGCTGCCTGCCAACCATTAGCCACAATTTGTTTGTTTGCAGCAGGTGCTGTGTGAAACAAATTTAAATCCCCTGAAAACATTCAGCAAATGCTCAAATGTAATTGTGGACTTACTCAGAGGAACAGTTTTGTGGCCAACCTGGTTGCAGTTATCTTGTGTTTTACAGGATGTGACAAAACAGGAAAGAGAGCTGATAACAGAGGAACACAGCAATTATATCAACCTACAGCCTGGCTAATTTTTAATGATGCCCATTTGTCTAGTATGTTACATCTGACGTGCATGCCCCACTCTCTCCTCAAATCATTCCTTGGCAAAGTTAAACCTGACATAACCTTGGAATAATGGTTGTGAAAAATTCTGGTGTGATTTGCCATTTTTCAATATTACAAGTAGCACCTGCAGAATTTTCTAAATCAGTTTTATACTGTTCTACTTAACTGTATGCCATCAGGAATAGGTTACCTAGCTTATGTTTTGTATTTGTGATTTCCAACTCCAATAATGCATTCAAAAAATTATGCCTTAATTGCAGCACAATGAATGTGTCAGAATTCTAATTCTATCTGGTCCTAGATATTCTAACCCCCACACCCAATCAAATCATACCAGTGAAAACAACCACAGTAGTTTGTAGCTGCATTAACCATTGTTGTAAAGACTTGAAACAGTTCAACTGCTTGTTCCTGAAATGAATCCAGTGGTTCTATGTTTGCAGCACTGCACTCTGATTTGGGAATCCTGAATAGCTTTGTAACCAGCATGCTGCTTGGATACAGCATTGCTTTGTGTTGTAACATCTAGCCTAGTTTAGACATCAGGCAGACTGTCAATACAGTGTGTGGTAAGCAAGCTCAGTTATTAATTTGAACCAAGAGTACATGTAGAACAAAGAACAAAACAGCATGAGAAACAGGCCCTTCGGCCCAATGTACCTGCGCTGTTCCCACCTCTACTTGTGATCCCTGAATATGTTTATAGATTTATGGATTAAAAACCAAATTTGAGACAATATAGGGAGAATCTCTTTTGCCAGTTGTCCTAAGAGCACATCTTTGGGATGTGGGAGGAAACCGGAGCACCCTGAGAAAACCCACGCAAGCATGGGGAGAATGCGCAAACTCCCACAGACACCGGCCCAAATCCATGTATCTGCACAGCACAGCGATAGTCACTGTGTTGTCATGTTGCCCATCAAATGGTCCAGGTCAAGCATACACTAACAACGTGAAGTACTAGGATACTCAAAAAAAAATCCTCTCACGACCCATTGCGTGTAGGCCCCTTGTTAAACAACAAGGTGGACCAAAGCACCTGTAGGATAAAAACAATTCCATCAATATTATCTATTTACACACTTCCCAGGGATGACCAAGGCTCACGATCCCTATTTTAAATCAGTTTTCTATACCCTTCCATTCCCATTCTGTTCAAGTGCCTATCTAAGTATTTCTTAAATAACTCCCAGAGTAAGAAAGTCTTCCCAGGCCCTATAGAGTCCACTTGCTCTTGGCTGATATGAATCAGGACATTTCAGGCCAAACCAATATCCCATATCTATCTAAATGAGTTCAATGCGAGAGGCTGTGGGATAATGTGATCTGGCCATTCTTGCCATCTCCAGTGTGAAAATTAGAGCTTGCATTTAAAAGGAAAGTTTCAAGACTGCCTGATTTGTATGTTTTACCTGTAATTGAAGGATTTCAAATTCTGCCATATTGGAGTGTGCATTAATCGTTCCATTGTGACTTTTAAGACCTGAACCAGATTTGTGTAGCCATATTGTTAAGGTTGCTTCCTTGATAGGGGAACTTGCATTTGTGCACTGGAAATTAGTTGAGACTCTGGAGGTGAGAGACAGCTTAATTATGTTTGCAAATCACTCGAAACATTTTCAGAATGTAATTTTCTCCAAGCTGAAAATGATTTTTATTTTGACTCTAGGCATTAACTGGATATCTGATTTACTTATACACACCTTCATTATGGTAGTTGGCAAATTCAGATATTTGGCTAGGTGAGTATGATTGAGTTAGAAATCTAGACTAGTGATGGACCACTAGAAATACTGGACTGACGCTGATAACCAGGTAGTGTAAGTACTGGCCAGTGTTGGAAATATCCAGGTACAGGTTCATTTTGAGACCCTTACAGTGAACTTTGTCCCAGTACTTACCATGTTCATTTTTTTATATAGTGGACTTTGTTACCTGACCTGCACTTTTTAGTGCTAAAATAAATACGAAGGGTGTAAAATGATTACATTAATGGGTGGTCTGTCACTGTTTGAAATTGGTATGTATAATCAATTTTCTGTCATTTGAAAAGCAGTGCTAAATGGTGAACTTTGAGTGGTTTCTGTCCCAGAAAGACTCACTCCTTTTTAAATTATCTCTCTCACTTTTGTGGAGAAACTCAAGTTGAAGTGGATAATTACCAAATCTGAAACTTGAGTGCAAGTTTCCTGTTGAGTTGGCATCCTGAGAGATCACAGAATTCTTGTGATTTGAAACAAATAGAAAGTGCTGTCTTTAAAACAGCTCACTGATGGCTGGAACCTTCCAGCTTAACACTGTTGTCATTTCTGTCAACATTCTATGTACGCCCAGTTGGTGCCTTAAGTGCCAGCAGCCACCTAGCTCTCAAAAAGTACCAGTATTTATATTTTCAACAATTGTTTTTAAATATATTCGCTTTACCATTTTACAAAACAACCCCACAATGTGAGCTTCTTGTAACTCCTGTCGAGATCATAGGGGGCGCAGTCTTTCTGGAATAGTGTTTAAGCATAAATTCTGCTTTAAATAATTCAATATTAAAAAGAGCAAGTGTCTTTGTCATTAGAGCTCTCTTACTTTGCATTTTGTTTCATTTTTATGCAGCTTGCTCATCATTGGGCTAAATGTTGCTTTTGGTTTTGCTTTCAAAAGTAAGTTGTGCCAGTATCCACTTATTTTCTCGGTTTGTGACTGGTTGGATGTATCAACTCATTGTGTCTGGAAGCCAGTTTATAAGTTTATGTTCTTAAAACAGAAATTTAGGAGAACAAAGGGTGTTTGCTCAAGATTAGTATAGAACAATGAATAGGCCAGTGAAATAATGCATTAAAAAAATGCATGTTTATAGTGCCTTTTATGAGCATGTCTTGATCCTACATTTTGGGCCATGGGTGATACCTAGCAAGCAAATGATGTAAACGTACTGTGCTTGGATCATTGCTGATGACAAGATCTCATCACAAACCTCCGCAACTGAATATTTTCATTGCCTCTGCATATTCAAAGCCTCTTTTTTTTTAAAAAACGAAACCTAAATGCTTTTTGCAAGCAGTTCCAAATTCTAACCAGCAGTTTAGTGCTGCTTTTTCTGTGCTGATTTTAAGCTCCAAACAATGCTTTGAGTTGGCTGCAGAATCATAAAAAAAATTTTAGACACAAACAGATTGGCCTACGTTTCTTTTTTTAAAAAAAATGTGAATCCATTAGCATTCACAGTTAACAGAGTAAACCAGGCAGTAACATACAGTTCCACATTAGGAAGTTTGCTGTCCAATTTGCCTTGCACCACCACAAGCTATGTTTCTGACCTCACCTCACCCAGAGATTCACTATTTAATGAAATGAAGGGTGTATTTCTAGACTTGCCTGCAAGATGCCCCCTCAATACACTGGGGACAAGATTTAGGACAAGATTTTTTTAAACTGGTATGTTAAGTCTTAATTAGAGTCGAACAACCTCCTCTCACTGAGGATTTAATTTTGTGAATGTGCTTCATTACTTCAGAATTTAATTATTGTATGTTCAAAAAAAAACATTTTAAATTTTTCATGGTCCCTTCTTTTCACTTTCTAAGCATGATTTTACATGGAATTTAATATGATAATTTGTACTTCCTGACATCTGTGAATATTTAAATAAGTCTCAGCCACAATGTTGCTTGCTCTACTTATACATAAGTCTCTTGTGGGGAAGGTACTGCGCTGAAATAGATTTCTAAATAATGTAAATTGCCACTCAAAAGGTTTGTGGGAAGTTATAAAGTTAATAAATGGCAGATACCATTATTTTGCCACTGACTAAAATCAAAGCCAGTGTTTCTATCATATCCCTGAATTCCTTCATTCTTTAGAGTGCATCAAAACATGCTGACATTAATTATATCTGTTTTAATAGCCTACCCCGGTAATTCACAAAATTATTAGCAAAAGAAAATGGGCCTGATTTCTTTCATAGCATAATAGATCACATTCCATTGTAGAAATAGGTTGATATTTTGCACAAATCTAATGGAATGATCTATGTTAACCTGATAGCAAGACTGAAATAGGTAGTTGTGTTAGCAAGCCCAACCTAACTTTGGTCAGCCAGATTATATTTTCAGGTTTCTATCACAATTTCATCTCTGCTTAAGCAATAAAGTCTAAAACTGTTAATCCAGACTCTGAATTCACTTATTGATGTAGGATGCAGAATTCCATTTGGACTGAATGCTCTGTGTGAGTGGACATTGCCATGATAAACCAGAGCAAATTGTAATGGGTAGGACACTACCCCCTCCAACTCCACTCCAAATTCAATTTAAAACTGAAATTTCTGATAAAGTTCTGTGCCATACCTACATTTCGTTAGCAGGCCTCTATTTTCACTTATGGTGGTGATGGGACACTGCCCTCTGTGAGCTTTGGTTAAGGATGAGTAATAACCAGGGGCACCTGATGCCTTGCACTCATTGGTGAAAGTGCATACGTGGACATCAGATGAGGATACATTTATCATTTGCATTAAGAACATGTATTGGCCAAAAGTTGCTAATTTGCAGCATAGAGTGAAGCACTGAGGAGAAGGGCAGTGTGCAAGAAAAGTGGGATGGGCAAATTTTTGAAAATGTCCTTATTAAAAATATTTTTAAATCTTACATATACACTGCTAAGACTATGGATAACATTGATCCAATTGATAGCGGTCTTCAAGTCAATTCTCATTCCGTATGCCACCAAGGAGCAACCAGATTGTTGGGTCGACGGGGGAATTTAATGTTTTATGAAGAACAAAGAACAAAACAGCATGGGAAACAGGCCCTTCGGCCCAATGAGCCTGCGCCACCACCCTGATGTTCCCACCTCTACCTGTGATCCCTGTCTATGTTTATAAATCTATGGATTAAAAACCAAATTTGAGACAATTTAGGAAGAACTTGATTTGCCAATTAGCCTAAGAGCACATCTTTGGGATGTCGGAGGAAACCAGAGCACCTGGAGAAAACTCACACAAGTACAGGGAGAATGCACAAACTCCCACAGACACAGGCCCAAATCCATGCATCTGCACAGCACAGAGATAGTCACTGAGCTGTCGTGTTGCCCCCATCAAATGGTCCAGGTCAAGCGTACACTAACGACGTGAAGCACTAGAATACTCTCAAAAAAAATTCAGGAGCAGCCCTCTCATGACCCATCGCATGTATGCCCCTCGTTAAACAAGGTAAACCAAAGCACCTGCAAAATAAAAACAAGTACATCAATATCATCACCTATTTACACACTTGCTGGGGACTCCCAAGGCTCATGATCCCTATTTTAAATCAGTTTTCTATACCCCTCCATTCTGTTCATGTGCCCATCTAAGTATTTCTTAAATAACTCCAGAGTACCTGCCTCCACTACTTGGCAGTGCATTCCATACCCCACCACCCTCTGTGTGAAAAAATTCCCTCTAGCATCCAAATTATACCTTACCCCCCCTCACCCTAAGCCTGTGACCCCTCGTGCTATTTGAGTCCATCTGAGGAAAAAGCTTAACCCTGTTTAGTCTATCTATACCCCTCGTAATCTTGTACACGTCTATTAGATCTCTAAGTCTATGTCTAAGGATGGCCCCTATGATGATTTTTCTCCTGTTTGCTTCTATCTGAACATTTTTGTCCATGCTGCCTAGTTGCGGCTGTTGTATAGAAAGTCAACTTTTGTTTTTTTTCCTGATAATTTAATCAAGCAGTTGGGCTTAGAAGTAGGCAGCTAGGGAAAGCTTCTAATTGGGACCCAGAGACCTTACCAAACCAGTCAATAAGTTCAGTACATCCATGAATGGCAAAGATGAATGAACGAAATTGTTTTTTCTTCATCCATCCCACAAATCTTTAGGTTGACTCCACAGTTTACCTAAAATAAAATTCCTACCTATCTCTGGATTAAAATCTAAACCAAAACAAAGATATATAAGAAATAGGAGCAGGAGTAGGCCATCCAGCACATCCACCGCCCCCCACCGGCCATTCAATATTATAGCTGATCTGCAGTGGTTCAGTTCCACTTTCCCGCTTTCTCCCTGTAACCTTTAATTCCCTTGTCAAGCAAAAACATATCCACCCTTGACTTAAATATATTCAGTGAGGAAGCCTCCACCACTTCAACAGGCAGAGAATTCCAAACATTCACCACCCTTTGAAGAAATTCCTCCTCAATTCTGATCTGAACCACCCCCACCCTCCACCTTATTTTGAGGCTGTGCCCTCTAGTTCTGCTATCTTTGCTAAGCAAATAACAAAACAGCCCAGGAAACAGGCCCTTCGGCTCAACAAGCCCGCACTGCCACCTTGATGTTCCCACTTCTACCCATGATCCCTGTCCATGTTTATAGATCTATGCGTCAAGACAAATTTAGGGATCAAATCAAGCCAATTAGCCTAACAGCACATCTTTGGGATGTGGGAAGAAACCGGAACACCCGGAAAAAACCCATGCAAACACAGGGAGAATGCGCAAACTCCCACAGACACAGGCCCAAATCCACGTATTTGCACAGCACAGCAATAGTCACTGAGCTGTCGTGTTGCCCATCAAATGGTCCAGGTCAAGCGTACACTAACGACGTGAAGCACTAGGATACTCTCAAAAAATCCAACAGCAGCCCTCTCACAACCCATTGCATGTATGCCCCTTGTTAGACAACAAGGCAGACCAAAGTACCTGAGGATAAAACAAATATATCAATATCATCGACTATTTACACACTTCCCAGGGAACTCCCAAGGCTCGTGATCCCTCTTTTACATCAGTTTTCTATATCTCTCCATTCCCATTCTATTCATGTGCCCATCTATGTATCTCTTAAATAACTCCAGAGTGCCTGCCTCCACCACTTGGTAGCATATTCCATACCCCCACCACCCTCTGTATGAAAAAACTGCTTCTAACATCCAAATTATATCTTACCCCCCTCACCCTCAGCCCTAGAAAGTGGAACTGAACTACTGCAGATCAGCCATGATCTTATTGAATGGCGGAGCAGGCTCGAGAGGCTGGATGGCCTCCTCCTGTTATTTCTTATGTATCTTACATTTTTTTTAGATTTTAATCCAGAGATAGGTAGGAATTTTATTTTAGGTAAACTGTGGAATCAATCATCCTAAGCATGAAGAGTCTCTCAACCTCTACCCTATCCATCTCCTTCATTATCTTATACGTCTCAATAAGATCCCCTCTCAGCCTTCAAAACTTCAACAAGTACAAACCTAGCCTATTTAGTCTCTCCTCATAATCCAACGCCCACATCCCCGGTATCAGCCTAGTGAACCTTCTCTGCACCCCCTCCAAGGCTAATATATCCTTCCTTAAATGCAGCAACCAAAACTGCACACAGTACTCTAACTGCAGCCTCACCACTACTCTCTACTTCTATATTGTATCCCCCTAGCTATAAAGGCCAACATTGCATTTGCTTCTTGATCACCTGCTGCATCTGCAGACTGTGTTTTTGACAAAGTCTAAGGTTCTTTCAAGTTCACACTCTTCATCTGGAATCTAAAATTTAACATAGGGTTCGATCCCAAATATCAACAGCGTGCATATGTGTCTCTTTTTGCACAGATGCTAAATGAATGATTGTCTTCCAGTATTTTCTATTTTCATCCTCTTTTTCATCTCTCTGGATTTTCATGTTAGGGTCTTTGTGGCAGTGCAAACATCAGTTCAGCTAAATGTGGATTTCAGAGATTTGACTACTCATCTGTTCAGTTATTTCTCAAAAGAAAATCTGGCTGGAGTGCTGAATTTGCAGATTAAAACTAATAGTATTCCAAATACGTTTTATGAAATAAAGTGCAGCACTCTTGGATGTGGCTGTTACATGGGTTGAAGATTGAGAGAGACATCCTACTAGTATGGTTGTTGCTATAGAAATGCAATATTGTATTTTGAACAAAATAAATTTGTAGCAGATTGCAAGACCTGGCTCTTCAACCATAGGAACATGCATTTAATCAAGTTGCACACAGCATAAGATTCAGATTCCACTACGGAATGGTCTGCAAACTCAGCAACAACAGTGAGGATGGAAAAATAAATGACAGCAAGGATGTTTTTATTAGCAGTTGGTGCTGGTGCCTTGGCCAACTCTCAAGCGTGACTCCAAATGCCACATTGTAGGAATTTAACTACTGAACTCCACAAATATTCCTGAAGTCTGCTGAGCATCTGTTCTTCATCAGCTGTGTGGGGTGACATTGAATATGTCTTGGCATGGAAGTTAACACACTTAATGTTGATTCCAATAATGTTGTCTTTTTAGGCTACTGCTGATTTGTTCAGCCTTAGATGGATGCAAATACCGACAAACTCTGCTTTCATTATTTTTATATGTTAATGATCAATTGGTAACTTTTAAACTAGGTCTGGTCTTCAGGTTGAATATCTCCCGTTTATGAATAATGATCGAGTTTGTATTCAGTCTGTAATCAGAAAGCAAAACTTCTATTTCTTCCATCACATCATCTTGCTGTACCTTTAATGAAGGAGGGAGGGGGTGGGATTTTCCATCACTACCTTCTCTGGAAAATAATTCCAAGTGTTGATTGTTCTCTATCTGAAGATAAATCTGCAATGCATACTTCTTTTGATGAGGTACTGCCATGATGCTTCATTAAAACTACGGGAATTAAGTTGCTACAAGAGTGAGCTTTGCTCTTGTGTGAAGTATGATAGTGAAGCTGCTAAAGGAGTTATTTAGTGAGTATTAAGTTTCATGATTTACATTTTAAACTTATACTCTTTCCCTTTCCCTCACCATGCTCTGCTCTTTACCTTACTCCTAACCATGAGCAGCACTATGATTAGCGTTATTGCCCACACTCCGGGCCCAGATTAACTTCTGGCTTCGGTCACCGTGTGGGTTTCTTCTAGGTACTCTGCTTTCGTCCCGCAATCTGAAAGACATGCTAGTTAGGTGCATTGGCCATGGTAAATTTGAGGCATAGTCTCAAAATAAGGGAAAGCAGATTTATAATTGACAAATGATTGAGAATCTGGAATTCCCTGCCCAGAGAAGCAATTGAAGCTACCTCATTAAATGTTTTTAAGGCAAGGATAGGTAAATTTTCGAACAGTAAAGGAATTAAGGGTTATGGTGAGTGCGTGGGTAAGTGGAGCTGAGTTACAAAAAGATCAGCTATGGCAGAGTAGGCACAAAGGGGCCAGTTGGCCTACTCCTGCTCCTAGTTCTTATGTACCTGAACAGGTGCTAAAACGTGGCAACTAAGGGATTTTCACAGTAACATTGCTGAGTGTGCATGTACTTGGGAGTAAAAATAAACTTTAACCATGGTAAATCAGCTAGTATATAAACCTACAGTATACACTGTACATTTTATAACTTTTTTTTAATAACCAAAAGCACTAAATACCAAAAGGCTGATTTTAACACTACTGAAGTTATATTTACACTTACTACACATATCATTAGATCAATGAGGACCATTAAGGTGTTGATTTGGCTTTGGTCATCTGCCAATAAAATCTGGCCTATTAAATTGGTCCAGAGTCCAAATTGAAGACATATGTAGAATCTGATATGAAAAGAAGCAACTGGAATGAAGAGGGAAAAGTTCTCTTGGTGCAATATAATTTTTAAAACCAGCACATAACTTCACATAATACTGAAAGGCAACTTTCAATGCACTGGTGTAGGTAAAGCAGGAGATTAACCAGTGAAACATGAGCATACCTAGGTACAACAACTGAAAGCTGGAATTAGGAAGTACACAATAAGATGTGAACCGATCCAGTTGCTTGTTGATCATTTAGACCTCATCAACCAGGTCTATGAGGAGTTCAACCCTGATCCCAAATTCAAGCTGGAAAAGCTCAATACAGCTAAATTTCAGCAAAGGTACAATCCCAGCTGATGGCCAGACCAACCACTGGGCAGACTGTTGATTTGCTGAAAATGTTGTTCATGCTCTGGAAGCGTGATACAACCCTTCAAAGGTCTCACATTAGTCTTGCCATGCTGTACTCTGTATTACAGAGAAGAAGTGGTGCCAGAGGAGGTTGATCTGTGTTATGGATCCCTGAAGAGGAAGACGATTCCGCTCAAAAATCCTGCTAATGTCTCTGCCCATTTTTTTCACGTTAGTGAAGCTTAGTAGGAAGTGGGGCTTCCTGTACGGTACTCATTGACACACTGTAGCTGGATTTGCAAAGCCACTAGGGATCTCCCTACGTGAAGACTTCCTGTGGTGGTACCCATTCCACTTTAACATTGTTATTTGTTAAAGTTTCTTAAATTTAGTTTATTAGTCATAAGTGGGCTTATATTAATATTGCAATGAAGTTACTGTGAAAATCCCCCAATTGCTATACTCTGGTGCCTGTTCAGGTACACTGAGGGAGAACTTAGCATGGCCAATGCTCCTAACCTGCACATCTTTCAGACAGGGATGAAACTGGAGTACCCATGTAGACATGGGGAGTATGTGCAGACTCTGCATAGACGGTGACCCAAGCCGGGAATCGAACCTGGGTCCCTAATGCTGTGAGGGAGCATTGCTAACCATTGTACCACCATGCACCTCATGACATTCTTTGCTGTTACATCATTGTCAAATGTGTAATGATCACTGAGCAAGCTGATACTTAATAGCTAAAACAAATTACAATTAAGTACATCAACATGACAGTGACATCATAAATTCCAGCCAAGCAAATCACAGAGCTAAATTTAATGGCTGAAGCCATGCTCACATTCGCTGGATTAACTGAGCCTGGCTGTGGTCATTCCCAGGAGTCCCAGTAGGCTCAAGAACTATCCAATTAGCTAAGGAGTCTGTTTGCTTTCTGATTAGCTGAGCAGGTGATAATTCACTTGCATGGATATGCTGGCTGAGCAATGATTAATGTTCATGTCAACTCTTTCCTGGGCACCAACATCTCCCAGGGAACTCCAAATAGTAGGCCCTGAGGCTTGGAGATTGTGTTGGAGGCAGTGGATTAACGATACATTTTCTGTTTCTATATAAAACCCAGGTGGCACAGTAGCTAGCACTACTGCTTTACAGCACCAGGGACCCGCATTCAATTCCCAGCTTGGGTCACTGACTGTGTGAAGTTTATACGTTCTCCCTGTGTCTGCGTGGATTTCCCCCAGGTACTCTGATTTCCTTCCGTAGTCCAAAGATGTGTAGGTTAAGTGGATTGGCCATGCTAAATAGCCCTTCAATGTCAATGGCACTAGCTAGAATAAATATATGAGGTTATGGGAGTAAGGCCTGGATAGGATTGTGGATGCTGCAGACTCAATGGGCTGAATGGCCTCCATCTGCACTGTAGGATTCTACAAAATACAGCAGATGCTGGCAATTTTAAATAAGACTAGAAAACACTGGAAACATTCAGCAGGTGAAGCTGGCATACAGGGTTGAGGACCCTCTAGGACTAGTGTGGAGTTTCTAAGAATTGAAGATGAATCTCCACTGCTGTGAGAAATCCCTGGAGAAAAAAGTCATAGGGGCATTAAAAAGATACATTTAGTTTTCATTTTCGTTGCACATTGCTCTTTGCCATTAAAACATTGAAAACGGAGGGAAAAGCTCTTTAGGTGACAGGTAATCATCATCCAATTAGGTAATGAATCTTCTTGCTTTCCAATTGGTGTGGGAAGACATTGACTCACAAAGTAAAGTTGCCACAGTCCCAGATGATCATAAGCTCTCCTTTGAGGGGGAGAGCTGACCCGTGGTGATTTAACTAATGACCATCACCCCTCAGGTGAGGGGCAAAGTTGAGTAGGTGGGGCCTTCATAAATAACCTCAGCTGGGACAGGAATTGAACTCACGCTGATGGCGTGGCTCTGCATCACCAATCAGCCATCCAGCTGACTGGGATGTGTTGGCAACTAATAGTTGAAGCATGGAAAGTTAGATAAAGAAACCTCCAGGGACACATTTAACCAAATTTGACAACCTTATTAGTGCCTGTGGCCAGAGAAAGAGTTAATATTTTTAGCTATGACCCTCCATCAGAATTGATTAAAGTCGCACCCATAGTGGAATCTGCTGGAAATATTGGAAGATATGATGAGGAGGGAGGAACCTGGAGTAACAACTCTCAACCCCTTCAGCATTTCTTAGAGCTCAGCATTTTCACAACCTTCAGAGGGAACCTTTGTATTGCTTGGATTTGTTACTGTTACATGTATTATTGTTGTTTTAATTAAAAACCTAAATCGTTGGATGTCATATTGAACAAAGAATGTAGAGATTGCACCAAAATCACGGAGATTAAACTGCTTTTAGCAGGACACTAGGAAATACATTTTCATTTCTACTTATTTACGTAGGAGGGGTAAACATAGGTTAGGGATAGATTTATAACAAATAAACACTGCCAGCTCTCTTTTAGCATCAGAAGTACTCACTATTACCACAGAAACATCAGGAAGTTTCTCTTTGTAGCTATTAGACCAAATCAAAAACTAAACAATGCTTGGAAGATTTCACGATTGATGCAACTGAGGTTTTTAAAATGATTAAAGGAGTTTATCAAGCAGATAGTGAGAAGATATTTCTTCTGCTAGACTAGTGAGTCACTTTGGCAGGAATAACAAATGTGTAGAGTATAGGGCTAATGGTAGGACTCTTAATAGTGTTGATGAACAGAGAGATCTTGGTGTACGTGTGCATAGATCCCTGAAAGTTGGCAATCAAGTCGATAAGGTTGTTAAGAAGGCTTTCGGAGTCTTAGCTTTTATTGGTAGGGGGATTGAATTTCGGAGCCGCAACGATAATGTTGCAACTGTACAAAACTCTAGTGCGGCCGCACTTGGTGTGCAGTTCTGGTCCCCGCATTATAAGAAAGATGTGGAGGCATTGGAGAGGGTACAGAGGAGGTTTACCAGGATGTTGCCTGGTATGGAAGGCAGGTCTTATGAAGAGAGGCTGAGGGATTTGAGGTTGTTTTCGTTAGAAAGAAGGCGGCTAAGAGGAGACCTTATTGAAACATATAAGATGATTAGAGGTTTAGATAGGGTGGACAGTGATAGCCTTTTTCCTAGGATGGAGAAAGCTAGCACGAGGGGACATAGCTTTAAATTAAGGGGTGGTGGTTTTAGGACAGATGTCAGAGGTAGGTTCTTTACCCAGAGGGTGGTAAGGGTATGGAATGCCTTGCCTGTGTCAGTTGTAGATGCACCAAGTTTGGTGGCGTTTAAGAGGTTAGTAGATAAGTTTATGGATGAAAGGGGAATGGTTTGGGTTAGAGGGTCACTGCTTGTTCCTAATTGGTCGGCGCAACATCGAAGGCCGAAGGGCCTGTTCTGCGCTGTAATGTTCTATGTTCTAGTGAAGAACTGTAACCTTAACATTTAAATTCAGAGTTCAGGGTGATATCAGGAAACCTTGTGGGCAGCAGGGTGGCATAGCGGTTAGCACTGCTGCTTCACAGTGCCAGGAACCTGGATTCAATTCCCAGCTTGGATGACTGTCTGTGTGGAGTTTGCATGTTCTGCCCATGTCTACATGGATTTCCTCTGGGTGCTATGGCTTCCTCCTACAGTCCAAAGATGTGCAGGTTAGGTGGATTGGTTATGCTAAATTACCCCTTAATGTCACAGGAACTAGTTATGGTAAATACATGGATTATAGGGAAAGGGCCTGGGTGGGATTGTGGTTGATGCAGACTCAATGGGCCAAATAGACTTCTTCTGCTCTCTAAGGATTCAATGATTCTCAACATTTCTGCAGACGAAGGGTAGCGAAAATGTCCTCAGCCCGAAGGTTTTGGAGCTGACTGTCAATTAAATACTCCCAAATTAGAATCGAAAACGCTTTGTTCAACAGGGATTTTATAGCTACTGAAGCAAGGTGGGCAGATGGGATTAAAGTGCAGATCATACTGAACAGGCCAGAGCAGCAGAATGGCCTCCTTCTATTCTTCAGTTCTTGTGATCCTTCATTCCAAAGATCCTATGTTTATACCAGCAAAATTATATCAGCAGAAAGGAAAAATCATTTGCACCTATTGAACGCTCTGACATTGGAATACTCTTTGGAGCGCTTTGTGGCTGGTGAAGGGCTTCTGAAGCACTGGCTCTGTTTGTTATGTAGAAAATATAGCTGCCATTTTGTGCACAGCAAGATTACAGCAATCTGAGATACCAAAACAAAAATGGCTTAAAGGTGGGAATTTGCTTACATTCTGACTTGCTGTTCTCTGACACCAATTTTTTGGGCCATCCCTGTCCAATCATGCCTCTGACAGGAATCCAAAATTTTCCCTTATAAGTTCCTGATTAAGCAAAAAAAAACAAATGAAGTTGTCTAAAACTTAGTGAAATATGAGACAGGATTGTTTGGGTTTTGGAGGGAAAGGTTTCAGTGAAGTATTTGACACAGAATCACAGAATTGTTCCAGCTCAGTAGGGGCCATTCAGACCACCATTTCTTCACTGGGTCTTTGATTGAGCAAGTCACTTAGTTTCATTCTGCGGGCTTCTCCCTGTAACCCTCCATTTCTTCCTTTTCAGAGCACAGTCTAATTCTCCTTTGAATGTTTCAATTGAAACTGCCTTCATCACGCAGTCAAGGAATGTGTCACAACCCCTAACCGCTCGTGTAAAAACATTTATTCGTATATTGTTAAGAATTGAAGAAAGTTAAGATTAAAATAGAAAGTCAAAGCAGGCAGTTGATTTGACACAGGCAGCTGGAGGAATGATGAGATGTGGATTAGCCTGGGGGTGGGACATAAATATATTTCATTTGTGACTAGAGAAAACAATGGGGGCAACAGAAGAGGTAACTCCAAAGTGGAGAGAAAAGGAAATTGATGTGCACCTGGCAAAATCCACAGGGAATAAAATCAAAGGGAAAGAATGGTTTAAATGTAGAACACTAAGGAAGGGAGACAGCAAAACACCAGAACTGTAGCAAGTTACAACGATAGTCTTGCAAGAGAAGCCACCATTTTCCACCTCCACTGAGCCAGAAGACCATTTTCCAGACATGGCTATTTTAACCTGGTTATGTTAAATATTTGCTGGTTTACTCATTGAGTTACTTCATATTGGATGTTGTTTGGGAAAATGGGGTGTTTCAGAATTCAGGTAAACGTAAGTAGTTCTGAGGACCAAGGGATAGTTTCATGTAAAATTGTGCATACAGCCATCAGTATCCTTAAGTTGTAATGTATTATCGCCCTTCTTGTTATGTGTGTTTTTGTTTCTGTATTATTAATTATTCACACAGCGACAGGATAACCTCCTCACAGGATTGTACAGTGTTCTTTACATAATATCAAAAAAATACAGCACTGAGCTGGTTTTCCAAGTTACACTTCTGGGTTTTGGGACACCCTTGCATTTAACATCAGTATGATTCACTTTTGTTCCTGTTGCTAATTACTTACTGAACCAGGATCTTCTCATTTTTGATCTTTTCAGGAGTGGGAACAGTTTCTATCCACTCTGTCTAGATTCATGATTTTGAACACCTCTATCAAATCTCTCAACCCTCTCCTCCAAGGAGCTCGGTCCTAACTTCTCCAATCTTTCTTTAAACTTTATCTTTCTCCTCCCCGGAACCATTCTTGTGAATCTTTTCTACATTCTTTCCGATGCTTTCACATCCTTCCCAAGAGTGGGCTGCCCAGAACTGGACACAATAATCCAGTTGATGCCAAACTAGTGTCTTATACAAGATCAAAACACCTCCTTGCTTGTTTATGATTATTTTCTGATATTTTTTAAAGGTTTAATTTAGATGGGTTGATATTTCCATTAAATCAGGCTAAACATTTGTCACCCAACAGTGATTCCCTTGCCTATTATCGAACAAGACAATCCATTACAAAGGGTTACACTGAGATATTGGATGTGATATTGCTCAGTCATTATGGAATGAATATCCTGCTACGCTCACATCTGAAGTGGATAAGGAAACTGTTACATGTTATGGATGGGCAATCCACTGTTACAAACTATACTCTCAGTAACAGTGAGGAGTGGGCCCCTGGAATATTTCCCTCTGTACTATCCTCATGTACTTCCTCCCAATGTGAATGTTCAAGTGCAGAATATTTTATGACCTGCACTCGCAGCCAATAAAGCAACAGATTTTTAATTATTCTGGTCTCTTGAGAATAACCACTCAAGCAGACCGAGCCATTCACAAATGGAATAAAAACTGGATCAAATGCCCCATCTTGATGCATTTCAAATGTAATTTATTTTTGAATTTCCTCTGCCTTGTCGGAACCAGGTCTTTGTTCTTCTCAGAAGAGAGTGCATGAATGAGGCCACAGACCATTGCAGGAACTTCTAATTAAAAGACATTCCAGGAATTCCTGCTGCAGAAGCAATATTGCCACAGCACCAGGCTAGAAGCTTAAATTCTTTATCTCGGTGAGATGGCCTCACCCCCCTCACTATCAAAGACAATAGCTGCCATAGAAGCAGCCCATCAGTGAATGCTCACAATGCTAGCAGCTTAGGCTCACTGAGACAAAAACCTTCCTTTCACCTTCCACTCATAGAAGAGCAACATGTTTTTCCCCAACCTTGCTGCATTCTGTACAGGGTGGAATTTTACCAGCTCTTTGGAGATGCCTGCGATGTGGGAAAGCTAACAAAATGGAATTTGAAAGGCCATTTCCAAGAGTGCCATCGTTTTCCCACCGTTGGTGGGAAAAGATGGCAGACAACCCGCTGCCTGCCTGGAGCTCATTTGAGCTATGTAGGTGGTCAAGTAAGGGCCTCTTTCCATCTTTGCTGGCATTTTATCAGCTGCTGGGGCCCTCCATTACGTGGGCCAGCTAAACCCTGTTGGCCTCCCAGCAGGTTGTGGGTGAGCTCCTTTCATTGAGCAGTTGTTGGACCACGAAGCGGGCCCCCTAGATTCTGCCAACGTAATCTGACTCTGGCTCTCACTGCCTGCTCTCTGCACTGTGTTACGATAGTTATAGTGTGGAGATGCCAGTGTTGGATTGGGACAAGTACAGTAAGAAGTCTCACAACACTAGGTTAAAGTCCAACAGGTTTATTTGATAGCAAGCTTCGGAGCACTGCTCCTTCACTTCTATATCCTTTTAGGCAAATGCAAAGCAAGTGCCTGCTCAGAAATACTCTCCACGAGAATCATCTCTACAGATGAACAGAAAATGATAATACTGTTCTCTATCCTTGTTTAAGTGGGTCAAAGTAATTTTACTGACATAAAATGCATGATTAGCAGTGACTGATGACCTTCAGGAACATTTAAGTATGTAGCCACCAAGGCAACATTAACGTCATCAAGTTGGTAAGACATCACTGCCTCTGTGTATCTCAATAACGTCTGTATAACATTTGCTGCCCAGTCTCTACGAGCAGGGCGACATAGTGCCTGCACAGTAAGGAGACTGGTAGGCCAGTGTATGACACAACATTAGCTAATCTGTTGATGTGTATATTACGTTGCTAATCATTTGCGAAAAAGGAAATTGCAATTATACACACTTTTCACAACCTCCCAAACAGCTTTACACTGCGTGAAAGATTTGGAAATGCAGTGACAAAATGCAGCAGCAAATTGTTTGCACTAGTCATGCTATAATGATCAGATGACCTGTTTGGCTAAATATGGGAAAATTCCCCAACTATCCTTTGAAATAATGTCACAGGATGTCTAACGCCCACTTGAGGTGCCTTATGGGACCTTGGTTTACTGGCACTTCAGAAAGACGTTTGTAATTCATTAAAAAGTAGAATATCTTACCCAGTCCCTATCCCCTTAGCCTCATGTATTTACCCTGTTAAACCCCCAGGACACCAAGGGACAATTTAGCATGGCTTATCTACCTAACCTGCACATCTCTGGACTGTGGGAGAAACCAAGCACTTGGAGGAAATCCTCACAGGGGAAGAATGTGTAAACTCCACACAGTCACTTGAGGTCAGAACTGAACCCAAGTCCCTAGTGCTGTGAGATAGCAGAGCTACCCTGAAGTGGAGAGTGTTCCATTACACTTTTTGTAGATCATAAGCAGGCACTGGGGAGTCAGGAGGTGAGTTACTGCAGGATTCCTAGTTTGTGACCTGCTCTTATAGCCACAGTATTTATATGGCTAGTCCAGTTCAGTTTCTGGTCAAAGGTAAACTACAAAACGTTGATAGTGGGGATTCAGCAATGATAATGCCATTGGATGTTATGGGGCAGTGGTTAGATTCTCTCTTGTTGGAGACGGTCATCGTCTGGCACTTGTATAAACATAAGGGGTAATGTTACTTGCCCCTTGTCAACTCAAGCCTGGGTATTGGTCCAGCTCTTGCTGCATTTTAACACGGATACTGCTTCAGTATCTGAGGAGCCAGGAATGGTGCTGAACATTTTGCAGCCATGAGCGAACATCCCCACTTCTGGCTTTCTGATAGAAGAAGGGTCATTGATGAAGCTGCTCAAGATGATTGTGGTGTACAAGCTTATGTGGAACATGAACAGAATGGATAAAGAGCATCTGTTCCCCTTCATTAAAGGGTCAGTCACAAGTTCAAGGTGAGGGACTTAAGGTTTGAGGGGGATGGTCTGGAAAGCACTGCCTGGGAGGGTGGTAAAGGCGAGTTGGCTCACATCCTTTAAAAGCACTTGGCAAGTCACAACATTCAAGGCTTTGGGCTACAGCTGTAGTGGCACAGTTTGGCTAGGGAGCACAGCTAGTTCTGGTGCATAAGCTTTTAGCACTACATTGGGGATGTTGATAAATTCCATGGGATTTGCTATACCCTGAGCATTCAAAATGGAGTGAATTGAAGAGTATGAAGATCAATTTCTATGATGGGGGTTAAGATAGCACATTCACAGAGTACCTTTGGCTGAAGATATTGTAAACACTTCCATCTTGTCTTTTTCACTTGCTCACCCAGTTCCACCATATTTGAGATTAGGGATGTTTGCAGAGCCTCCCTTTCAGTTAAGTGTGTAATCTTCCACCATCATTTGCTACTGAACATGCCAGAAGTTGATTGGTAAAATGGACAGACACATGGCAGATGAAAATTAATGCAGACAAGTATGAAGTGATGTATTTTGATAGGAAGAATGAGGAAAAAATATAAGCTAAATGGCACACTTTTAAAAGGGTTGCAGGAACAGGTAGTTAAAAGTGGCAGGATAAGTTGATAAAATTCTTTACAAAATGGAGGATCTTCGTCTTTATTAATAGTGAAATGGAGTAGAAAAGCAAAGAAGTTATACTTAACCTTTATACAACACGTAGTACACCTCAGCTGGAGTACTGTGTTCTCTCTGGACATATTTAAAACAAGATGTATTAGCACTCGTGCACTGGTTTTCATAGCAATGTATTTGTATTGGGAGCTGGGGTTTGAAATAAATTCCTGAAGCAGATTATTGTTATACAAATCTCATCTAAGTCTGTCTAACAATTCCTCAAAGATGCACCTTGTGATATTATCACTTCGGGGAGATTTAATGTACTGGGGCTAGCTGAGCTGCAGCATAGGAAGCTACGTGGAGATGTAATAGATGTTCTTAAAGTGAACAAAGAATTTTTGATCAGTTGAATAGGAGAAGGTTTATTTTCTCAGTATCAAAGGCAATGATGAAAAATGATAAAGACTGTTAGAAGCAAAGAATGCTCCAGGGGATAGTTGATGAACAGACCGGTACAGGTTTTAGCATTTAATTGCATAAAATATTCAAAGCATGGGGCACAAGGATATAGCAGGAAATAGCACAGTGAGAATAGTTTCAGATTCTTCTAATAAAGCCTGGCATAGACACGATGCGCTGAGTGATCTTCTGTATTTTTAACCACTGATCGGCAAATGTTTCATAATATTTTGGTCAGGATGGAATTGCCTGCTCTGCTCACATATTGCTCATGGCTGTCAGAATATTCAAAAGGGATTTGGCTTTTAATGAAGGGGATATCACCAAGATTTGTTTCTCATTGAGAAGCTTCACCAAAACGACAAAACTGCTTTAAATACTGTTAGGGTCCCAGACCAGAATTCCAAGTTACATTAGGACACTAGACAAGATGCCTACAACTTTTTTCCATCTTGGCATTAAAAACAAGAATGGGATCATTCATTCCAGGACTAATTCCACTGACAAAGTAAGGGTTTTTTATAACAAACTTTACTTATCAACACGGTTTAAATGTAACTCTAACAAATGGATCAGCTTAATTAATAACAGTTGAACAATATTTAAAAATGAAAGGAAACAACATTAATTTCTAACTTATTATTCCCATTCCAAATAAGCAACATTTCTCTTTCAGACTCAATACAGTTAGTAGCTATGAATATACTTGCTATAATGAGTGTTGACAGTCTTGAAACTTTACGACAGAACAAGTTTCAGCAGACTGCAAAAAACATGTCTTCAAGCAATTCCCAGCCAGAACTGAAAAACTTTTTCTGTTATTAACCTAACTCCTCCTATTAATCACATCATCAATGACCCTACCTACCTAAACCACCTTCCATTCCTTTAATCAAAATTCCAGGGGAAACCTCTGTTAGCTCTATTCTAAATACTTGGCTAAAATGAGTAATTATCCTGCTTTCCCAGCACCTAAGTTAAGTGTTTTCCAGACACACCAACTCCCTGTAGAAGAAAACTGAATCTGCAAACAGTCCTGTTAAACAAAAAATATATAACTATCAACTGCACTTTATCTTGAGATTATCAACACATCACTGTCTTTATGTCAGAATTGGCTCAGTGGATAGCAAGTTACTTGCCTCTGATTGACCAGATTTTGGATTCAAATGATATCCCTCTAACACTTGTGGGACTTGGATGCCATATTCTCTGCCTGGACAATGTTATGGAGCAGATCAGAAACCCCAAGAGATATGACCCTATTTTAGCATTAATTTGAGGATAAGGTGTTTCACTCCAGGTATGATTCTATTGACATACAAGAAGCACTATCAAAACAAACTTTATTTAACAGTACAGTTTAACTATAATGAATGAATTAGCTTTATCAACTGAAATACTTAAACATGAGAAGACACAATTCTTAACTGCTAATCTACTAATTCCAATTTAAGTATTATTCTTCAGACTTCAACATCTCTTCAAAATCATTTAGAATCATAGAACATTACAACACAGAAACAGGCCTTTTGGCCCTTCTTGTCTGTGCCGAACCATTTTTCTGCCTAATCCCACTGACCTGCACCTGGACCATATCCCTCCACACCCCTATCCAAGTTTTTCTTAAATGTTAAAAGTGAGCCAGCATTCACAACTTCATCTGGCAGTTCATTCCACACTCCCACTTCTCTATGTCAAGAAGTCCCCCCCCCACCCCAATATTCCCTTTAAACTTTTCCTCCTTCACCTTTAATACTAGTCCTCTTGTTTTTTTCTCTCCTAGCCTCAGTGGAAAAAGCCTACTTGCATTTACTCTATCTATACCCATCATAATTTTATACACCTCTTTCAAATCTTCCCTCGTTCTTTCACGCTCCAGGGAATAAAGCCCTAATCTATTCAACCTTTCTCTGTAACTCAGTTTTTCAAGTCCCGGCAACATCTTTGTAAATCTTCTCTGCACTCTTTCAACCCTATTAATATCCTTCCTGTAATTAAGTGACCAAAACTGACACAATACTCTAAATTCAGCCTCACCGATGTCTTATATAATCTCACTATAACATTCCAACTCTTATACTCAATACTTTAATTTGTAAAGGCCAATCTACTTCTTATGACCCTATCTACCTATGATGCCACTTTTAGGGAATTATGTATCTATATTCCAGATCCCTCTATTCTACTGCACTTTTCAGCGTCCTACCATTTACCTTGTATGTTCTACCTTGGTTTGTTCCTCAAAAGTGCAATAACTCACACTTGTCTGCATTAAACTCCATTTGCCATTTTTTAGCTGGTCCAAATCCCAATGCAAGCTTTGAAAACCTTCCTCACTGTCCACTACACCTCCAACATTTGTATCATCGGTAAATTTGCTGATCCAATTTACCACATTATCATCTAGATCATTGATATAGATAACAAACAACAATGGATCCAGCACAGATCCCTGTGGAACATCATGAGTCACAGGCCTCCACTAACACTATCTGGCTTCTTCCATCGAGCAAATATCTAATCCAATTTACTACCTCTCCATGTATACCAGCAACTGAACTTTCTTAACTAACCTCCCATGTGGGACCTTGTCAAAGGCCTCACTGAAGTTCATGTAGAGAACATTCGCTGCTTCCCTTCATCCACCTTTCTGATAACCTGCTCGAAAAACTCTAATAGATTGGTTAAACATGACCTACCACGCACAAAGCCATGTTGACTCTCCCTGATAAGTCCTTGTCTATCCAAATATTTGTAGATCCTATCTTTTAGTATTCCTTCCAATAATTTATCTAATACTGATGTCAAACATACCGGCTGTAATTTCCCAAGATTTTCTAGCTTACCCTCAACTTAACACTGCTGCAACAGAAAAGGAGTTTGTGCTGCAAATGCTACTTTGTTTTCTTTAATCGGTTCAATCATTATAAATGATCTTGCATAGTTTGTAGTATTGCTGGAATTGTCTTGCAACTTTGAGCATATTACAATCTTGCTTTGTCCTTGAGTGTGAGATTAAGTATCATTATTTTCAGGTTTGTAATTACAATTATGTCTTTTGTACTTGAATGCACTAAAATCCTATATGTAATAAGCTGGGACAAAATTCCTCATTAGATTGTTTTGTAAACAACTACGTATAAGATTGAGAACAAATTAAGATATTTACATTGCTTTGATTGCTCTTGATATATGTTCATAAAAGGGATATTCTTTACAAATTTAGTTAAATATAACTATCTCAAGAAAAATGCAAAGCAGGGGGAAGCATATTGATCCCCAAACACTGAATACTATAATCTTTGTGTGCATTTTGATATTGCATGAAAAAAATACTACATTTGAAACACTTGTACAAATGTCTATTTTTGATTAAACAATCAAAAAAGTTGATTGTTTAAAAAAACAAGTTTTTTTAACTTGTTTAAAGTTAAACAAAAGGGAAAAAAAAGTTTGCAGAGGGACATAGGTTGCAGAGCTGGGCCGTGAGGTGGCAAATGGAATTCAATATGGATAAGTGTGAGGTGATTCACTTTGGTAGGGATAACAGGCATACGAAATATAGGGTTAATGGAAGGACCCTTAATAGCGTTGTTGAGCAGAGGGATCTTGGGGTACAAGTACATAGCTCTTTGAAAGTTGGCACCCAGGTTGATAAAGTTGTTAAAAAGGCGTACGGTGTGTTAGCTTTTATTGGTAGAGGGATTGAATTTAGGAGCTGTGAGGTTATGTTACAACTGTACAAAACTCTGGTGCGGCCGCACTTGGAGTATTGCGTACAGTTCTGGTCGCCGCATTATAAGAAAGATGTGGAAGCATTGGAAAGGGTGCAGAGGAGGTTTACCAGGATGTTGCCTGGTATGGTGGGAAGGCCTTATGAGGAAAGGCTGAGGGACCTGAGGTTATTTTCATTAGAGAGAAGAAGGTTACGCGGTGACCTAATTGAGGCGTATAAGATGATCAAGGGATTGGATAGGGTGGATAGTGAGAGCCTTTTTCCTCGGATGGTGATGACCAACACGAGGGGACATAACTTTAAATTAAGAGGTGGTAGTTATAGGACGGATGTCAGAGGCAGGTTCTTTACACAGAGGGTGGTGAGGGCGTGGAATGCCCTGCCTGCAGCAGTTGTGGACTCGCCTACTTTGGGGGCATTCAAATGTTCGGTGGATAGGCATATGGATGATATTGGAATAGTTTAGGTTAGAGGGTCCACTGCCCGGCGCAACATCGAGGGCCGAAGGGCCTGTACTGCGCTGTTATGTTCTATGTTCTAAGATGATCACCAATACACCCTTTTTCCCTTTATCCACCCCCTTCATCCACCCCCTTCAACACCCAGGGGTGTAGCTCATCAAGTCCAGATTTACCAATCTTCAATCCTATCAACTTTTGGAAGACTATTTACTGTTAGTAATTTTGAACCATAGGATCCATACAACTCAAAAAGAGGCCATCCTTCCCACTGAGTCTGTGCTGTCTCTTCAAAACAGCATTCCACTAAGGCCCTCCCCCCATTCCATCCCCTTAATCTCATGCAGTTACCAATGCTAATCCACCTAGCCTTTGGACAGTGGGAGGAAACCTAATTTCTCTCAGTTCCCTGTTTTCACAAGCGCCTTGACCCCTTGGTAGTCTGGAGATATTCTGTGAAGACAGACACAAAGTAATTGCTTAGTTTCTGTGCCATTTTCCTACTTACCGTTATAAATTCTCCTGTTTCTGCCTGTAATTGACCATAATTTCCTTGCTAATCTTTTCCTTCCCCCAAAACTAATAAGCCTTCTCATTTCTCACTAACTTGCTTTTAATATTCTCCTTTCCCTTTCTTTATCAGTTTCTTGGTCATGCCTCACTAGATTCTAAATTACTCCCAACCATTTTTTCCTGGCCACTTTTTTTTTTAAATCAATTGCAATCTGGAGTTTCTTTTCATAGCCACGGTTGATTCACCTTAACTGTTGGGTTTTTATGTCTAGAAGAAGATATATTTGTTGTGAACTATATAATATGTCTTTAAAGACTAACAATTGCCTGTCTATTATTTATTTTTTGGGTGTTTTTTCAGTCCACCATAGCAAATTTCTCTCTTATACCTTCATAATTCCCTTTATTCAGATTTAGGACCCTTGTTTCAGGATGAATTATATCATTTTCAAATTTATGTAAAACTCTATCATATTATGATCATTATTTCCTAAAGTTCAGCAAGTTTATTAGTAAGTCCTTTCTCATTACATAATATTAAATCTAAAATAACCTTAGTTGGTTCTTCAACATACTGCTCCTGAGACCCATCTCATACACAGTCCACAACTCCATGCTCTGCAGTACGAGTTTTACAATGTAAACGTAAGTTGTACTCGCCCATTCTTACTGCATTTCCCATGTTAAATGCAGCTCTAATTTCCTAATTTATACTGTACCCAATGTTACCACTAGTTTGGTGGCCTACAAACAACTCCCAATATTTGCTGTCCTTTGCTGTTTCTTTGCTCCATCCATATTGATTCTAGATCTTGATCCTTCAATCTATGAGCCTCTCTTACTAATGTAATGACTTGGCCCTTGTTTTTCTTATAGCCTATCCCTCCTAAATTATTAATATTCTTGAATACTCAGTTTCCATTCTCAGTCACCCTGTAAGCTTGTCTCTGCAGTGGTAATTAGATCATACCCATTTACTTCTTTTCATGCCTTCAAATCATCTACCTTGTTGCTTATGAGATAGGATGCCCTTAATTTTGTCTTCTTAACCAGTGTGCTCCATTTAATCATATTTGATGCTTTGACTTCATTTTTTCTGCCATCTAATTTTGCTTATCACTTTTTACTTGCATGCCTCTCCCAATCTAGACTCACATCATGAAGGAGCAGTGCTCCGAAAGCTCATAATTCCAAATACACCTGGACTTTAACATGCTATTGTAAGACTTCTTACAATCGAGTTTAAGTAGCATAACAAATCTCCTTGTGAGAATGTTAGTCTCAGTTCTTCTAAAGTGCAACTCATCTACCTTGTAAACGGACTCATCTGCCCCTGAACTTATCCCAATGCCTTTGGAAGCTATGCCATCCCTCTTACATCAATTCTCCAGCCATCTGTTCAATTGCTCAATCCTCCTATTCCTAAACTCACTAGCACGTGACACTGAATATAATACTAAATCTCTGGACATTGTTGCTTTTTCACTCTTCTTTCTTTCCTCCTGTACCACTGAGCCTCTTAGGATGCCATAGATGTTGCTTTTGCTGCAGTAATCTGAGGAACCATTACCCTCACCAGTCTCCAAAATTGAAAACAGGATAGTGAGTGAGATCGACTCCAGGACACCTACACTATCTCTCCGTCTGGCAGTCATCCATTCCCCATCTGTTTGCAAGTTCTGCACTGTGATGTGACAATTGTTCAAATGTGTTGCGGGCATAGTTTTTTACCTTGCAAAAGCACAAGTGACTCCAGTGATGCTGAAATTCTGAAACCCATAGCTCAAGCTTCTGCAGCTAGTGCCATTTCCTGCCATTCCTCTAAGACACATGATGCATCCATAACTTCTAAATACTATCGGATACAGTGTACTCAGCTGAGCTGTTCTGCCACATCTGAACATTACAAACTACTTATTCTCTGTACCAAAATAAGAACTAATAACAGAGACTAAAGAAAATAGAAAAAGAAAGAAACAATATTTAAGTGGTTTCAGATTAAGAGCTGACCACAAGATTTGATGGCAACATCATTAAGGTGTTGCATGGGTTGCTGTTTTAATTTCAGTTTGTACTATGCAGGCAAAGACCATTTCTTTTAATAAATCACTTGTGTGTTACTTTAATCTACTTGTGAAAACCACATTTACACAAATAGGGCATTACAATAAGAAAATTGGCAATGAGTCAGGATTTTATTTCATTGATAACATTGAGAAAATATCCTAAGTAGAGAGAACAAATATTGTGGTTTCTCACACTTCAAATATTAGAAAGCTGGAGGGAAGCAACAACAGGATTAAAGACTGAAATGCCAGTGCAGGAAGGTTCATAGAACACTACAGTGCAGAAAGATGGGCCTTTGGCCCATCAAGTCTGCACCGAACACAATCCCACCCTGGCCCTACTTCCATATCGCTACATATTATACCCACTAATCCCTCTAACCTACACACTAAGGGGCAATTTCTTAGCATAGCTAATCAACCTAATCCACACATTTTGGACTGTGGGAGGAAGCCTGAGCACCCGGGAGGAAATCTACGCAGACACGAGAAGAACATGCAAACTCCACACAGTGACCCGAGCCGGGAATCGAATGCAGGGCCCTGGATCTGTGAAGCAGCAGTGCCAACCACAGTGCTACCGTGTTAAGTACAAAACAGCTGTGCGTTTTTAAAATAAGGAAGTTTTTCCAATCAGTATCATCACATTTAGAAAGCAGGGATGCTTTTCTATACAGCTGGAGTCATTCGAATAATAATACTATAATACATAACATAATAATCAAAGTCTCCAGGACAAAAAAGGCAGTACTCGGAAGACAATAAAAAAACTGAGCAGTTGTGAGTTGCAAGTGAAATGGTGAGTCAATTAGGCACCATCAGCCCTTTCAATTAAGAAAAGGAGTTCCCTAAGTCGTGCATTTTTAATACTTCATACAACCAAATAAAATTGCAAATGAATTGCTTGTGCCAGTTTTTCCTCAGTAGAATAGAAAGTAAAACATTCAATTTATTTTGGAACTTGGTTCATCCAACAAAGCCAGGAACCAAAACTTACAATAACTTAGCAAAGAGCATAACTGTCCAAAGCTATCAATCTTCATGGTTCAGGTTTCACTGAGGGAATCAAATGCAGGGCAAAAGCATTGCTCAGTTTGTGGTAAACTTAAAAAAGCTAGCACAACGTTATGAGTTTTGTGAATCATTTGAAGATACTCTGAGATGATCTAGTTTGTGGACTCCAAATGAGGCTATCCAAAGAAGATTGCTTACTGAAAGTATTTTGACTTTAAAGACAGCGATAGAAACCACAATGCCAATGGATCTGCCTGCTAAAGACGTGTCACAATTAGCTGTGGGGTTGAAAATCCATAAGCTGGAAACTGCCCATAAGTCAAAACAGCAACAAGCATTTCATAGACATGCCAAAATGGGCCATTAGGTGAATGAATGCACTCTACAAAAAGAGTTTACATGGAGGAAAAGAATTACAACTGTGAAGAAGAGAATGTCCACAAATACAATGAAGATCTCCAACTGAATATCTTATCCATACAGGATGAATCAGAGATTCTGCGTGATTCTGAAATTAAGTAGACAACCTATGAAGGTGGAGGTTGATACTGATGCTGCTATATCTTTAATTCCAGAGACTAAAGCTGAGGCATGTTCCTTTAAAACAGGGAGCTAATGTGTGCAATGACTAACCTTTCAAAGTACTTCATAATGATGGATGTCAGAGCCACCAAGTAGTAGTCATTAAGGCAAAATGTCTGGCTTTTCTTTGGTATAGGGATGATGGTCATCTTCTTGAAGCAATGGGAATCTCAGATTGGAGCAAGGAGAAGTTAAAGATGTCTGCGAATACCCCACCAACTGGTACATGCAGGACCTAAATGCTCAGCTGGGGACTCCATCCGGCCAGTCACTTTCTGTGGGTTAAATTTCAGGAGGGCTGATCTGACAATGGTGACCTTCGTTACCAGTTCAATCGATGCTATTGGGGCAGATGATCACCTTTTGTTGATTCCCTATTCAAAGTGAACATAGAATACATTGAGCTCATCGGGAGGGATGCATTGTTTCCACCAATTCTACTCGTCCTCACCTCATAACCTGTTATGTTGTGTAGGCCTTATCACAATCAATGGATGTTCATGTGTCTCCCGTTATCATTGGTGGGATTCTCCCAAAAAAGTTCTAAGTGCTGAATTCTCATACAAACAATACCCCTAAAGCCTCCCCTCCTTCTGGGAGCTATATCTAATTTCTTCTTGAAATCAGACAACTTTTTGGCCTCAACTCATTCAGTGGTCCTGAATTCCATATATTCACCACCCTCGGTGAAGAAATTTCTTCCCTCAGTTCTAAACTGCCCCTTATCTTCAAACTATGACTCCTAGTTCTGGACTCCCCCACCATTGGGACCATTTTTTCTGAATCTACCCTATTAAAGTGCTATAAGTTTCAATAAGACCCCCTCTTGCTTTTCTAAACTCTAATGAATATAATCCTAAACAACTTAGTCTCTCCTTATATTCACAGACCTGCATCCCAAGAATCAACCTGGTAAACCTTTGCTGTACTCCCTCTATAGCAAGGCCATCCTTCCTCAGATGAGGACACCAAAACTGTTTACAATACTCCAGATGTGGCCTCACCAATGCCCTACACAATTGCAGCAAAACATCCCTATTCCCCTCCTCAACATACCATTTGTCTTCTTTGCTGACAGCTATAACTACTATTTCAGCTGATGCACAAAGACTCCAAGGTCTCAGTGAGTCTCCATCTCTTTCAATTTACATTCATTCAAGTAAGAGTGTCTTCCTATTATTGCTACCAAAGTGGATAACCTCACATTTATCCATATTATACTGCAGCTGCCACGCACACACCCATGCCCACACACACAGCCTTTCCAAATCATATTGAAACATCTCTGTCTCCTCCTCACAGCTCACCCTTCCGCCAACTTCGTATCATCTGCAAATTTGGAGGTAATTCATTCAGCTCCCTCTTCTAAATCATTAATATGTAATGTGAACAGTTGGGGTCCTAGCACAGAACCCTAGAAAACCCCATTAGTCACTGATTGCCAATAAGAAGAGCACCCATTTATGCCCCCATTTATATTCATAAGGGGGGAGCAAAAACACAAGAGGGCGTTGTATGGGATTATATGACTAGGGCAATTGGTAATTTGTAAGCCAGACCGTGAGTCCTGCATGATATGTTGCTTGCTTGGTGCCAGGATGAAGGATATCTCTGACCGGCTTGAAAGGATATTCGAGTGGGAGGGGGAGGATTTCATTGTAGTGGTCCATGTTGGGACAAACACCATAGGCAAGATTAGAAAAGAGGACCTGTTTGGGGACTATCAAGCACTAGGAACTAAATTAAAGAACAGATCCTCAAGGGTTATAATCTTTATAGCTTTTGTCATGGCTTTCTGTTGAACTTAAAAGATGGAAAGTAAACTACCTCAGAATATAAAAATAGATAGCAAAAGTTTGTACGAATATATAAAACAAAAAAGTGGCTGAAGTGAACATTGATCCTTTACAGGATGAGAAGGGGGATGTAATACTTGGAAATGAGGAAATGGCTGAGGCATTGAACAGATATTTTGTGCCGGTTTTCACAGTGGAAGAACAAATAATATGCCAAAAATTGATGACAAGGCGGCTATGGCAGGTGCGGACCTGGAAACTATTATCATCACGAAAGAAGTAATGTTGGGTAAGCTAATGGTAAACATCAGGGTGGTAGTGAGATGATATCGGTTAAATGGGAAAAAAAATATTGAATCCATTTGGATGAAAATTAGAAACAGTAAAGAGAAAAAGTCACTGACAGACGTAATCTATAGGGCACCAAATAATAACAACACGGTGGGATAGGCAATAAACAAGGAAATAACTGATACACATAAAACTGTGCAGCAATCATCATAAGGGATTTTAATCTATATGTCGATTGGTCAAACCAGGTTGGTCAAGGCAGTCTTGAGGAGAAGTTCATAGAATCTTGGCCCTGATAGAACGCATCCCAGGGTATTAAAAGAGGTGGTGGGGGAAATAGCTAATATTAGTGGTAATTTACCAAAATTCACTGGAAGTGTCAACAACAATCCCAAGTTGCTGCATGAAATGTGAGGGCAAAACAACATCCATTTCAACAAGGAGATTGAGTGTTAGCAAGTAATTATGTGACAAGTGAGAAATGGATACTAATCATAGATTTAACAAATCTATGAAGTAGAAAGATCATCTAGTTTGATGAAGCCATCCTGACCAATTGTTATCACCACAAAATGATTTCTCCGAATCATCTGCCTAAGTACCAACTTCTTTAGTCCCAAATGATGTGAATACTATTAGGGAAGACTCTGAGTTGCATGATGATTGTGTCTATCCAATGAGAATGATACTGATTAATTCCAAGACAAGTTTTACATGAAGTTCTAAATCGTACTTCTGTCAAGAGCAACCAAATTCCAGAAGGTTGTGTATAACCAAAGCAGAATAAACATCCTCCTGATTAAGTCTTTTTGACTTTGTACCATAATTAATGACGCATAGTGCTGTGTCTAGATGTCATTGATCTTATGTAAAACATTGCACTAATTTGTTACTGATTGATCACAGAAGTATAGGGAGAATGATATATATTTAAGTGTTTGCAGATTGCATCAAAAGCTGATCACACGATTCAATGTTGCATACATTAGGATGTTGCACAGGCTGTTGTTTCAGTTTATAGTCTGTGCAGTGCAGAGAACATCTTTTTCAATAAACCATTTGTGTGTTATTTTCAATCTACAAATGCAAACCATATCTTTTTAAATAAGCCACAACTTCAGACATTACAAACACTGCCCCTCTTCACCAATATGCTCACTCAAAAAACGTCCAGTTGTTCTATGAAGTCACAATTAGTCTTCAATGCACTCAGACTTTTTTGCGTTTATACTAGCTGAAACACAGCTTTGCATTAGCTATAGAAGCCAAATTAAGCTTGCCACCTAATTAACTAAACAGAGATGGTCTCTAGAAGAGACTGGTTCACCCCTGATTAAAACTGGGTGAAATGCAAGTTTAACGGTAATTTCTTTAGTTAAGACTTACTGAAGAAGAGAATCATGCAGAATGAGGCCATTCAGCCTGCACCAAAAACCACCCAAGTCCTATCCCTGTATCTTTATCCTGCTAATCCCCCTGACACTAAAGAGATAATTTAGCATTGCCCATCCAATGGAGGAGTGCGTGAGGAAACCGGAGCACCTGGAAGAAACCCATATAGACACGGGGAGAATAAGCAAACTTTACATAGACAGGTGACCTAAGCTGAGAATTGAACCCAAGTCCCTGATGCTGTGAAGCAGCAGTGCCAACCTGTGCCACTCTGAGTGTTACATGCAAACAAAACTAGATTTTTAGCAAGTGCTTAAACATTTAATTTTCCTCTGCAAACTAAGCTCCCAGAGTAACGAAACGACAAATTCATTCCCCAGCTCCTGTGTGCAGATATGTTGTAGTAAACGTTATCTGGAGATGACAATACCCAGTACGTTGCAGCGGTCCCTCTGACGGCTCCATGTTCCTCCACTCCCTCTCTGCGGTCTGGTGACTGTTCCCGCCCTGTGACGTTACCGTGGATCACGCGGGGAACGGGCACGAGGCTCCGGTGGCGGTTGGTGAGCGCGGGAAAAGCTGGCAGCGGGAGCGCGAGGCTGTGGGGGAGGGGAGGAACGGCAGTGTCTGATTGAGGCTGCCAGGGATCGGGTGTGGGGGAGGGGGGAGGGTCTGATTGAGGGAGGGAAGATATGGGGAGGGGGGGGTTGATTGGGGGAGGGAGGTCTGGGGAGGGGAGTGTTTGATTGGGTGGGGGGAGGTCTGGGGAGGGGAAGGGTCTGATTGGGGGAGGGGGAGGGTCTGATTGGGGGAGGGGGAGGGTCTGAGGGGAAGGGTCTGATTGGGGGGGGGGGGGTCTGATTGGGGAGGGGGAGGTCTGATTAGGGAGGGGGAGGGTCTGATTGGGGGAAGGGGAAGGTCTGGTTGGGGGAGGGGGAGGGTCTGATTGGGGGAGGGGGTGGGTCTGATTGGGGGAGGGGAGTGTCTGATTAGGAGAGGGGGAGGGTCTGATTGGGGGAAGGGGAAGGTCTGGTTGGGGGAGGGGGAGGGTCTGATTGGGGAAGGGGGGGGCTGATTGAGGGAGGGAGTGTCTGATTAGGAGAGGGGGAGGGTCTGATTGGGGAGAGGGAGTGTCTGATTAGGAGAGGGGGAGGGTCTGATTGGGGAAGGGGAAGGTCTGGTTGGGGGGGGGGAGTGTCTGATTAGGAGAGGGGGAGGGTCTGATTGGGGGAAGGGAAGGTCTGGTTGGGGGAGGGGGAGGGTCTGATTGGGGAGGGTATGACGGGAGGAGGGGAGGGTCTGATTGGGGGAGGGGTAGAGTCTGATGGGAGAGGGGGAGGGTCTGATTGGGGAAGTGGGGAGTGTCTGATTAGGGAGGGGGAGGATCAGATTGGAGGACTGATTGGGGGAGGGGGTGGGTCTGATTGGGGAGGGGGGGTCTGAGGGGAGGTCTGATTGGGGGAGGGGAAGGTCTGGGAGGGGGTGGGTCTGATTGGGGAAGGGGGGGTGGCTGATTGAGGGAGGGGAGTGTCTGATTAGGAGAGGGGAGGGTCTGATGGGGGAGGGGGAGAGTCTGATGGGAGGGGGGAGGGTCTGATTGGGGAAGTGGGGAGTGTCTGATTAGGGGAGGGGTAGGGTCAGATTGGGGAAGGCAGAGGGTCTGATTGGGGGAAGGGGAGGTCTGGGGAGGGGGTTGGTCTGATTGGGGAAGGGGCAGGGGCTGATGGGGGGTGGGGGATGGATACCTGGTTTGGGTGAATGGGAATGTAAGAGGTTAGATCGGAAATAGGGTGAACATTGAGAATGTGGATGCCTGGAATATTTAGGGTGGGAATCTGCTAGTGATTGTAATAGCAGGATCGTAATAAGCCACCACCTTAAAGTTGTCATTCACTTTTTGTTTCAATTAATGGGCAATTAGAAAATGTCTGGTTTTAAAAAAGAATTTTGGTGTGTTACAACGCACAAAGACGCCATTTAGGCATTGTTCCTGTTTGAGTCATCTGCTGACTGGCATGGCAGGTATTCTTAACTCCAACTCCATCATTGTGGATTTACTCCTCCATGCCATATTTTCTTATCATGGATTTTAATATCCATCTGAAGCCACACAGCATTACAAAAGCTGCTGATTATGATCTTGTTGCTATAGCATGCTTTGTTAATGCCCATAGTCAACTCCTTCTCAGTACTTTACCATTGTCAGTTTATTCTCTCAACAGTTCCTTTACATAACGTTTCAAAAGTGGCTTTCAGAAAGGAATTGGATAAATAGCTGAAGAGAAAAAGCATTTGAAGAGGTAAAGGGAAAAGGCTTTTCCCTTTACAAACAGTTTGCAGAGAACCAACATGGACATGATGGGCTGAATGGCCGCCATTCTGTATTTCTATAAAGGCATCCGGTCTCCTTTACATCTATTAGGGTCTAGCCCTTAACATAAAATAGATGTGTTAGCTAGTCAGAAGTAAATAGAATTAATGTTTAGATCAGCTGTGACCTGATTGCAGTAGGCTGAAAGGCTACCTCTTTCCCAGAAGCCTCCTTTTCCCATTTGACAATTCTAGTCTTCATGAGAATGTTTGTAAATCAAGGTTTGCAATCAGAGCAAGCATTCCTTAGCTTTTAAGCTCTTCTACCTCATCACCATCAGTGGCCACTTTTGTCAGTATTCCTGTGTCCTGCGCTCATCTTTATTCTGTGGAGATAATGGACAGAATTTTATGAGAAGGATTCTATGTGTCCAGCTAGAGTGAAACTGGAAGAGTTCCTGAACCATTTTTTGAACGAGTTTTCACACCCAATCTTATGTACAGAGTCATTGAAAAAAATGATGCAGACTGTTTCTGGCTGCTGCAGGCAGTAGGGTGGCTTAGCAATTTCAGCAGCAGAGGCCTGACAGAGAGTGAGTTGTCAGACCCCTGCTGCTGAAGGCAGCTAAACCAATCCTCTATGCAATCACGAGGGCCCGTGGCTGATTGCGAGCCCCACAATCTAGCCCCCACCGTCTCCCCAAGCCTCACAGACCGATTGGACTCTCCCTTCCTCGATCGGGCTACCACTTCATGTCCTGCCCTCTTCATGCCTGCCCTTCAGGCCCCACCCCATAGGTCCTCTCTCCTGCTACTGCCTGGTGGGCAGTGCCAAGGTGCTTGCTGGGCATTGCCCAGGCACCTGACTGGCAATGCCGAAGTGCCAGGGTGGTACTGTCAGGCTGGCACTGCCCAAGGGGTACTCTCTTGCCCTCAGTCTCTCCAGGGGGCCTCACTGGCCTCCAGTTTCATGAAACCAGCACAATTGTTCCCCATTCATGAAAGCAGGTATTTTCCTCGCTGGAGAGAACCTCTCAACGTGAGGACATAAAGGCAAATGAGCCCAGATGATTGAGCGCTGACCATATGTTCAAATATAGGCTATAGAATTATTACAGTGAGACAGTGTACCCAACAGAATCCAGCTTAGCGTCTTGTATAAAGGCTATGCATTAAGTGTTACTGTTAATTATATTGGTATATAAACACTATATCGTGTTCCTGTGATGTTCTTTTGTTGACTGCTTAATTGAGGCTTTAATATATTCTGTACCTGTTAATATTCCCAGTAGTAATTTCTAGCTTCATTTATTTATCATTTTGATAAAGTATTGCTGTTCTCCTGATAACTGGGATACTCTCCTCAGGGAAGATCACTTTGATATTGGAAGGCACTGTATAATGTGGTACTTATATCGATTTTATTTTAGTATACTATCCACGTCATTTCAATTCTTAAATTCTTTTTGAATATTGTGCAGAATTTAAGTCTTAAATTAGTTGCAAAACTCTTTCAGTATTCATGTTATCCAACACATTCTAGCTGAAATAAATTAAAGCTACACAGAGGTTCTCTGGCTATATTCCTTGAGGCACTGAATGTTTAATTTTATTTAAGTTCTCCATATTCCTATCTCTCTGGGTCGGTCCCATGTTCTTCTTCCAAATCAAGACTAAATGGGTTACAACATTTGAATTCAAGGGCTCCGTAGCGCCCCCTTCCCCCCCCCTCCCCTTCCCCCCTCCCCCCTCCCCCCTTCCCCCCTCCTCCCCCTCCCCCCCTCCTCCCCCCTCCTCTCCTCCCCTCCCCCCCTCTCCTCCCTCCCCCTCTCTCCCCCCCCCCCCTCCCCTTCTCCTCCCTTCCTCCTCCCCCTCTCCTCCCTTTCCCCTCCTCCCTTCCCCGCTTCCCCCTTCCCCTCTCCCCTTACCCTCTCCCCCACTTCCCACCGCTCCTCCCACCCCACACTTCTCACTCCCCCCCTCACCATGCCATGGGACCTCCCAAGATTTTCCTCTACTCCCATACGAACAAAGGACTCCTTCAACACCAATTAATGCCCATAGGTCTTCCACTCATCCCAGACTACCCCTAACCCTCCCGAAATCTGATTTGACTTGACCTCACCCGCATTGCTAACTGACTGCCAGATCCTTTCCCTGTCTATGCGTCTCCTACCACAAATATTCAGATCACCATCTTGCTAATGTGACAAGCTTCCCCACGTGACTGTTCAACACCCACCCACCCTTCCCCCGTAACTGGCTAAGCCCTCCAACCAACTGGCCAACCTCGTCATCTGCTGCCCTCCAAATGCCCGACAAGAATGCTGGAACCCATCACTCCCTCAAGTCCTAATTATCACCTGACAAACCTCAGACCTATCTTCTCCCTGGCTTGAAGGTTGCTGGATCTTCAAGCCCACCTGATTTACGAGCAGCCAATAATTCAAAAAAAGTGGTGTGGCCTCCTTGTACCTGACACTGAAACCCTTAACAATAGGTTGTGGGAACAACTGTTCTTGTACAATTCTCACCCAGCCTGAGTCAGAAGGTCAGGCAAGAAAGGATTGGAGAGATTTCAAGATGAAAAAGTATGAAAAAGAATGGAGAGGAAAGATTTCCACTCTATGGAGTTTCAGGCCCGATATTGCTGGTTTTAAATCTTAAAGAAATCTTCAAGAGAAATGTAAAAGAGGATCCTCTTTTACATTTCTGGGTATCAGGATCTGGTAAAAGAATATATTGTGATAGAAGTGTGGAAGCGATATATGGTGTGTTTGTTTTATGTTTCAGCAGAGTGTTGTAAAGTTCAGCTTTTTTCTGCAGGTAGCCAGTATAACTGGTAGGAGTACAAGTCAGATACTGGGAGAGCAGAAAAATTATTCATTTCAACTTTGCAAGTGGTTATGTTAAGTAGAATTAAAGGACTTTTGTTTACTTAAGTTCCCCTGTGATTTTAGATTAGGGTGATTGACAGGGTCTTGTGATGTGGAGGTTTATTTTGCAATCCTAGATTTGTAGCAGAAAAGAGTGGGAGTTTGACTTTGCTGGTTGACGTTAGGAGCATTTTGCAGGCTTGTGAAAACTCTATACCTCTCTGAACACTCCAAGGTTGTTTACATTCATTGTAGCAAGTACATTTGTTAACTATTATGCCTTTAAGTCAATAAGAAGAATGTTGCTTATTTGGAATTGAAGTTAGAAATTGAAGTTGTTTCCTTTATTTTTAATATCATTCAATTGTTAATGATTAAACTGTGTCCTTTGTCAGATCTGTATTTAAACTGTGCTATGAATAAACCTTATTTTGATAAAAAAGACCCCTAATTTGTCAGTGGAATTTCTCCTGCAGCCAAGCATCCTA
Organism: Sphyrna mokarran; assembly: GCA_024679065.1. Lineage (NCBI taxonomy): Eukaryota > Metazoa > Chordata > Chondrichthyes > Carcharhiniformes > Carcharhinidae > Sphyrna > Sphyrna mokarran. Next base: position 40,596,173 of record JAGIQG010000024.1, read on the forward strand.
TTCTCACATTTATTCCAAAATAGAAAAAATGCTTGGGGCTAATCTGGCTTTATAATTTATCTTGGGATTCTGGTCCAGGACTCTAGCAATATACTGGGCTAACTAGCGAGATTAGATACTGTTCTCCTGAGATGGATTTTGAAGAGGGGTGTATGGATCATGATCTAGATCAATGTTGCTGTCTAATAAGATGTGAAAGTCTAAGAACAAAAGTGGAATTGGGCTCTGTTATCACATTAGCTCTGCCAAGGGCAGGATTTTGTGCTCCCTGCAAGTTGGGTTCCAAAACAGGGGTAGTGTAAAATTGAACGGACAACATTCATCCCGAGAAGCCACCCACCTAAACCCAGATGTAATTACACCTTTGGGCTGAAGGATCTTGGATGAAAGTCCATTCTTTCACCTAATGAGGCCCTTTAGTGGCCACTTAATGACCGCTTAAGAGTCTTTTCTTTCAATTTTTAGACAGGTGAGAATGAGTGCAGATAGAGTGAGAAATAGAGAAAAAATAATTTCCTCATCTTGGGCAGGAAGGAGATCAATGCTATAAAAATAGGTCATGGCCACCTTGTATCTGATTCTGAAGCCCTCAACAGAAGCTTGTGGGAAAGCACTACTCTGCATAATTCTCACCTGAGTTAGGTCTTCCTTCCTTCTGGGACCTTAGAACTTTGGACCTCTCTCCACCCTCAGGCCTACCCCATGATTACCTCCCCTCCTACTGATCCCCAAGGATTCCTGTGATCAATCTCCTGGGACCTCTGGTATTTATCTTTTCTATAGTACTGGGACTTAGTTCTAAGTAGTATCTAAGCAGTTCTAAGCATCACTGCAGTATCACTTTTGGCCACTGCTTGATGAGTCCAGCTGGGTTGGCTCTCACAGGAGGCACTTCCTTCCAAGGAGGACAGAAGTCCTATCGCAAATTAATGCTTAAATGAACATTAAATGGCAGTAGGCTTCTGTGAGTCAGCGGCAGCTTGGTATGCACTGACTCAGGATTGTTAAGTTCTACTTCAAGACTGAGACACTCTTACCGGTTCATTATTGCTGTTTAAAGGCACTGGATGGGACTTTTCAGCATATTTGGCCAAAAATTGGATAATCCTGCTCGTGGTCAACGGATCTTTGCGTAGTCTGCATCTCCGCCCGCTATGATTCTCATGGCAGGAGGGATGGGAAAATTCCTTCCACTGATTAACAAGAGTGGCCTGATCAGTAATATTTTTGACTCAGGAATTTATTGCAATTTCAGTTTGCAAGGTTTGTGTGTAAAATAGTAAGTGAAATGATTAGGATTGGAGAAGAAGCAAGCTTATTTTGAGGTGGAAGAGGTATTTATACTGAGGGACTGGGTGTACATTGGGAAGAAGAGATTGGTGAAGTGGTGCCACAAGCTAACATAGCAGAAAGATGCAAAAATAGTTGTGGTAATAACTTATCTTCAATGTTTTGTAAATTGTTTATCTTTCTGATTTATCGAAATTACCTAGCAAACCAGGGTCAAGAGGATATCTCTAACTACCTGAAATATGGAAGCAGATTCTGAAATGGTTCCAGCTGAGAACATGGAAGAAGCTTATGTGGAAATAATAGTTGATTCAGCAGAAAATATCTCAACAGAGTCATCATCTGAAGAGAAAGATCTGGATAGCACCCGGGTTGTGGGTTATGCAATGGATTCAGCAGAAGTGGAAGTTTCAGATATTACCGTCATGGGATCTCAGGAAAATTGCTCTGACCACAACCAGATAGAAAAAGAGCTAACATCAGGATTTGTAGAAAGTGGTTCCTGGAAAGAATTAGATTTGAATATAGGAGGCCTGGTATCAGAACATGGAAGCAAAGAACTAAACCAAGAGAGAGGTCGCCAGTGGATGAAGAAAGAACCAAATTTGGAGATTGGATCAGCACAGGTATTGCAAATTAAGTAATTTGATAAGAAAAAAAATTATCAAATTGTTTGACTGGAAAAATAGTATTTTTTTGTTACCTGAATAAAGCAAACTAAATAATTCACAAGTGATATTGATAAGGGAATTACATCATCTTGCTACATGGATGGGATAAAAGTTGAACTGAAATAAAATAGAAATAAATAACCTAGGAACAGATGTTCCTCAGTCATAACTTTGTTGAAGGCAGGTCTTTCAGCTCCTCAACCAAGGCCATTGGTTTCCCTGCCCTCCTGATATATTGCCTCTCTTTCAGTTCCAGGCACTCATTTTTACTATTGCTTAGTGGTTCACCCAGTTAATTCCCTCCGATTATTACTGATGAGCTCCTAAGCAGATGTGGCCTGAACTGGGCTTGTATACAAGATACATTAACAAAATGTGTCACGAAATGATAGGAATTGGACTTCTGAAAGGACCAGGTTGGTTATCTGAGTGGCTGGCTTCTTGAATGCCCAATAGTGTGTAACATGGAAGATCTTGGGCAGAATTCTCCCAAACCCCCGCTGGAGGAGAGGAGAATCGAACAAGAGCTAAAATGTTGGAAACCTGCCAGTATAAAGTCACCTAGCAATTCTTCCAGTTGTGGGTTAATGGTGGGTTAGGAGTTACTATTTACTATGGGTGAAATTGAGGTTATTAATTGTAGCAAGTGGGACTGCAAATATTCATCGCAAGAAGATGAGACTGATATTATTGATTAGACCAGTTTGCAATGTTTGCAATATTGAGATGCAGATATTGTAGTATGCATTTCTTTTTATTCAGACTGGTGTTCTTGGCTGCTCTAGCAATGGAGTCCTGGCTGTGAACTATGTAAGTATTTGTTCATTTCTATTCAATTGTTTTGTATGTCTTATTTGTCCTCGACACTTCTAAGGTCCCCTTCGCTTAATTATGTGTTGGAGAAAATCAGATTGATTATCCAAATGTGTTGTCGGAATTGGCAAATATGAACCAGGTGTGCTTGCCCCATTTCTATAATGTATCCAGGCTAAATCTAGTGGCAACTTACAAAACACTACAACTACATCCAGTCTGCATTCTTCTGAATGGTATTATTATCAGATGCTGGATGTTTGTTTGCTGGAGAACAGATTGAAGTTTGTTCATTTCACGTTTCATTGGATCCAGGGGTGGGAAGTTCTATGTTGGTTTTGGAATCCTTGGAATACGATTAATGCTTTTAACATTTTTCACCATAGATCTTTTGTGGTTGAAATTTGGCACTACAGTATTGCTGCATCAATGTACACAAATAGTTTCTTAAGTTGGATCAGGATCTACCTCTGGGAAAAATCTTTTGAGTTTCTATCAGGAAACTACCAGAATTCAACACAGATGGGTTGGCAAGTTGTGTGTCAGTCTGTAATAGCATTCTGTCTATAAGCACAAAGGTGAGTAAAAGAATATGCTTACAAATATCTGGACCTTAATGTTTGAGCTACATGGTGCATGGAATCCTTCAATAATTTAACAGAGCAACATTGATTATTTCTCAAGTTTTTGACCTAAGTTAGATATTTCTGATTCTGATTGGGGCAATGGGACATTGAAGTCAGTAGTTTAAAAGAATACTTTGGAAACTAAACAAAAATGTCTTTATATTGTTTTCTGTAGGACTTGAGTTAGATGCAGAACTGTTTCTCATCTCAGGGACTTGGATTTGAATCCAGCCTAAGCCAATGGGATAATCTGTGGACACCAAGGTCCCTCTGCTCAACCACACTACCAAGTAAATTACCATTAGCCCAGTACTCTGTATTTCTGTTACTCCTTCCAAAGTGAACCACTTCACACTTTTCCACATTAAATTCCATTTGCCACCTCTCAACCGAGTCCTGCAGCTTATTTATGTCCCTCTGTAACCTGCAATATCCTTCCGTACTGTCCACAATTCCACTGACTTTAGTGTTATTCGCAAATTTACTAACCCATCCTTCTACACCATCATCCAGATCATTTATAAAAATGATAAATAGCAGTTTGTCATAAGTCTCGTCGGAGAAGAAGGGGTTAGAAGGTTACAATAATTATAGATTTAGATCTGTAGAGGAAAATAGGAGGAAGCTTAATTTGAACGTGAACACTTCCGTGCATTAGTTCAGTCAATAGATTGTTCCTGTGTAATTTCAGAGTTTCATTCTCCTAACTGGGTCTTTATAGTGATATTCTCTCCCTCTGTAATAGTGGTTCTGGTTGGAGGTTTATTCTAAAAGCCGCTGGTGATCATTTTGCTAAGTTTGACCTGTTTTGAAGATTGCCATTGTTTCCAGTTTCAGGTGGATAAGTCTTCAGTCATTCAGCTGTTGGGAGCCTGTGATCAAGATGTCCAGCCTGGTCTGTTTCTACATCTAGAAAATACAACTGAGACAGCGACTTGCAACAACTTGTATGTTGGCAGCAGTTCAACAACGACAGTCAAAGGGGTTTGTACAAAAGATTGCTCTCGTTATTCTCCTTAGCCAAGATAATGTTAAGGAGAGATTGCTAAATTCTGATCACTAATTAAGGAGAGAGGTTTCCAGAAGGAAGTACGTCATACAGAATGGATAGAATCCCTTAACATGGAAACTGCTGCATGTGGAGAATTATTAGAAGCAAAGGGATTGAACCTGGCCTGAGGAATAGAAGAAATCTGTGGCTGGAATGAAGAGAATATAAGTATTTGGATCACCTATAACATTCCTGAAATAAGTCTTTGTGGTGTCTGCTACTTCATCTATAATTTCGCTTAATCATTAACTACAACGTACCTGTTAATTCATATTTAATTCACGTTTTAATTCTGATTAGTATTACAGTTAAATTTACAAAACATAAAATCTTGTTTGGGGATTCTCTTCATTTTGGGGTAGTTCAATGAATTTGGTTATTCATTGAGGGCCGAAGGGCCTGTACTGCGCTGTAATGTTCAATGTTCTATGACTATAGAACGGCCAGACTCTTGTAAAAACTTATCAGGTTCATTGGTATTCTTTAGGGAAGGAAATCTGTCGCCATTTCTGGTCTTGTCTATATGTAACTCCAGACACAGAGCAATGTGGCTGATTCTTAGCTACCCTCTACACGGCCTATCAAGCCACTCCATTTGTACCAAACTGCTATGACAAAGTATAATCAAAGTATCGTTTGAACAGATAACCCAACCTTTAGCAAGATATTGGCATTGATTGGAAATTTGGTAAAGGCTGGTCAACCCTGAAATTCCTTGCTGACTAACATCTTGGACTAATTGATATGGCCTTACTCATAGAATCATCCTTTTCAGTGGTAACCATTCTATGTTTCTATGTCCTAGTCATCTCCATCACTAACTTGGGTATGGCCAATTTCAATGGCAGGATAGACCCACTGGATGGAGTGACTGTTATATATTTATGAGGAATTTGCCCTGGGCATCCTCAACATTGATTTTATATCCCGTGAAGTTTCACAATATCTTGGAACAAGAACAAGGAAATCTCTTGCTGATTTCCACTTACTGCCTTCCCAATGATCATGATATTGGGGTGGCATGGGGGCACAGTGGTTAGCACTGCTGCCTCACAATACTAGGGACCCAGGTTCTGTGTGGAGTTTGCACAGTCTCCCCATGTCTGCGTGGGTTTCCTCTGATGCTCCATTTTCTTCCCACAGTACAAAGATGTGCAAATTAGGTTGATTGGCCGTGGTGAATGACTTTAGTGTTAAAGAGTTAGCAGAGTAAATATGTAGGGTTACAGAAATAGGGTCTAGGTGGAGTTGTGGTTGGTGCAGACTCGATGGTCCAAATGGCCTCCTTCTGCACTGTAGGGATTCTAGATTCTAGAATCTAGATATTGAGTTCTTGAACTCAGTGTTGAATGTGGCAGGCTGTAAAAAGTTAAATGAAAGATGAGCTGCTGCACTTCCAGACTGTGTTGACCTTACTGGAACAGCATATGAGATGGGGATGGCGGGAGGGCCTATAGTCGAATAACAAATATTTAAGATAATTAGCAAAAGAGAGGAGAATTATTTTCATGGAACACGATGTTATGATCAGGAATGACAATGCAAGCAACTTTACTGGTAACTTTCAAAGGGAGTTGCTGAGGAAGATAGATAAAATGAATGGGCAAAAGTTTTGGGGATAGATGGTAATGTGGGAAATGTAAAATTGTACACTTTGGTCAGAAGAATAGAAAAGCGGAATATTATTTAGATGGAGAAAGATGGCAGAATGCCCTGGTACAGAGGGATCTGGATATCCTTGTGCATGACTCTCAATAAATTAGTTCGTAAGTGATTAAAAAGGCAAATTGAATGTTGACCTTGATTGCAAGAGAAATGGAGTATAAAACTAGGGAAGTCTTGCTACAACTGTCTAGAGCATTGGTGACATCATGCTTGCAGTATTTGTACAGCTTTGGTCTCCTTATTTAAGGAGATAAGCAGTTCAAAGAAGGTTCACTGGGCCGATTCTTCAGGTGAAGTTGTTCTCTTAGGAAAGATTAAACAGGTTGGGTCTTTGCTTATTGAGGTTTAGGAAAATAAGAGGTGATCTTATTGAAACATGTATGTTTCCAAGTGAGCTTGGCAGGGTAAATACTGGGAGGATGTTTCCTCTGATGGAGGAATCTAGAACTAGGGAGCACAATTTTGAAAATGAGGAGTCTCCTATTTAAGGTGAATCGAGGTGGAATTTCTTCTCTGAGTGGGGACGAGTTGGTGCACGGGTTGCCATGTAGGGCATTTGGCATGACCTTTTTAAAAGGCTTCCAAATCCAGACTCTGATTCAAGGCTTCTCTGAGGGCCTGTGAAGTATGAGTCATGGACAAGCTGGCTTGTTGAGCAGCATGGTGGCACAGTGATTAGCCTTACAGCAGTAGGGGCCAGCGTTCAATTCGCGGCTTGAGTCATTCTCTTGCGGAGTTCTGCACGTTCTCCCTGCACCTGCGTGAGTTTCCTCCAGGTGCTCTGGTTTCCTTCCACAGTCCATTATCCGTGCTAAATTCTCCCTCAGCAGGTGGTGGCATGCGGCAACTGGAGGATTTTCACAGTAACTTCATTGCAGTGTTAATATAAGTCTACTTGTGAACTAATAAACTAAAAAAAATGAAAACTTTGGGGCGGTGGGGGAAAGGGGTGGGGGCAGTGCCGGTAGGATATGCCTATCACACAGTAGAGCTAGCAAAATTAGTAATACAGAGTGCAGATTCATTGCCCACACCGATATTCCATGTAGTAAAAATTGAGGGTGCAGAGATTAAGGACAGGAAGCCTGAAATCGGGTGCAGACTGTCAGTTTTAAACCATCCACTACTGAACTGGTCTGGTGCATGAAAATCCAGCCTATTGTCGCCAAAGTTTTAGGAAGATGTTGAGAATGTTTGATCATAAAAGGTTATGTTGTAAACTCCCCATTTATTTCCCAGGTAAAAGTGAGTTGGCGTCTCGAGGATAGCTGATCAGCATTTCTACCTAAGGTTAAAAGCGGAGGAAAAAAAGAAACAAAAATAAACCCTTGGGGGTTAGAATCACTTTGAATTGCAAAGAGAAGAAATACAGCAAACTCAAGGGGATGGGTTTTGGGGATGGAAGAAAATTGCTTTGTGGGGGCATGATGGGGAATAAAATTGCTGCAAACACTAGCAGGGATGGGGTCTTGCAGATGGGGATAAGGTTGTGTAGCATGGATTATCGATTATGGAAAAGAATCATAAAACTAGCTTATTAAAACTTATGTTAAAACAGACACTGATTTTTCGAAAGTTAACCTAGTTTTGGGATATTTCATAGAATTATACAAAGCAGAAGAAACTCTTAGGTTCATCAAGTTCGCAGCGACACGTTAGAAAGAGTTGAACTGAATATTTGTTGCTATGAAAATTCAGAAATATGGAAAATAAACTCTATGATCATTTTTTAGTGTCAATGGATAGGATTTGTTCATCCCAAAACCTTCCCATTGTTCATCTCTCACTTGCTGAAATTCCTGTGACAGGTGGGACGGTAAAATTCTGGCCAATATGTTTAAATGATGTTGCTACTTGCACCCAGTTTGGGCAATTAATGATATAGATGTCAGTTAATATTACTTGCAGTCTTAAATGAAAGCTTAATGATTATTTTTGAGCACAATTGATGTCGAATCATAGCTCAATGGTTGCTTTTGAATGCAATGGTATCAGATGAGTGCAATCAAAAGTGGTTGGTTGCAAATGATCTCAGATTTTGCAGACAAAGATAGAGGAAACATTGGTTTCAATACTCATGATTTCATTTTATTTAATTTCTTTTCCCTTTCCCTTCATTCTTGTCCAAAATCTTCCTTTCTGCAGCAATTCAATCCAACATTCAACAGTTCCAAAGATTTTAATCAACTGTACAAGAATCAAGAATGTGAAGGGATTCCAGGAAAGCTATCGGAATTCTGCTCGTATCAAAGTAGAGGTAGCACTGCTAATCATGAAATGTTCTGTTGTGTCATCATTCCTGTTTGTATGAAATTGATACTTTAATTACAGTGACATTACTGCCCTGTTTATAATGAAAGTCTTAAACTTGGTTTACCATGAAGCTATTCTACTAGATGCCAAAACATTTAATATTTCTTGAAACATTACTACTTCATTCATCTCATTTATATAAGGAGTTTAGACCACTTCAATTGCAGGGCACAGTCAGAGAATCACCTTTATTCTTAGCAGGCAGTCAGGGTGAGCTGAGATTTTCAACTTGAAGATGCAGATAATATAGTAGCTTCTCTCGATTTTTGGGTCACACTTTCAGTTAACATTTGAGTTGTCCTGATTGCTCGCCAGCTGATTATGAACTTGATGCTTTTTTCCCATTTCATTCAACCTGAAATCTTGTTAAGATTGGACAAAGCTGTAGGATGTAGGAGCAAACTTCATTTTGCTAAGGTTTCATTGTGTCAAAGCATAGAAACATAAAATCTCGATAGTGTAGATGGAGGCCATTCGGCCCATTGAGTCTGCATCAACTTTCTAAAAGAACACCTTACTCAGGCACACCGCCCCCCAACTCTATCCCTGTTGCCCCAAGCATTTGCCATGGCTAATCCGTCTAACCTGCACATCTTTGGACTATGGGAAGAAACTGGAGCACCTGGAGGAAACTCACATAGACACGATGGGAATGTGCAGACTTTGCACAGACGATCCACCAAGGCCAGAATTGAACCCCAGAACCTGGCACTGTGAGACAACAGTGTTAACACTGCGCCAAAAGCCATTTGCATTGGAGGCATTATGTTGATGCATCATTAATTTGACTGAAAGAGATTGATTATGGCACATGGTGAAGACAGATTAAATCAAAGTCAGTTATGTTTCCTTCTTATTAAATTCCTTTGGCTATAGGATAGTAAAAACCACTTCCTCTATGATCAGAGTTTGACACCAGGACATTTGCTATATTATTAGATTATGTTTCAGGAATAGCAAATAATGGAATCATAGATACAGTGAAGTGAAATTTCTGTCATATTACAAGCTGCTGAAGAAATTTAACTTAGAAACATAGAGACTAGGAACAGGAGTAGACTATTTAGCTCTTTGAGCCCATTCCACCATTCAGTATGATCACAGCTTGTTCTCCAGATCAATGCCATATTTCTGCTTGTTCCCCATTCCCTTTGATGCCATTAAAATTAAAGAAAATCTACCTTTTTCTTGAATGCATTCAATGACATGACCTCCACAGCCTTTGGTGGTGGAGAATTCCACAAATTCACGACCCTTTGAATTAAGAAATCTTACCTCACCTCAGTCCTATATGGTCTGTCTTGAGACTGTGTCCCCTGCTTCTAGATTCCCCAATTAAGGAAAACATCCTCACTTCATTTAGTCTTTCCAGCCCTGTCCAGCTTGTATTTGCCTTCTCAGGACATCCTAAAGAGGATATCACTTAACTACCTTTGAGTTTTAATAATTGAGTTTTGAAAGGAAATACAGCAGCCAATTTGCATGCAACGGTTTGCATAAAGAACAATGAGATCATTTGTTTTTGCGGCATTGATTGAGGGCTAAATATATATCAGTGATAAGGAAGAACAGTAGAAAAAGAAATAATCAACCATGGATATCTAAGGAAATAAAGGAGGATATCAAAATGAAAGAAAATGCATATCAAGTGGCAAAGATTAATGGGAAACTAGAGGATTGGAAAATCTTTAAAGGGAAAGCCACGAGAAAAGCTATAAAGAAAAGGATGGATTATGAGAGTAAAGTAGCTCAAAATATCAAAACAGATAGCAAAAGTTTCTAAAATATATAAATCAAAAAAGAGTGGCTAAAGTAAACATTTGTCTTTTAGAGGATGAGAAGGGGGATGTAAAAACTGGAAATGAGAAAATGGCTGAAGTATTGAACAGGTATTTTGTGTTGGTCTTCACAGTGGAAGACACAAATAATCTGCCAAAAATTGTTGACGGGAGGACTGTGGCAGGTGAGGACCTAGAAACTATCATTATCATGAAAGAGGTAGTGTTGGGAAGTTAATGGGGCTAAAGATAGACTGTTCTCCTGGTCCTAATGGAATGCATCCCAGGGTACTAAAAGAGATGGCGGGAAAAATAGCACTAGTGGTAATTTACCAAAGTTCTCTGGATTCTGGGCTGGTTCCTGCAGATCAGAAAACAATAAATGTCACACCACTGTTTAGCAAAGGAGGTAGACAAAAGGTGGGTAACTATAGACCAGTTAGCTTAACTTATGTAGTAGGGAAAATGCTTGAATCTATCATCAAAGAAGAAATAGCGAGACATCGGGACATAAATTGTCCCATTGGTAAGATGCAGCATGGATTCATGAAGGTCATGTTTGACTAATTTGGTGGAATTCTTTGAGAACGTTATATGTGCAGTGAACTATGGGCTACCTGTGGATATGATGTATCCGGATTTCCAGAAGGAATTTGACAAGATGCCATACCAAAGACTGTTACATAAGATAAAAGTGCACAGAGTTATGGGTAATGTATTAGCATCGATAGAGAATTGGTTAACTATTAGAAAGCAAAGGGTGGGGATAAATGGGTGTTTTTCTGGTCAGGGATCAGTGTTGGGACTGCAATTGTTTATGATTTACATAGATGATTTGTAGTTGGGGACCAAGTGTAGTGAGTCAAAATTCGCAGATGACACTAAATGGCAGAGTTAAGTGTGCAGAGGATGCTTAATGTATGCAAAGGAATATATATATATATAGTTTAAGTGAGTGGGCAAGGGTCTGACAGATGAAGAACAGTATTGGTAAATGTGAGGTCATGCATTTTGGTAGGAATAACCGCAAATTTAAATGGTAAAAAATTGCAGCATGCTGCGGTGCAGAGTGACTTAGGTGTCCTTGTGCAAAAGTCATAAGGAGTTGGTTTGCAGATGCAGCCGGTAATTAAGAAGGCAAATGGAATTTTGTCCTTCATTGCTAGAGGAATGGAGATTAAAATCAGTGAGATTATGTTGCAGTTGTATAGGGTGCTGGTGAGGCCACACCTGGAGTATAGTGTACAATTTTGGTCTCTTTACTTGAGAAAGGATATACTGGCACTGGAGAAGGTGGACAGGAGATTCACTAGGTTGAATCTGGAGTTGAGAGGCTTCGCTTATGAGGAGAGACTGAGTAGATTGGGCTATACTCATTGAAATTCAGAAGAAAGAGAGGAGACCTTATAGAAACATTATGACAGGAATAAATAAGATAGAAGCAGGGAAGTTGTTTCCACAGGCAGGTGAAACTAGTAATGGGGACTTGGCCTCAAAATAAGAGGAAGCAGATTTAGGACTGAGTTGAAGAGGAACCTCTTCACACAAAGGATTGAAAATCTGTAGAATTCCTTGCTCAGTGAAGCAGTTGAGGCTACCTCATTGAATGTTTTTAAGGCAAGGATAGATAAATTTTTGAACAACGAAGGAATTAAGGATTGTGGTGAGTGGGCGGGTAAGTGGAGCTGGGTCCACAGAAAGGTCAGCCATGATCTTATTGAATGGCAGAGCAGGCTCGAGGGGCCAGGTGGCCTACTGCAGAGCCAGGTGGCCTACTCCAGATCTTAGTTCTTCCATTCTTATATTTATATAAATGTTGACCAGGACATCAAGGGAAGACTTGATCTCCTTTGAGTTGTACTACGGAATCAGAGAATAGAATCATAGAATCCTTATAGTGCAGAAGGAGTCTGTAGCAAGTCTGTACAATCCCACCCAGGCCCTATCCCCGTAATCCTACATATTTTACCCACTTGTCCTTTTAACCTATACTTCCCGGCACACTAAGGGGCAATTTAGCATGGCCAATGCACCTACCCGCACATCTTTGGACTATGGGAGGAAACCATAGTATCTATAAGAATGTGCAAACATCACATAGACAGTGACCCAAGCCAGGAATTGAACCCAAGTTCCTGGAACTGTGAAGCTGCAGTGTGTTTTATATGGGGTCTCAGTTTAGAATCTCTGACAGATGACATTATTGGCAGTGCAGCATACCCTCAGACAGCCTTCACAAGCTCTATGTGATCTTCAACTCAGGTGAGAGTGCCACCGCCGAACTGAGGCTGACACCTATCACAACCAACATGACTGTCAATGCAGCCTTCTGGATTTGCACTGGCTGAAACAAATTTCAAATTATCTCATCTGGAATTAATCAGCTGTTCATTGGTGCACCTTGTACACACAGGCATTTCCAAGTAAAGGTATGGGCATCAAGGAGAAATATTTTGCATTAGCCCTTGCAGCACATGTGAGAACACACATTGGGAAATTGTGCACTCTCGATCCATAGATTTCTGTCTATCTTTTTAGTGGAGGCAAAATAACAGGTTGACAATGATGAAATGGAGAATCTATCCTCACTTTTGCCTGCTCATTGCTGAAATAACAAAAATAGATCATTCAAACAAAGTCACTTTTAAAGACATTTGTGTTCATCAGGATGTGGGATAGTCCTAATAGGAAGCTGAATCCTTATGCATTTCAGGCATTCAGCATCAGCTTTGAACACTCCCAGGTCAGGCACAAGAATTCTACCTTCAGAAGGAAATCTCCCCACCAACTCTGCCTCGTTAAAAATACACGTTTTTGTCGAACAACGAAATATTCTCTTGTGACAATGGACGTGTGACAATTCCCTTGTTCGCATTGATGAATCAATGGCCTCTGAAAGTACCATTTAATCCCAAAATGTGCTATGAGTCCATTCTCCATTCCCCCTGCTTTACTATCATATTCTGACAGACAACAGAGAGAAACTTTCATTCTATTGGTTGGCTTGGATTTGAGGTGGAGTTGAAATGATTATTGTGTTCATGTATTAACCTGCTGCCCAGCTCCTCTCGGGTAATTTTCATGGTTTTTCCAATGTTCCATGCTTCCTTCTGTTCAGTTCCAATGCAGCGCATTGAAAGGCGCCGTAGGAAGAATCGGAGAAGTATTGTTTCCAATGTTCGCATCGTTATACCCCGGCTGTCCAGTGAAGAAATCAGAACTACTGTGACCAGGACATTTCAGGAGATCCTGATGCGCAGGTACTCCCGACTTCAACTAGACTATAGTCAAGTTCATGTATTATCTTAAGTGTTATCTATTGTCACGCAAATTTTCTTTCCAGTTCTCTGCCTGAAACAGGTTTGTAATTCCTTCCCTGGGATTAATCAGATGTTAAGTGCTGTGCCTACCCTGCTCTTTCTTATACTCAATAACACAAAAAGAGATCACAAAGGTTACCAAAAAGGTTTGGATTTGACTACCTTTTTTTGATGCTAATCCTTACTGACTGTTTTTTGTCCCCATTTTGTAATATTTGCCCTCTTTCTCCTCTCCCAGAATACCTTGCAAAATTCATTCTCTATTAAAAGGCGAGACAGAAGCTGACATGTCCTCACGGTTTCTGCTCATTCCTCTGAGAAGACACTTTCTCTCCATGGCATGGCTGCTTTTGGGGAGACAACTATGATGACCTGGTATTGTGGTCCAACAAACTGCCCAATGGATTAGTATCTGTTGGGTTCTTAATGTTTTCTTTCAGTTCCCATACATCATCAGGCTATTTTGATCTATTACTTCATTAATATCAGTGTTCTTAGGTGTAAGATGATAACACTTGAAATTTGAGTCAGAAGGTTCTGGATTCAAGCCCCATTCCAGTAAACTGAGTTCATAATCCCCGGCAACACTCTCAAAAGTGTGATCCTTTGGGTGAGACACTAAACTGAAGCCCCATTGCTCACTCAGGTGGGCATAAGAGATCCTATTTTTAAGAAAGATTGAGAAAATTTTCTTTGTTGACCAAAGAGAGGGGGCTATACTGGATTTGGTTCTGGGGAATGAGCCAGGGCAGGTGGTTGACGTCGAGGTAGGAGAGCATGTGTCAAATAGTGATCACAACTCTGTCTGCTTTAGGATATTAATGGAAAAGGACGAGACCTGCCCAAAAGGGAAGGTATTTAACTGGGGGAGGGCTAGATACAGCCAGATTAGGCAAGATCTTAAAGATACCGACTGGGATAAGCTTTTCGAGGGCAGGTCGACGAGGTACATGTGGGAGTCTTTCAAGGGAAAACTAAACTCTCTGCAGGAAAGATACGTGCCGGCAAGGAGGAAGGATGGGAAAGGTAGGATTAGAGAACCGTGGCTTACCAGGGATATTGAGGACTTGATCAGGAAGAAGCGAGAGGCTTACATTAGATCTAGGCAACTGGGGACTGAGACAGCGCTGGAAGCTTATAGAGAGTGTAGACGGGATCTTAAAAGGGGTGTTAGAAAGGCAAAAAGGGGCCACGAAGTGGCTCTGGCAGGTAGGATTAAGGAAAATCCTAAGGCATTTTACACCTATGTAAGGAGCAAAAGGATGGTTAGAGGCAAGATTGGACCTCTCAGGGACAGAGGAGGGGATCTATGCTTAGAGCCTGAGGGAATGGGGGAGATCCTGAATGAATACTTTGCGTCGGTATTCACGCAGGAGACTGGCCAGATGTCTGCTGCTGATGTTGACAAAGTTGAGGATCCGTTGAGGGAAATAAAGATTACGAGGAAAGAGGTGTTGGGGCTGTTAGGCAGCTTAAAGACATATAAAGCTCCGGGGCCTGATGGCATTTACCCCAGGCTGCTAAGGGAGTTGAGGGAAGAACTAGCTGGGCCTCTGACGCAAATCTTTGTCTCTTCCTTGGACACAGGTGAGGTCCCAGAGGACTGGAGGATAGCAAACGTAGTACCGTTGTTTAAAAAAGGTCAGAGGGATCACCCAGGGAACTATAGGCCGGTGAGCTTGACTTCAGTTATAGGTAAGCTAATGGAGAGGATCCTCAGGGACAGGATGTATGAGCATCTGGAGCGCTGCGATCTGATCAGGGATACGCAGCATGGCTTCGTCAAGGGGAAGTCTTGTCTTACAAATCTAGTGGAATTTTTTGAAGAAGTGACAAAAACAGTTGATGAAGGACAGGCTGTTGATGTCGTCTACATGGATTTCAGTAAGGCGTTTGACAAGGTTCCTCATGGTAGACTGATAGAGAAGGTGAAGGCGCATGGGATACAGGGTCGGGTATGTAGATGGGTCGAGAACTGGCTCGGGAGGAGGAGACAGAGGGTAGTAGTGGAAGGCTCTTTTTCCGACTGGAAGCCTGTCACTAGTGGAGTGCCACAAGGCTCAGTACTAGGTCCTCTTCTATTTGTGGTCTACATAAAATACTTGGAAGTTGGGGTAGGTGGTGAGGTCAGCAAATTTGGTGATGACACTAAGATGCTTGGATTGGCGGGTACAGAGGAGCAGTGCCAGGCAATACAACAGGACATAGATAGGTTGGTAGACTGGGCAGATAGATGGCAAATGGAATTTAATCCGGATAAATGCGAGGTGATGCATTTTGGCCGGAAAAATGTAGAAGAGAGTTATAGGATAAAAGGTAAAACTATTCGGAGTATAGAGACGCAGAGAGACTTGGGGTGCAGGTTCACAAGTCTCTGAAGGTGTCTTCACAGGTGGAGAAGGTGATAAAGAAAGCGTATAGTATGTTAGCTTTCATAGAAAAGGGTATAGAATACAAGAGTAGGAGTTTGATGTTGCAATTGTATAGAACGTTGGTTAGGCCTCACTTGGAATACTGCGTCCAGTTCTGGTCGCCGTACTATCGGAAGGATGTGGAGTCCTTGGAGAGAGTGCAGAGGAGGTTTACCAGGATGCTGCCTGGTATGGAAGGACTGTCTTATGAGGAACGATTAAATAGACTGGGGTTGTTTTCCCTTGAAAGACGTCGGCTTAGAGGGGATCTAATAGAGGTGTATAAGATTATAAGGGGTATAGATAGAGTAAATGGTGGTAAACTTTTTCCACCTTCAGAAATGGATAGGACGAGGGGTCATGGCCTTAGGGTGAGGGGGCTAGGTATAAGACGAATATTAGAGGGCAGTTTTTCACACAAAGGGTAGTGGGGGTGTGGAATGCACTGCCGAGTAAGGTGGTGGGAGCAGGCACGCTAGGGCTGTTTAAGGGTCTCTTGGACAGCCACATGAGCGGTATGCAGATAGAGGGATATAGTAGGACTGTTTAACTATGGCTTTTTTTTCCACAGGTAATTCGGTCCATACTTGACCAACAAGGAGCATGCATTCGGCAGGTGGTGCGAGGACAGCTCTTGGATGTTGATTCATGGGTTGCCTGGTGCTTCATGTCGTAAATGAGTGCTTTATCTGGACCATCTGAAGGGCACCATGACAGCTCAGTGACTATCACTGTAGCTGTGCAGACACTTGGAATTGGGCTGGTGTCTGCGGGAGTTTGCGCGTTCTCCCCATGGTTGCGTGGGTTTTCTCCGGGCGCTCCGGTTTCCTCCCACATCCCAAAAAATTCGCTCTTAGGCTGATTGGGAAACAAATTGTCCCTACAGCACCACGTCAGTGTAGACAATTAATATTCCATTGGGATTAGCATCAGAGATAGGTCTGCCGTTTTTGAAGGCATTTAGAGACAGACTCCCTTCCCAGCTGCAATGGAAGTGATGACCCCCAGTGATAGGGAGAGCATCCCCACCCCCTCAGTACAGAGGAGTATCCTGCCACCCCCCTGCAACCCTCCAACCACTCAGGCATGAGGGTGAGTCAACAACCCCTCCCCCCACCCCCACAAAAGTCACACCGCTCAGGCTCCATAATCTCTCAGGCTCCGCCACCTCAGGCTCTCCCTTAGACTCTCAGGCTGCATCTTCAGTCCTAACCATTAGCAATGTCAATCTTGCAATGCCCCAGGTACTGTCATACAGACATCCTGGCAGTAATACCCTGACCTGGTGCCTTTAACTCCAAGGGAGGTTGGGCAAGGCAAGAAAGTAGGTCCTTGCACCTCTCTGCCACTGTCATGCTGGAGAGGAAGGGTTCTCCATGGGCCCTGGGGACTGGGTGGGCTCGGGCCAGGAGAAGGAGATTGACCTTGGGGCAGGTCCAAAAAGCCAGAACAAGGAAGTTTATAAACATTGCAAGAAAAAGGAACCGAAAGTTCTTGCCTTTTTTTGAAGTTGCCTGGACCTGTCAATCAGAACAGGGAAGTTTATAGACATTGTAGTTAGAAAGAGATACTGAAAGTTCTTGCCAACTATGTTAAATTTTCAATGTTTTTTAAAAAAAAACTTTACTTATTATTGTCACAAGTACACTTACATTGACACTGACAATGAAGTTACTGTGAAAATCTCCTAGTTGTCACACTTTGGTACCTGTTCGGGTACACTTTGGGAGAATTTAGCTTGGACAATCGGTATGTCTTTCGGACTGTGGGGGGAAACTGGAGCACCCAGAGGAAATCCACGCAGGTAAGGGAGAACATGCAGATTCTGCACAGACAGTGATCTAAGCTGGGAATCGAACTGGGTCCCTGGCATTGTGAGGCAGCAGTGCTAACTACTGTGCCACCGTGCCGCTCCAAAAACATCAAGTTATCAGTCAACGGCTACTTAAATGTATTGGGGTGTGGAATTGAATGAAAGCAAAGGCCTTCAAAAGTTTTCAAAGATTTTGAGTTTTCTAGGACAGCTCAGAGACTTTAGAACAATGTAGTGATCAAGGAATGGGTCTGAATACGCAGCTGTGCTGAAAACAACTTAAGTTTTTTGGCTTATACCAACAATGAAATGTTTGATATGCTCTGGAGTTGTCAATCAGAGCAATTCAAAGCAGACATAAAAACTGACTGTAAAAGTTTCTATAAATATATAAAGAGAAAAAGATTGACAAAAATGAATGTAGGCACCTTACAGTCAGAAACAGGAGAGTTCATAACAGGGAATAAAGAACTGGCCGAGGAATTAAATTCATAGTTTGCTTCAGTCTTCACAAAGAAAGACATGAATAATGTACCAGATGTTCTGAGAGAAACAAGATTCAGCAAGGAGCTGCAGGAAATCAGCTTTAGTAGAGAAATGGTTTTAGAGAAATTGATGCCTTTGAACAAAAAAACAAAGAACAGTACAGCGCAGGAAAAGGCCCTTTGGCCCTACAAGCCTGCACTGCCTAAGCTGCCTGATTGAATTAAAACCGTATGTACTTATAGAGTCCGTTTCCTCCTATTCCCGTCCTATACATGCACTCATCTAGATGCTCCTTAAATGCTGCTATTGTACCTGCTCCACCACTTCCCGTCAGCACATGAAGGTGAATAAATCACCAGGTCGTGATAATCTTCAGCTCAGAACACTTAAGAAGGTGACCCTGGAAATAGCAGATCCATTGATGGTTATTTTTCAAAATATTTTGGACTGTGGATTGGTTCCTACAGATTGGAGAGTAGCTAATGTAAGCCCACTATTCAAAAAGAGAGGTAGAGAAAAAACAGTGAACTGTGGACCAGTGAGCCTAATGTTGGTACTGGGGAAGTTGCTAGAGTCCGTTATTGAGAATTTCATAACTCAGCATTTCAAACGCAGTGATATGATCAGACAGTCAGTATGGATTTATGAAAGGGAAATCACGCTTGATGAATCTATTGGAATTCTTTGAGGATGTAAAGAGTAGAGTTGGCCAAGGAGAATCAGTGGATGTGGTTTAATTTAGACTTTCAGAAGGCTTTCAATAAGTTCTCACATAACAGTATGTAAAGTTAAAGCACATGGGATTGCAGGTAATGTCTTAAAATGGATAGAAAGCTTGGTAGCAAATAGGAAGCAAAGAGTTGGCATTAATGACTCCTTTTTTAATTGGCAGCCAATGACTAGTGGGATTCCCCAGAGATCTGTGCTAGGACCCCAACTGTTGACATTAAATATTAATGATCTGGAAGAGGGAACTGAAAGTATTATCTCCAAGTTTGGAGATGATACAAAGTTGAGTGGGGGGATGAGCTGTGAGGAGGATGTAGAGATGTTTCAGTGTGATTTGGACAGTCTGAGTATGTGGGATATGCAAGGTAGATACAGTATAATGAAGATAAATATGAGGTTATCCACTTCGGTAGCAATAATAGGAAAATAGATTATTACTTGAATGGATGTAAATTGGGTGGTAAATACTCAGTGAGGTCTTGGTTCCTCGTGCATCAGTCACTGAAAGTAAGCTTGCAGATACAGCAAGCAGTAAAGAAGGCAAATTGTACATTGGCCTCCATAGTGAGAGGATTTGAGTATAAAAATAAGGATATTTTGCTGCAAATGTATAGGTTGTTGGTGAGGCCATCCCTTTAGTATTGTGAGCAGTTTCGGTGTCCTTATCTGAGGATGGATGTCCTTGCTATAGAGCGAAGATTTACTTGGCTGATATTTGGGATGGCAAGTCTGTCATATGAAAAGGGACTAAATTGGTTAGGATTATAATCACTGGAGTTCAGAAGAGTGAAAAGGGATTTCATAGAAATGTATTAAATTCTAATACATTTAGATATGGTTGATTCAGAAATAATGTTCCCAATGGTGGGGGAGTCCAGAACTCGGAGTCAGAGTTTGAGGATAAGGACAAACCTTTTAGAACTGAGGGGAAAATTTCTTCACTCAGAGGGTGATGAATGTTTGAAATTCACTCCCACAGAATGTAGTTGAGACTAAAATATTATGTGATTTCAACAAGAAATTAGATATAGCTCTAGGGTCTAAAGGGATCAAAGGATATGGGAGGAAGGAGGGATCAGAATATTGAATTCGATGATCAGCCATGATCAAACTGAATGGCAGAGCAGGCTCAAAGGGCCGAATGGCCTACTCCTGTTTCTAGTTTCTATGTTTTTAAAGTGGCCAGGCTGCTGTTCGTACAGGCTACAAAAGGAATCCCCCAGTGAAACTGATAGCTTCTGTCAGTCAGAGGATTGCAAAGGGGTCTGCTCACACCCAGGACTTCTGAGAGACAGGGAAACCCCCTCTCTAGTGAAATAAACTTCCCTGTCAGCCAGAGTACTGCAATGGGGTCTGTGCACATGTGGAGCTACTGAGAGAGAGAGAGCAAGAACAATCCCTTTTGTAGAATGGAGTGCTGCTGTGATTTTGAAGTGTGGTGGGGGCATGCATATTAAAGTGACCATGGTACACGGCCAAGGACAAAGATTTTGAACAGAGAGCTCCCTGAAATCATCACACCAAAGTAATCAGGTTTCACAGGGCTAGAAAGGGCAATCCAGCGATGAAAATCCATTCTGGGGGAGAGTCACAAGGTCAGCCTCTTGCCCCTCCCCCCGCCTGAATCCTTAGGGAATCCTCTCCCTGCAGCCTGGCAGAGTATAATTTGGTCGCAACACATTTCTGTGCCCCCCGCCCCATGGTTGGGTCCAATGTGCCAGGACCCAGTTTTTCATGAGCAGCACCAGACCCCACCTGAGGAGGCAGGTACATGGTGGAAGATCACTAAGTTGGGCTTCTAGCTCACTTATAACATTACAATAAGCAATTTCATATAACCAACAGTCTTGAACCTGACCGGGACCAGTGCCTCAGGCCAGGTGAGTCAGAATGGGTTTGATACAGTTCAGAATCCCATTTTAGCTGTGACACCAAAATCAATGGTCCAATGGGATCCTGGCCAAGGACTAGTGGACCCAGTGAATTCTCCCCAGGGGCTGGGACTGACATCTCATCTGAAAGATGGTACCTATCACATTGTAACACTCCCTCAGCAATGCACTGGATTTCAGCCCACATTGAAACTGACAAGTTGTTGCATTCATGACTATATTTTCAAGGGTTGTTTTAATATTTTATTAATCAGGTTGCAAGAGACTGATGATTTAAATGTGAGTGATGATGCTGTGCGGGCTCTAGCCACGAACATTGAAAAGGAATTATTCATTCTATTTTACTGCACTAATACCAGATACAAGAGCAAATACAGGAGTTTGATGTTCAACCTTAAAGATTCTAAGAACACGGTAAGGGTGCAACCTACTTATATACTTGCTGTTTGAAGACTGAAATTGGTTAATGTGAGGGAGCCTTCAATCACAGATTAACTGCATTGTGGGTCCCTTGCTGGAAAGAAAGTAGGATTTTCTTTATAGGTCTGTAAGGTTTGACTTAAACAAGCTCCTGAGTGAATGATAATAATTGCAGACACATTCAATTGATGTGCAGCTGGTGTGACCTTAGGAATAACTTCCTGTACATCTTACTGGTCATTCACGTCTTGCTGCTGCTGCAAGCAAGGATGGACAATTTAGTGCTCAACCAAATCCCCGATCATCGCAGTGGGACTGGAAAATCCTGTTGATGTGAAAAGCCATAAGATTCTTCCCCATGAGCCAAGGCTATCTCATTCCTTCTGCTCCACCCCTGCATGTACATGGATGGATTCTGGCTAATAGGGGCTATCCTCTGAGGAGGTGGTTTCCAACCCCACTGAAGGATCCTCAAACAGAGCCCCATTGCAGATATAACAAGAGCCACTTCCACACCAGAACACTCACTGGGAAGGCCACAGAGTTGCTAAAAATGAGATGGTGATGTTTTGACCATTTTGCCAGTGCAATCCAACATTTACCTGCCAGGTTCTCCCAGAGATATGCTGGCTGCAGTCTCTATGGACCTTAGTGAGAACCTGATGACCTCTATGTATATAGTAAATAACCATTAATGTGGATAATGTCAATAGCATACCATTTTATAAACCAGTTATTTTCTTATGGAATTACATCAGATACCTTTGTTATCTACATAAATGGGCTATACACCACAGTGAGCCACACATTATTCAAGGCAACACAGTGTATTTTGAAGCCTTTGCTCCTAAACAGTTCTCCTTATGTTGCTTCAGAGAAGGTGAAGACAACTTGACCACTTGTCTGGCTGTGAGGACTATGCGTTTGACATTGTCATGTGGGTACATTTCAAGCTCCTTTTGGAACTGTATTGCCTATATCTCAGCAGGGGCAACCATAGACAGCTTATCCTGGTTCACAGATGCTCCAACACAGGGACCAAGGAAGCTAAGGATGGTATGATTCCTTTCAAGAGCATGGAACTCCTATCCTCAGGATTACCCTCAACCTTTAGTATCATGGCCTGAAGGGGTCTGTAACTGGGGCACATTGGCACTCCTCCAGCCACTGTGGGGCCACTGTGACAGTGTCCTGTTCACACTCCTCACACACTCAGTGGATGTCAGTGTTCAGGCTCTGAACTGACTGCTACAGTCTACAGAGAGAGCCATGCAATGTATGCAGGACATTTTGTTGCTCCTGCTTTCTCTCTGGATGCTGTCACATGTGCCTGTCCCTGAGGTTGTCCACTTTATGACAGGTGGAGGTCATGCATTCGAAGCCTTAAGACATGGCCAAACTGTTCAGCACCATGGACTCTTCCATTCACGGAGCCTGAAGTCTGCCAGACAGCCAGACTTGTGTTGCTGCAGATCCAAATGCTGAGCCCCAAACTATGACTCAGGGGACCCTTTTCACTGCCCCTCAGAGCATCACTGGGACTTTCCTCCACTCTCCAAGGCGCACTCTGATGGATACATCTGTCTTAGACACCTTCTCTTGCACACTAGTGCTGCATACCTCACCTAGTGCTCCCATCTCTAAAACCAGATGTGGACCAACTGAGATGTGAGTTGCTGTGCTGGTGTCTGGTGAGCCAGTCTGTTGTGTCACTGCTTCTTTGAACAAGTTTTCCTCCTCCTGTGTCTGAGGCATGTGCGGCTTCTGGAGATGGGACAACATGACTGGGACATGTCAGAGAAATATAAAAGCTTATGAGAGAATATCATGGAGATCCTCAGCATTCCTCATTGACATCTCTGAACACACTGTGAGACTCGGCTGTCCTGGGGGTTAAACATCATCCTCTCTCCCACATCACCTTGGCCATTGCCCAAGATCCACTGCCATGATAACCTCTCACACTATCCCTGTGAATGCCATCTCCGTGGCACCCAGGGTTGCCATTCGCCATCAGCTGCACATTCTAATGATGGGGCCCTAGCCATCTTCATTGTTGTCTCCTCAACAGTGTGTTTGGCCCAATCATTAAGAATAGAAGGCTATACAGGTTGTGAAATAAGGTAGGGTATGAGGAGGCTTGTTGCAAACATAAAGCTCACCGTAGACCTGTTCAACTGAAGGGCCTAATTCTGGGTAAAACATTGGTGCCAAGGTTCTCAAACCCATCTGAAAACTTGGTTGAAGTGAGAAGGATTCAGAAACAAATTGAATGTCAAACCACGTCCACACTGTTATTGTCAAATCGATGATACCAACAGACTGTCCACAGATTTTCACCTCTTTTTCCATTCAAACGAGGCATTTTCCTTTGGTGCTCGCACCCATGAGTACCCAGTGATCAACATCTTGCAGCTGGTGGATAGTTTAGTGAAGGACAAAAGGATTTGTACAAGCAATTGTGATTACAGCCAGAGGGTGTTAAAAGTTTAAATTGAAATTTGACACCTGATTCTAAAACAGAGCCTGGAAATTGGATTGGGAAATGGTGAATAACTGGATAGGTAAAGAGAGAGATTGTGTGAACAGCTTCCTGAGCTGCCTGAAATGATCGAACAGTGTGTTCATATTGTTTAAACGATGCTTTTGTAATTGAGCCCTCTGGCAATGGTGACTAAGAGGCTGTGGCTCAAGTGAGTAGCAATCTTAACTTTGAGCCAGGTTTATGGCTTCAAGATTTATTTCAGAGATTTGAGCATGCAATCTAGACTGACAGGCAAGTGCAGTACTGGGGCAATGGTATGCTGTCAGAGTTATTTTGGATAACAGTGTTGCTCTGCCTGGGATACTTATTTCATGTGTAAATCAATCTGACCAAGTAGTTTATTCTGTATGCATTGATTTGTTGGTCAATTCATTTCCATCTTTGGAAAAGGAGTATGAGCGACCAAGTACTATAAAATCTGCACAAGCAGATATTCCGCCAAAAATAGGCACCTGGAAAAAGCCAACACTGACATAGAACATAGAACATTACAGCGCAGAACAGGCCCTTCGGCCTTCGATGTTGCGCCGACCAATTAAGAAAAAGCACTGACCCTCTAACCTAAACCATTCCCTTTTCATCCATAAACTTATCTACTAACCTCTTAAACCCCACCAAACTTGGCGCATCTACAACTGCAGCAGGCAGGGCATTCCATACCCTTACCACCCTCTGGGTAAAGAACCTACCTCTGACATCCGTCCTATAACTACCACCCTTAATTTAAAGCTATGTCCCCTCGTGCTAGCTTTCTCCATCCTAGGAAAAAGGCTATCACTGTCCACCCTATCTAAACTCTAATCATCTTATATGTTTCGATTAGGTCCCCTCTTAGCCGCCTCCTTTCTAACGAAAACAACCTCAAATCCCTCCGCCTCTCTTCATAAGACCTGCCCTCCGTACCAGGCAACATCCTGGTAAACCTCCTCTGTACCCTCTCCAATGCCTCCACATCTTTCTTATAATGTGGGGACCAGAACTGCACACAATACTCAAGTGCGGCCGCACTAGAGTTTTGTACAGTTGCAACATGACGTTGCGGCTCCGAAATTCAATCCCCTACCAATAAAAGCTAAGACTCCGTATGCCTTCTTAACAACCTTATCGACTTGATTGCCAACTTTCAGGGATCTATGCACATATACACCAAGATCCCTCTGTTCTTCAACACAATTAAGAGTCCTACCATTAGCCCTATACTCTACACATTTGTTATTCCTGCCAAAGTGAATTACCTCAAACTTTTCCACATTAAACTCCATTTGCCACCTCTCAGCCCAGCTCTGCAACTTGTCCAAATCTCTCTGCAAACTATAACACCCCTCTTCACTATCTACCACTCCTCCGACTTTGGTGTCATCCGCAAATTTACTAATCCATCCTTCAATACCCTCATCCAGATCATTATAAAAATTACAAACAGCAGGTGCCCCAAAACAGATCCCTGAGGTACACCACTTGTAACCGAACTCCATGATGAATAATTTCCATCAACCACCACCTTCTGTCTTCTATCAGCTAGCCAATTCCTAATCCAATTAGCTAAATCACCTTCAATCCCATACATCTGCATTTTCTGCAGAAGCCTTCCATGGGGCACCTTATCGAACGCCTTACTAAAGTCCATATATACCACATCAACCGCCTTACCCCCATCCACCTCTTTGGTCACTTTTTCAAAAAACTCAATAAGGTTAGTAAGGCACGACCTATCCTTCACAAAACCATGCTGACTATCCCCAATCAGTTCATTTCTCTCTAAATAACTATAAATCCTATCCCTAATAATTCTTTTCAATACTTTGCCCACAACAGAAGTAAGACTCACCGGTCTATAATTCCCAGGAAAGTCTCTATTCCCCTTCTTGAACAATGGGACCACATTCGCTATCCTCCAGTCTTCCAGCACTATTCCTGTAACCAACGACGACCTGAAGATCAGAGCCAGAGGCTCTGCAATTGCCTCTCTTGCCTCCCAGAGAATCCTAGGGTAAATCCCATCTGGCCCAGGGGACTTATCTAACTTCAAACCCTCAAGAATATCTAGCACATCCTCCTTATCTACTTCAATACTTTCCAGTTTACCTCCCTGTATCCCAGTGGTCTCTACAACTACATTTACATCTCCCTGCGTGAATACCGAAGAGAAATATTTGTTCAGTGCGTCTTCAATCTCTCCAGGCTCCATGCACAACTTCCCACTGCTGTCTCTGACTGGCCCTAATCTTGCCCTAACCAATCTTCTATTCTTAACATATCTAAAGAAAGCTTTAGGATTCTCCTTGATCCTATCAGCCAAAGTCTTCTCGTGTCCTCTTTTAGTTCTTCTCAACTCACTCTTTAGCTCCCTCCTGGCTAATCTATAGCTATCCAGTGCACTAACTGAGCCTTCAAGCCTCATCCTGACATAAGCCTCCTTTTTCCTTTTAACCAGCGAATTAACTTTTTAGTACACCATGGTTCCCTTACTCGACCATTTCCTCCTTGCCTGACAGGGACATACTTATCAAGGACTCGCAGTAGCTGCTCCTTGAATAAGATCCACATTTCAGATGTTCCCAGTCCCTGTAGTTTCCTAGTCCAATCTATGCACCCTAATTCCCTCCTTATGGCCTCATAATTACCATTCCCCCAGCTACAACTACTGCCCCCAGCTTCATGCCTATCCCTATCCATCACTAAGGTGAACGTAACCGAATTGTGGTCACTCTCACCAAAATGTTCACTAACTTCCAAGCCTAACACCTGGTCTGGCTCATTGCCCAGCACCAAATCCAATGTAGCCTCACCTCTAGTTGGCCTATCTACATACTGAGTCAAAAGACAGTCCAAAATAACTTACATTACAGTAAGTACAAACAGCTCCCGGAAACAATGTGCATCTGCAGATTACAAACTATGGACAGTTCAACTCAGCAAAATACCGGACACGCAGCACTTCTGAGACAGTAAAAAAAAAAATAAAAATTTATTGTGTAATGAAGATTTCTTTACCCAGCATCCTCAGTGAGAGAGAAACCCCTCTATCTCTGAGGCTGAATACATGCACAGCTCAATCCCAGAGAAATAAACTGCCCTAAGTGGCCAGTATTTCCTCAGAATGGGCATGGGCCACTGGGTCAAAGATTGAGTACATTCATTTCCATTCCTGTCAAATGCTTTTGATATTTATAACGTAAAAATGGTATTAAGTGTAAAGAAGCACAGGTGCATGGTTGTCAAGCAGGGTTAAAGCTCTAGCGAAACTGTGAGCAATGTCTGTAATGTATAAAAGCAAATTACTACAGATGCTGGAATCTGAAACCAAAAGAGAAAATGCTAGAAAATCTCAGCAGGTCTGGCAGCATCTTAAGGAGAGAAAAGAGTTGATGTTTTGAGTCCAGACAATCCTTTGTCAAAGCTGTAGGTTTCAATCCAAAGCTTTGACAAAGGGTTGTCGGGACTCAAAACATCAGCTCTTTTCTCTCCTTAAGGTGCTGCCAGACCTGCTGAGATTTTTCAGCATTTTCTCTTTTGGCTGTAATATATAAACCAAATGTGCCAAACCCATCTGATAACACAGGTTGTGGAGCTTGGGAAAGCATAAGGCTGCAATTGCTAGCCCACACCTCACTCTAGCACCATATGAAGTATTGAAGAGCTTCAAACAGCCGCCCATCTAAATCTGAGCAGTACTAACTGAAGCAGGTGGAGGATTGGGATTCCAGCCAGGCAGCTACAGCACATTAACCCACTCACCCAACCTCATCATTCCAATTTGCTGGCAACCTCTCAGGCACTCCTGAGGTGCAGCAACACTGTTTTCTCTGCAGACTGTGAGTGCAGTAAATCCCAATACTTCTCCCTGGATGGAGCAGGACCCTAGAACAGTAATTAACTGGGAAACCCAACAGATATAAATTCAACTAGTATCCCATACTCTGCAGTGAGCACAGTTCCAGGGAGGGTAAGAAAAAAGAAGTAACATTGCAGGACACAGTAACACAGCCAGTCCTTGGTTATTTTGCTCCTTCTGTTTACTGCATATAATAATGACCGTTGTGTAACCATGGATACCTACAAATAACGGGCTCTTATACAAATCCCTCAGCCGTCATCAAATTACAGATTTCATTTTATTCTTCCGGAAGTGATATATTGGGCAGCTGAACTTTTGCTTTGGGGTTGGGAGACTGACCTTGTGGTCCAGTTCAGGGCCTGACCCAGCACTCTGTTGGAAATTGTTATTCAGCACAATTTTACAAGGGATAATTAATGACCAGAGGATGGCCTTACCATTCAATTAAAGGCAGTGGGTGGACTCCCAGCTCTAGCAGGCCACTGGGAAGCCACTCAGCACAGACAGCAGCAGCCTGCCAGTACAAGTAAGGGATAGAGAAGGCCGCTCCAGATAAAAGCATCCTTTTAACATGATAGATATTTTGAAAACTAAAAACAACCATCACTTACTTAGCACTTGTGGGCAAGTAGCCTTTTGCCCATCTGACCCAGACATCTTGAAAATGGCCTGGTGGCAAGAAGCTGTTAGCAAACAGACACACCATTCTCCTTTGGCATCCCATCTTGCTGGCAGCTTTCCACCCATTTGAACATCTGGGCCCCGTGTAAGCAATCGTTAATTGTCAAACCTGGACTCGTAAACCCATACATGGCAGGGAATAAAGAACTTACATTTCTATAGCACCTGTCATGGTCTGCCCAAAGGAAACATGGCAGCCATTATGTGCACAGCAAGGTTCCATTGGAGATGAGGTAAATGACAGGTAGTCATTTGTATGGTATTAGCTGAGAAACCAAGTATTGTAAGAAGTTTCACAACATCAGGTTAAAGTCCAACAGGTTTATTTGGTTGCAAATGCCACTAGCTTTCAAAGCGCTGCTCCTTCATCAGGTGAGTGTGAGTTCTGTTCACAAACAGGGCATATAAAGACACAAACACAATTTAAAGAATAATGATTGGAATGCAAGTCTTTACAGCTAATCAAGTCTTAAAGGTACAGATGTGTATTGTCTCCAGACAGGACAGTTAGTGAGATTTTGCAAGTCCAGGCAAGTCGTGGGGTTATAGATAGTTGACATGAACCCAAGATCCCAGTTGAGGCAATCCTCGTGTGCGGAACTTGACTATCAGTTTCTGCTGAGTGACTGCGCTGTTGTGTGTCATGAAAGCTGCCTTATAGCTTACCCGAAGATCAGAGGCTGAATGCCAGTGACCGCTGAAGTGTTCCACAACAGGAAGAGAATGGTCTTGCCTGGTGATTGTGGAGCCGTGTTCATTCATCTGTTGTCGTAGCATCTGCATGGTCTCCCCAATGTACCATGCCCCAGGACATCCTTTCCTGCAGCATATCAAGTAGACAATATTGATCAAGTTGCAAGAGCATGTATTGTGTACTTGTGTTCTCATGTGAAATGATGGCATCCATGTCAATGATCTGGCATATCTTGCAGAGTTTGCTGTGGCAGGGTTGTATGGTGTCTTGGTCACTGTTCTCCTGAAGGATGTATAGTCTGTTTTAGGTTGTGTGGTTGTTTGAAGGCAAGAAGTGGAGGTGTGGGGGTGGCCTTGGCAAGATGTTTGTCTTCATCAATGACATGTTGAAGGCTCTGGAGAAGATATCATAGCTTCTCTGCTCTGGGGAAGTACTGGACGATGAAGGGTACTCTGTTCACCGTGTCCCGTGTTTGCCTTCTGAGGAGGTCGGTGCACTTTTCCATTGTGGCATGTCGGAACTATCGATCAAGACGTCGAGCACCATATCCTGTCCTTATAAAGGCAGCTTTCAGCATCTGGAGGTGTCTGTTTCAATCCTCCTCATCTGAGCAGATCCTGTGTATACGGAGGACTTGTTCGTAAGGGATGAACCAAGTATTAGCCAGGACACCAGGAAAATCACAGCTTCTTTGGGATGACACCGTTAGGATCCTTTTATGTCATTTCAGAGGATAAACCAAATCTTAGTTTTAAAATCTGATCTGAAAGATAACACCTCCGAAGTGCTGTACTTCCTCAACACTGCACTAATGTATTGCTCAAATTTACACCCATCCCCTCTTTTTGGATATTATTTGCATCTTTATTTCAGAATCTCTGTAGAAATGTGATTGGAAAACCAAATTTTTTTACTGTGAACTGATAGCCTTAACCCTCAGTGTTACTGGAAGTCAGACAGAAGACCATAAATCTCCCCTCAAGCAGAGAAGAGGTAATCATAGGACCAGTCCAACTTCCTGGAACTTCATTACAAAGTGGAACTATCAGGAAGCTAGGAATAGGAATCTGGCAGAGAGGTGGTATGGTGGTTTCATACACTCTGACTTGTTTGTCTCCAGTCTTGTTGCCATCTTGCGGCAGAGGTCTAATTGGAGATCCCTTTACAGAAAGATCTTCCCCCACTATCTCAGCGATGTGGGATGAAAGGTGGTGCATGCAACAGTTCCAAACAACCATTAGTTGTATTGGCTCACGGGATCCCAAGAAACTGCCCCTTTTGCAATCTTGCGCAGTCCATGAGCCATCCCTATGTTGAATGTTATCAGCTGCACTCCCTTTTTAGTTATCTCAAAAGCCTCTTATTGACATTTTATTTGCACTTCAGTCCCATGCTCCTGATCTACCGGTGCCAGATGTGGGGGGATGGGGGGAAAAGTGCAGGACCTATTGAACCTGCTCCTGGACCTGGCCAAAGATAGTAAGAAATCTCACAACACCAGGGTAAATTCCAACCAGTTTATTTGATAGGAATCCCACAAGCTTTCGGAAATGGTGTTTCTTTGTCAGATGTGTGGAAGATTCTGATCAGAGAAGGGCATGTAAAGTCACACACAGTTTACAGAATGCTGATTAGAATGCAAGTCTTTGCAGCTAACCTGCTATTCAATTCTTAAAGATGCAGACAAAAGATGCCATAAAAAGGTCCAGGCAGCAGACGCTCGAGGGGTCGACATGCCTGACTCTCTGCCCCTTGACTGTAGCTACATTTGCGGCTGAGTGTCTCTGGGAAGGGAGCACACGGTGGGGTGTATTATTGACTCCTTTGATCACATTTTAGTTTGATGTTTTATGTTTCCTTTCTGCTTTGTTTTTTGTTTGAGCATATCCCTTTTTGGGAGCTGCCCCTTTTAATTTGTCCTTCAGTTCATAGAATCATAGAATCCCTACAGTGCAAAAGGAGGCCATTCGGTCCATTGAACCTGCACCGACCACAATCCCATCCAGGCCCTATTCCCGTATCCCTACACATTTACTCTGCTAATCCCTGACACTAGGGTCAATTTACTATGGTCAATCAGCCTAAGCCACATATCTTTGGACTGTGGGAGGAAACCAGAGCACCCAGAAAACACCCATGCAGACATGGGAGGGAATGTGCAAACTCCACTCAGACAGTGACCGAAG
Source organism: Sphyrna mokarran (assembly GCA_024679065.1). NCBI lineage: Eukaryota > Metazoa > Chordata > Chondrichthyes > Carcharhiniformes > Carcharhinidae > Sphyrna > Sphyrna mokarran. Next base: position 40,627,395 of record JAGIQG010000024.1, read on the forward strand.
GCCGGATTTTGACCCGGCGCCTGGTACTGTGAGGCAGCAGTGCTAACCACTGTGCCGTCCATTTCATTTGATGCTGCCTAGTTAATTTGATTTAGTTTATTTCTTTGGTCAAAAATTGACTTAGTTTGTCTTGCGCTATCTGCACTGCCACAGTGCTAAATGCTATTTCCAATTCATCTTGAAAGAGGTTTGTGATAGATTAAAATCTACCCTTTGAGCTGTGGATCTAAACATCAGTGACATTTTCAATATCCAGAAATGAATACATTTATGAAAGTGTGGAAACAGCTGTACGAATTGAAGTTGCTATTAAATTATTCTCTGTGAATTCCCCACTGATTGAAGTGACTGTTTTCTGTTTTTATTCCAGCATTTGTTTAGACAGGTTCTGCTGGGCAAGATCACACCCCAGTGTTTGGTTCTAATGAGTCCCACAGAGCTTGCTTCCTTAGAGCTCATGGAGTGGAGGATACGTGAAAACAAACATGTGAGTAGTGAAAGCCAGGAGACCACTGCACCAGGGGCCTCTCTCAAGTGCGTGCCATGCAACAGTATTGGATATTAAACATACTGGATAGCTTAGCGTTATGCACAGGAATATGGAATGATTACCATAACATGTACCTGAGAGTAATACACTGGAGCACAGAGGATTGTCATACAGCATATCTCAGAGTAAATGCTGCACTGCGAGGTGTTGAATCTTGGTGTATTATAAGACGTCATGGGATGTTTAAGCAAAATACACATCACAGTGTAATAAACTGGGATTGGCTTGTTAACCATTTATGAGGAGATGATAGTGTGGTAGTAATGTCACTAGCCTAATAACCCAGAGATAAGGCTAATGATCTGGGGACACAGGGTTTGAATCTCACCATGGAAGCCGAGGGAATTTAAATTCAATTGAAAGCTAGTCATCATGAAGCTATCATTATTTGTTGTAAAAAAAAATCCATCTGGTTGACTAATGTCCTTTAACCACAGCAATGTGGTTGATTCTTACAACACTAGGTTAAAGTTCAACAGGTTAATTTGATAGCATGAACTTTCAGAGTGCTGCTCCTTCATCAGGGACTCATGCTACCAAATAAACTCGTTAGATTTTAACCTGGTGTTGTGAGATTACTTATTGTGCCCACCCCAGTCCTACACCGGCAACTCCACATTGTGGTTGGTTCTTCACTGCAGTCTGGAATAGTTTAGCAAGCTGCTCAGTTCAGTTTGAAGTTTATTTATTAGTATCAGAAGTAGACTTACATTAACACTGCAGTGAAGTTTTTTACAACAAATAATGAAGTTCCTTTAGTCGCACTTTGTGGCGCCTGGGCACACTGAGGGTGAATTTAGCATAGCTGATGTATCTAACCAGCCTGTCTTTCGGGCTGTGGGAGGAAACCGGAGCACCTGGAGGAAACCCACTCTGACATGGGAAGAATGTGTACACTCCACACAGACAGTGACCCAAGCGGGGAATTGAACACAGGCCCCTGGTGCTGTGAGGCAGTAGTGTCGACCACTGTGCTACTGTGCCACCAGTTCAGGTGTGAGCATGGATGGGCAATAAATATGGAGCTTGATAAAGACACCAAAATGAAAGAATAACGAAGATACTGTGGTGCAGGATGACTAGTAGAAGCCAGTGTAGCAAAGAGAACATCTCAGTTTGGTAAATTAGCCCATACATGAATACCTGTTTCTTCGGTTACTGTGACACAAATGTTCATTTATTTCCAGTGTTTCATGATTGAGTACTGAATCTCCTTCCTACCTTCATTCTCAATTCCTGTCATTTACAGAATATAAAACTCATTACTGCAGAGTCAGATGAATTCAAAAGACAGCCACTGAGTAAATTGACACATAAAGGAGAGATAGAAATTGAAAGAGACATGGATCAGAACTTTACCCTTGAAGATCTCATGGTAGGTGTTGCAAAGCTGAAGCTGTCTTTAACAACAGAAGGAGAGATTTGTGAGTTAGTGGATACTTTGGATTCAGTGCCCGGACACAGGGCCGAAAGACAGGACCCTGATATTTACATAGGGCCATGAAGAGGATGGCAGGACATTGGGGGAGGAAGGGGGCAGATAGTGATGGAAGAGGAGAGGATTTTCATTACAGAACTTGGAATTACGGGTTTCCTTGATGCTGTGACTAAATTAACTATAGGTCTTCTTAAAGTGATTGTTGTGTAGCAGGGTGTAACATAGCCCCAGTATTGACAGAGCAGGTTGGTAAATGGGAAGATGAGGTGCTGGTTGGGGAGCTCAAAAATCTAGGCTTTCCCTCTCATTGTAGAATCTTATCTTCACAAGCTGTGGTTTGTTTCTGAATAGAATCACTGCCATGAAGTCTGTCTGATTGATAGGCTTGGCTCTCACTCGGGCTAGGAGCACTCTTGAACAGCTGTGAGGAAGGAGCATGAAGGTGCCATCTAGTGTATCTGATCATCCAACCTGGAGAACCCGATCCCAGACTGCAGAGGAATCTGATCACCCTTCCGGGAATTGGGATTTGCATGAAGGGGTTGCCTAATAGGGACGGGGGTCTGAAAGTGAAAAGCTTGGGTGCCTGATGAGGACTTCTACCCCTTGGACCATAAGCTGTATTGTAAGGCATCTAACATTTTCCCTGAAGCTGGAATTGTCTCCCTTCAACTGCTGGATATCCTGAAGCATGGGAAACCCAGCTAATCCAGGTTAATCGGTGAATCAGGTTCCTAACCTTGTTCAGCACCATCATACCAGCTGGGATCAAGTTGACTGCCCTCTCTTTGTTCCTTTACTATTAAGCCCACAAGTGAGTGGATTGGCAGGAGATTCTTAAGATTTAAACATGTCATGCAATATCAACCCCACTTTTGGGAGTTAAAATTAGCCCCATGGTTTGATATCCATGCACTGGTGTCAGCACTCTATATGCTGTCCAGTTTCTGTAAGTTTCACATTTCCTAAAATGTTGCTTGAAGGTAATAGAATCATAGATTCTATGTATTTATTCACATGCATTACAATGCTTTTCCAATGGAGAGATTACCCCAATGTATCAAAAATGTTACAGGCTATCCTGTCAGACTGTGCTGTCATCTTTACTGTTATTTAAATGGTTTTAGTTGAAAGAAAATCTGTTTTTGACACTTGAAAAGAATCTACACTTGAAATAAATCCACCCATCCACTCCTCTATATTGATGACAGGCACTGTACTTTGACATTGAAGTGAACAATGTTTTTTCTTTCCAACCATAGAACATAGAACATAGAACATTACAGCGCAGTACAGGCCCTTCGGCCCTCGATGTTGCGCCAGCCAGTGGACCCTCTAACCTAAACTATTCCAATATCATCCATATGCCTATCCACCGAACATTTGAATGCCCCCAAAGTAGGCAAGTCCACAACTGCTGCAGGCAGGGCATTCCACGCTCTCACCACCCTCTGTGTAAAGAACCAAGAGAGCAGTCTTTCATTTGGACAGCTGAGGCCATTATCAATGTTTGGCTGAGTTTCAAGTGCAATGGGTTTCGGCACAGTAGTTGTTCCATTTATCTCAAAATGAATGAGAATGTTGCAAGAGGTCGTAAAACAAAGGGGGCAGTTCTCCCTCAGTACTAATGTTTAGCATGATGGACCAGGAGAATCACATGCTGACTGATTTGTGGGATTTGCATATGCGTTCCTGCCGCATGCACACCTCCTAATGTTGGATATCTGGCATTGTCTGAGTCGGGCTGGAAGCTGGTGAGAACATAAGGTAAGTTCGGTTGTGTAGTGGTTAACACTGTTCCTTCATAGCGGTAGGGACTCAGGTTTGATTCCAGGTCAGTATCTGTGTGGAGTTTGCAAATTCTCCCCGTGTCTGCATGTGTTTCCTCCGGGTGCTCCGGTTTTCTCCTACAGTCTGAAAGATATGCTGGTTAGGTGCATTAACCCGAACAGGCGCCGGAGTGTGGTGGAGGGAAATTTGACCGTAACTTCATTGCAGTGTAAGCCTTACTTGTAACTAATAAATAAATAAACTTTTTTGCATCTGTTTTTAATCATACTTTAGTGTGATTATTGGGCCCGGGACAATGCCAACAGGATGGGGCCTAGGGGACGGGGCCTATGGGGGTGATCTGTGAGGATGAGGGGTCCTGCTGTAACTCTGTGTTGCAGTTGGTTGGGGCTGGAAGGAGGCCAATGATTATGTTAGCCTGGGGAGGGTGGTCAGCCTAGGGGTTCAGCCTGAGAGGACTGTGCCGGGGGCAGTTTGCAGGCGGGAGTGTGCCTATCAGAGGGTAATCTGCTGGGGGAAGTGGGTGGGGGAATCATCTCTGCTGGGTGTTGTGGGGAAGGGTGGTTTGGAAGCCATAAATTGGTGCTGTTCTGGGAAGAGAGGGTGGGTCGAGGCTGGCCCAGGAATGCTCATGGGGGCTGCAGTTGGGCTGTGGGGGTGTCAGGAGGTAGAGCACTGTGAGGGTCCAGGCTAGCCAGCAAACTAGCCAGCAAACTGCAGGCTGACTGATAGGGGCCATTGCAAACTGTCAGCCTCCAGCTTGAATAGCTGCGCCCCTGAGCTTTTGATGAGATTCATCATTGTGACCTCTGCATTGCACAAGGTGTGAGAGATTCTGAGTGTGAAGTTGCGCTGAAGAAACTGATGTGATTTGCAACAGTTTTCCTGCGAATTCAACATTTAGAACATTTTTTGGGATTTGCAGCCAAATTGTCACTTTTAATGTGGTTCCAGGATTGTTGGCACAGGCTAATAGGATTACAAGTATTGTAAGTTTTTTCACATGGTGGACTGATTTTTTTTTCATTATCAATCATGTGGAGGGCTTTATTACATGTTGAGGTATCTATTTTTTCCCAAGGAAGGCAAAATGTGTTGTATTGATATCAAATGGAATCTGAGTGCGTAGTGTGTCAATGAAGGATACATGGAAGTAATGAAGGTAGACCAGGTGATCTGGTGGGACATTGAGGATACATGCTAGGTATGGTGGTTGTACTAAATGGGTGATTTAAGGGAGCATGGGGTGCCCTTGGGATGGGTGGCAGGCTATGGAAAGTGCACAGTACTGTTTAGGAAGCCTTTAAATACCTTTGAGAGCTGGAATACTTGGAGAATCCAGGCAGGCCTTCTAATTGACCCAGTTCCATACCTGCATTGCATTGTGGCTCACAAACTGCACCATGAAACTGACCCTGGTATGGAAAGATTGGAAATGCAAAATCACACGTGCTTGGAACGTTCAGTTTTCAAGCTGCCAAAGTGTACAGGTCAAGTTTTCTAAGCCCAGAGGATGATTTGTGCTAAGTCAAGTCCAAACAGCATCCTTCTTGTTTTAATACAGAAATGTGTTTAAAGAGTAGTTATATACGTAAAATAATGAAGAGTATGAAATTTATATACGAGATATCATTTAATATCCTGCGCTGTATGCTATACTGGAACAGAATTAAAATAGAGTTTAAAATAAATAGTTGACCATTATAGAGGATTTACAATAGTATTCTCTTTTGGTAAACAAAGCCTTTACACAATTTATAGTAAATACATTCACTCAGTAATGAAAACAGTGGTACTGTACCATGCTGATATGTGGATATTAAGGGGATACATTTTTGCTGTGAATGAATAGTGAAGTTGATGTTTGGGGGGAGAATGGAATAAGTGTTGGTGAAGATACAATGAACTCTTTACAGGCAAACACAGTTTGCTGTGGTATGCTGGGTACATTTCGCCTTCTGTGGAAACGGAAGTAAGAACAGGCAGTTGAGCTGCTTGATTCTGCTTTGATGTTTAATTAAATCAATTCCACTTACCTGCCTTTGTTCCATTTCTCTTGATACTCCTACCAACAAAATAAATCTAACCGTTTCAAAAATATCCCCTAGCATCCAGAGCAATTGGGGAAAGCGTTCCTGATTTCTACTGCACTTTCTGATTTCAGACTTCCAAATCATATCTAATTTAAACAATATGGATGAGATTTTCCAGCGTACTTGCCTCGAAACTGGAAAATCCCGCCCGAGGTAACAGACCTTTCCATGGTCCGCCCTTCATCCTCTACAATTTCCACGGTAGACGGAATGAGAAAATTTGCCCCTATGTCTCCTTGTTCTTGAATCACTCATCGTTGAAAATAGTTTCTCTGCATCTAGCTGACTGAATCATCTAACTGTATCTCTTGGATGCATCTATGCAGCACCATCTCCAAGGCAAATATATCCTTTCTGAAACACAGCCCTGGACCAAATACTACTCCAGATGGGTCCTGAGCAAGGCGCTATACAACTCAAGTACCACTTCAGTTTGATTAAAGGCTCTGGCTGCATCCTGTTTTCCCAGAAATGTCAAGGGAGCAGTGCATTGCCATATCTTGTTTGTGACATATACCCAGCTAACGATGAGCAGAAGGTTCTGGCAAGGTATATGCGGAACAGCAGCTGGTCAGTGAAGTAGGTGTAATTCATCATGTGAGCGAGTTGTTTTAAGAGGCAGATATCAATGAGTCACTAAGCCCCATAGATTTTCGTCAACTAAGGCTTTCAAGGGATTTATAGTAGGAGAACCAGTGGAGTTGAGATAACTTGATGGAATGGTGAAACAGGCTTAGTGGGTTAATGGGATACTCTTGTTCCTGTGTTCCAGTGTTGTTGTGCTGTGGGTAAGTTTAACTTGTAACTGACTGAGAGTGCATTAGGCTGGGCTTAGCAGACTACTAATTTCAATTGTGTTTATTAAGAAAAATAGAATCATTTTGAATTTCTGTGGTGGCTTTCACAAGCACCAGACCTCTCAAAATGCTTTGCAGCCAATGAAGTGTAGTCACTATTGTAATGTAGAAAATATGACAGCCACACAACAAGCTGCAGAAACAGCAATGTGAGGATGATGTTGATTGAGGGATAAATGTTGACCAGGATATAAGGAATAACTCCCATGCTCTTCTTCAAAATGATGCCATGCGACTTTTAACACTTACCTGAAAGAACAGGCAAGGCTTTGGTTCGTTCATACCTTTTCAGTATTGCGCAAGATTGTTAGCCTTTTTTTCGTGCTCAAGTCCTGGAGTGGGATTTCAACTCACAAATCTTTGAATCGGAAGCAAGAGGAAAACAAAATGACACATGGTTAACAGCTAAAAGTTTAAACATTTAGAAGTCTTGCCATTCTCTGTAAGATCCTTGTCTAGATGCTAGAACAGTTTGGGATCATTTGATCTTCATTCTAATACAATTTAGAGAAGAAATGTTTGAGGTTTGTTTTGGAAATTCTCACCATTAGCCGAAGTTAAATGAAAGGCTATTAATCATGTAACCTTCCTGAGGATAAATCTTATCTCAAACAGACTTATTTTCCCTGCAGGAGAGTTCACCACAATCCTCGGGGATTGGAGAATTATCAGAGTGTGAGAAAAGCAATGTAGTGGACACTACATATCAGCACAGGAGCCACCTACTAGACCCCAACTGCCGGATCTGCACAGGTATTGATTTACAGAGTAGACTACTGTGTTTACAGTTTCCTCGAATTGATTACAATAACAGTTCACTGGCAGCTCCACAGAATCCACAAAGGGTTTTGAAATGGGTAAAGAAGAAAATTCACTCCCACCTGGTAGTGTTTGACTTGTGCCTCTCCCAACAATAGCTATTGTACAAGTAAAATCCACAATGGGTAAAAGAAAACATTTCAGTCCTTTCCAGTATTGGACGGTTCATATGTCAACTGGTGTTGTTTCTCTCTACATTTAAGCAACGATGTTTTATGCGTATCCTGACATTCAGGCTTATCTGTAAACTCTAAACTGAAAGCACCGCAAGCAGAAAAGCCTTATCCAATCACAAGATAATTCCTGCATGCGATGTGTAGGGTTTGAGAGAAGTACATTAGGCTATGTCACTCCCATGCTGAACACTTTTCTGACAGCTTGTGATTCAGGAATTCTGGGGTGTGTTGCAAGTCCCTGGTTTTTCACCAATGGCATTGTGAAGCTAGTTAGTCAGAGATGCCCTTACACTAATCAGAGATGAGAGTGAGTGTGCCCTGCTGTCCCTTTATACTAATCAGAAATGTGAGCATGTGCTGCTTTCTGTCCTGAAACTAATCAGAGATGTGAAAATGCACTGCTCTCTGCCCTTACACTAATCAGAGTTGTGTGTGAGTGTGTGCTGTTGACTCCCCTTACGATTCCTCTAACTTGGCGGCAATTTTAATCTAGCCTGTGACAGGAATTTCATTGATCTGATTGGCCACCCAGTCGCATCCTGCACAGTTTCACTCCTTGTTACTGTCAGTGGAGAGTAAAATTGAACTGTGTATATAAGGTCTGATCCTTTCAGTTTAATTATCATTGCCACCCAGAGTCTGCTCAACAAGCACAGGAGCGTGACCCACAGTGGGAAATCAATATGCAGGGACAGCAGGTCTGCATCTTAACCTGTTTTTGAAAGTTACAATTTGCTTTCTCTGGCCCCTCTGCACTTGTGTGCCATTTCCTGCCTAACTCCCTCTGCCTGTCACGCTTTGTATTTGCCTGATGATTGATATATGTGCTATGCATCTCTCTGACTTTTCCTCTACCTTTGGAAGGTTTAGCAGAGAGGAAAAACACAACAACTGCAGAGTAGCTGTCATCAGGAAATGGCACATGATCGAAGAGGGGGTCATAGAAAGATAACCTCAGGGGAGAAAGTTCCAGATTGTGTGAAAAATGCTTCCCAATTAGTCAGTTAGCTCAGCTGACAATATGACTTCAGTGTGATCCCAACAACATGGGCTCAATCCCTGTAGCTTTATATTATATTGATGAGATCAAGGCCTGGTTATAGGAATCAAGAGTGTAGATATCATCTAAAAAGTACACGTAGGCCATTCAAGACTGTAATTGCTAATGGCACACTCCCTTCCATTAATATCAGGGCTCAGTGGCTCAGGGCTATCCTGACCTCTGGTGTGGGCGCACAAATTCAATACATCAGGTTCACCTGGTTTAGCAGCGTCAAGTTAGTTTGACTAATAACGATATGCACTGCAAACTGCAAAGCCAAACACAGGAACAGCTGAAGGCCATTCAGCCCCTTCAGCCTGTTATTTATAGAATCCATACAATGCAGAAGGAGGCCATTCGGCCTATCATGTTGTACCAACCACAATCCAGCTTTGATAGTTCATGGCTCTGCCTTAGCCTGTCCTCTTACTTGACGTGGAGTAATGCCCTTTAAGCTGTGCAATTAATTGTCTCTTTCTAATGGAGAAAAGTGCCAATGATCCCTTGTACAGACATGATAGGCCGAATGGCCTCCTTCTGCATTGTATGGATTCTATAAATAACAGGCTGAAGGGGCTGAATGGCCTTCAGCTGTTCCTGTGTTTGGCTTTGCAGTTTGCAGTGCATATCGTTATTAGTCAAACTAACTTGACGCTGCTAAACCAGGTGAACCTGATGTATTGAATTTGTGCGCCCACACCAGAGGTCAGGATAGCCCTGAGCCACTGAGCCCTGATATTAATGGAAGGGAGTGTGCAGCAACACATACACATGTGGAAAACCTGTCCACACTGAGGGAGTGGAAGCCCTGCTTTAATTAATACACTGCAGTCTTCTGTCCGTAGTCTAATCTGGTTGATAGTCCATCTGGTACTCGGGATCAGAGACAACTGGACGCTGCAGTCAGGGCCTTTTGATTTTGATTTGATTTGATTTATTATTGTCACATTTATTAACATACAGGGAAAAGTATTGTTTCTTGCATGCTATACAAAATGTACCATTCATAGAGAAGGAAGCAAGAGAGTGCAAAATATAGTGTTACAGTCATAGCTAAGGTGTAGAGAAAGATTAACTTAATGCAAGGAAAAGTCCATTCAGAAGTCTGACAACAACAGGGAATAAGCTATTCTTGACTCGGTTGGTAAGTGACCTCAGATTTTTGTATCTTTTTCCCAAAGGAAGAAGGTAGAAGAGAGAATGTCAGGGTTCCATGGGATCCTTAATTACACTGACTGCTTTGCTGAGGCAGTGGGAAGTGTAGATAGAGTCAATGAATGGGAAGCTGGTTTGTGTGATGGATTGGGTTACATTCACAACTTTTCGTAGTTCCTTATGGTCTTGGGCAAGAGCAGGAGCCATAGCAAGCTGTGATACTAACCAGAAAATGCTTTCTATAGTGCATCTGTAAAAGTTGATGAGAGTTGTAGTTGACATGCCAAATTTCCTTAGTCTTCTGAGAAAGTAGAGGTAATGTTTTCTTCACTGTGGCATTGGCGTGGGGAGACCAGGACAGTTTGGATGATCTGGATACCTAAAAACTTGAAGTTCTTGACCCTTTCTACGTCATCCCCTCTGCAAGGTTGGTGGCCCATATCTCTTGTTCTGACTGTCACCAAAAAGATATTAATCTTTTAAATCTGTTTTTCTTTCTTAGCTCTACTGGTTCCACCAGTTAAGAGTAGTTTGAGAAGATCGAAAGAATCTTGTGCAGCTTCCCACAGTTTGAGTTGGGCACCAGACATTTCAGCTGATGAGATTACTTTGCCGCAATCAAAACGTTTCTCACCAACGGAAAGCACGGCTGGATTATCAAACCCCACCAAATACACTGCAGCTTCCAAAAGGTAATGGGTTTGCATGCGCTTCTTCACGAGAGCAAAGTAAATACTTTCATATGCGTCCTTTGAGGCTGGCACCTTAGGCTGCTCATTTACATTTTTCAGAACTTTGTTGCAGAATCACAGCTGGTCAGGTCAGCGATGCCTTAGTGGATAGACTTGACATGTGGTATGAGCCATGGAGACCAGGGAAGCCCCTAGGGTGTGGTGAGTTAACTGATGTTGACTAAAATGTGCTTTAATTGATTTCAGTGGCCCAATATTAGGAAGGGGAAAACACCCAATGTTAGACTCTTGGTGGTTAGCCAGTGATGTCTTTTGGAAGAGTGCGTATTTGAGGACATTGGTAAATAATGTCATTGATTTAGCTGTGATGGTTATTGAATAGTAAATAGTTTATATGTGCTCTTCCTATCATAAGTAAGGAATAATTATTGTGTGTGGTATCAGTGAGTAGCTGAAACCAAGGAACCTGTATTCTATAATGAGTTAAATGAAGAAAGAAAGACTGGGATTGATAGAATGACTTGCATGGGACATTTGGAAAGCATTTTTATTTATTCCATTAAAATTTAAAAAAAATTAACTTATGGGATGTGAACATCGTTGGCTAGACCAACATTTATTGCCTATCCCTAGTTGTCCTTGAGAAGGTGGTGGTGAGCTGTGTTCTTGAACCAAAGCAATTCCTGATGTGTAGGTACCCCCACAATACTGTTAGAGAAAGAATTTCAGGATGTTGACCTAGTGACAGTGAAGGAACAATGATATATTTGCAAGTCAGGATAGTGAATGACTTGTAAGGAATCTCCAAATGGTGGTGTTCCCAGGTATCTGCTGCCCTTGACCTTCTAGATGGTAGTGGTCATGGATTTGGAAGGTTCTGCCTAAGGAACGTTAGTGAGATCCTGCAATGTATCTTGTAGATGGTACCCATGGCTCCCACTGTTCATCAGTGGTGGAGGGAATGGATGTTTGTGGAAGAGGTAGCCATTAAGTGGGCTGCTTTGTCCTGGATGTTGTCGAGTTTTTTGAGTGTTGTTGGTGTTGCTTTCTTCCAGGCAAGTGGAGAGAATTCCATAACACACCTGTCTTGTACTTGGTGGACAGGCTTTGGGGAGTCAAGAGGTGAGTTTACCACAGAATTTTCAGCCTTTGACCTGCTGTAATAGGCACAGTATTTATATGGCTAGTCCAACTCAGTTTTTGGTTAACAGTAACCCCCAGGATATTGATAGTGGGGCACTCAGTGATGGTAAAGCTATTGAATGTCAAGGAATGATGATGGTTAGATCCTTCCTTGGAGATGGTTATTGCCTGGCATTTGTGTGGCACAAATGTTACTTGCCATGTGTCAGTCCTAGATATTGTCCAGGTTTTGTTGCATTTGGACATGGACTGCTTCAGTAGCTGAGGAGTTGCAAATGGTGCTGAACATTGTACAGTCATCAGTGAAGATCACTACATCTGACCTTACAGCTGAAGATGGTTGAGCCTAGGATATTACTGCCGAGAACTCCTGTGATGATGTTCTTGAACTGAACTGATTGATCTCTTAACACTGCAGCTATCTCCCTTTTGTGTCAGGTATGACTCCAATCATTGGAGAATTTTCCCCCTGATTCACATTGACTCCAGCTTTGTTAGAGCTCCTTTATGCCAAACTGAGACAAATCCTGCCTTGATATCGAGGCAGTGACACTCATCTCATCTCTGGAGTTCAGCTCTTTTGTCTATATGAGTGTTACTAGCAAAGCCAGCATTTGTTGCCATCTTCAATTGTCCTTGAACTGATCAGTTTGCTCAGCCATTTCAGAGGGCAGTTTAGAGCCACCCACATTGCTGTGGGTCTGGAGTCACATATAGGCCAAATAAGATAAGGACAGCAGATTTTTTTTTAAAAGGACATTAGTGAACCAGATAGGTTTTTATGAAAATGGATGATAGTTTCATGTTCACTATTATTAAAACTAGCACTGAGGCACAGTGGTAGCACTACTCCTCACCGTGCCAGGGACCTGGCTTGGGTCACTGTGTGGAGTCTGCATGTTCTCCCCATATCTGCGTGGGTTTCCTCCGGGTGCTCTGGTTTCCTCCCACAGTCTGAAAGATGTGCTGATTAGGTGCACTGACCATACTACATTCTCCCTCAGTGTACGCAAGCACTGAGTGTGGCAAACGGAGGATTTTCACAGTGACTTCATTGCAGTGTTGGGATAAACCTACTTGTGAAACTAATAAAACAAACTTTATATTCCAGATTTTATTAATTAAATTTAAATTCCACTAGCTGCTATGGTGTGATTTAATCCCTTGTTTCCAGAGAATTAGCTGGGTCTCTGGATTACTAATCAGTGATATTACCACTATGCCATCATCTCCATCTTTGAAAGAATTTTGAAGTGTTGTTAATGTTGTAATGTAGCAACATGGCAGCCAATTTTTACATAACAAACTCCCACAAACATTAAGCATTCGGTATCTCACGAGGTACATTTGTCACCTGCTCCTCTCCATTGATGTTGCTCGATCTATTGTGTTTTGACGATGTTTAATGATGTTTATTGAGGGTTAAATATTGGCCAAGCCCTGGAGGAGCACTCCTCCCCTATTCTTTGGAATTACACATGTGATCTTTCACAACCACCTGAAAGGGAAGAAGTGGCTTCAGATTAATGTTTAATCTGAAGGGTGCCACTTATGGCAGTGCAGCACACTGTAGAGATGCCCGCGTTGGACTGGGGTAAACTCAGTAAAGTCTGGCAACACCAATTTTAAATCCAACCAATTTATTTGATAGTAAATCTGCGAGCTTTCGGCCTTTGTGAAGGCCACAAAGGCCGAAAGCTCGCAGATTTACTATCAAATAAATTGGTTGGATTTAAAATTGGTGTTGCCAGACTTTACTGAGTGCGCCATAATGTCAGTACTGCATTGGAAAGTCAGCCTAGACTTGCACTCAGACATTTATTAGGAAAGGGGATGAACTTAGAGGAGTAAAACAAGGCAATCAATGAGATTTTTTTGCTTTTGAATTTTGGTGTAAGTTCTAATCAGTTTCCTTGTTGTGGAGACCCGAAATCTGAGTCAAACTAGGGACTGTGTGAACTCCAGAGACTCCAGAAATAAGTAACAAGTAATAATAAATACATGATCTGTAACAACTAAAGATGCAAGTAAAAGACCCATTTAATGCAGAATTGGATTGACAGACATTTCCTTGGGATTCAAATATTTCCAGTAAAAATATAAGCAACACTGATGTTGAATGCTCCATCTTGTAATGTGCCTTGTATTTTCGCAATGAGATCTCGAGAAGTGCAGATTGTTGTAAAACCCACAATAAAAAGCAAAAATAAAATGCTGAAACTGGAAATTGGAAATAAGATATGAAGTTCTGCAGAGCACGCGGCAAGTCAGGCAGTATTGACACACACATCACAGGAGTTTCACATGTGAACCTTTGATGAAATACTTTTGACAATGTGCCTACACCCTAAAATATAACTCATCAGCTCCTCTGTGTTGCAAGAGGGGTGGAGTGAGTGACCTGGTTTATCAGGCTCATGAATAGGCTTAAATTAATATTGCAATAAAGTTACTGTGAAAATCCTCAAGTCGCCATACTATGGTGCTTGTTCGGGTACACTGAGGGAGAATTTAGCTCATCCAGTGCACCGAACCAGCACGTCTTTTGGACTGTGAGAGGAAACTGGACCACCCGGAGGAAATCCACGCAGACACAGGGAGAACGTGCAGACTTGGCACAGACAGTAACCAGGTTACTGATGCTGTGAGTCAGCAGTGCTAACCACTTGGGCTTTGTTATGATTTGATTTATTCTTGTCACATGTATTAATATACAGTGAAAAGTATTGTTTCTTGCACGCTATACAGTCGAAGAATTTGGAAAGCAGTTGCAAAAGATCTTCCGAGAGATAAGGAGTGACCTTTTTTCAACTTGCTGCTTTATTGTAAAGCTGGCATTGCATGTCGGGTGCTGTTATAGGAGTCACCTAATTTTCCATTGGTTTCAGTGGAAAAACAAATTAACAGTTTCTGTCAGGAGTGCATTGCTTCGTGATTATTTGAAAATTACTGATAGTAGTGCTTTCTGATTAGTACCTGGGAAGGTGAATATTCTTTTCCTTAACAACTGTGTGCAGATTATTAATGAAATATATCCCCTTTGTCACAGTTCAGGAACTTGAGCCAAGCTTTCAGGGAGAAGATGTGATATTTGCTGGTTTTAACGCAGCATGAATTCTAAATAAACTTTGCCTCATCGGTGTTAGGCTTTTTTGGGAGAGGCTTATGATGAGAGATTGCACAGGCAGATGAGAAGTGTTTAGAGTGCAGAATGGTTCGCTGTTCTGCTCAGATCTCAAAGAATGATCAGTCCATTAACAGTGTCTGGCAACTTGGGGAAGTATGTATCACTGTGGCGTTGACAGATTCTTTTGATCACAATTAGTCTATGAAGGAAGGCTTTGAAGATCAGGCTAGAGTCACCAGAAAGTCAAGCAGCCAGCAGAAAGGTGGCAAAGATGTATGTGAGTTGGCTGTCATGTTTGCCCATTAAATAACATTCACTTACTTAAATTCCTCAGCTACAGAGTGCCAAGGGACATCCTGAGGTAATGGAAAGCACTTTATAGATGCATGTTATTTCTTTCTGCATCTGTGAAGTGCTCTGGGATGTCCCGAGGATGTGAAAGGTGGTATATAAATATGACTTATTCCTGCTATTTCTACAAACATGTTTCATCTAGAGCTTTGTTCCATTTCTGGAGACAAGTTCCATTTTGAAACCAGTCTATTTCTGGAATAATGATCTATTTTTGGAGCTGTGTTCTGTTTCTGTAGAAATGTCCTGCAGATTGCATCTCATTTCTAGAGAGGTGTTCCATTTTAGCAGCTATGGTCTATTTCTGGAGCTGTGTCCTGTTTCTGAAGATGAGATCTATTCTGGGAGGTGTTCTGATTCTGCAGACATGTCCTGTTTTGAGAGGTGGGCTGTTGAGTTTTGGGAAGAAGAGATGCTTTTCTGGGAAAGCTGCCTTTTTTTTAATGACAGGTGTTGCTTATTGAGTGAGATATATTTTCGGATGGCTGCTTTCATGTGGAACTGCTTTCTGTTGGGAATTATGTTGTAAGAAGTCTCAGAACACCAGGTTAAAGTCCAACCAGTTTATTTGATAGTAAATCCACAAGCTTACTGTGAGACGTCTTACTGTGTCTGCCCCAGTCCAATGCCGGCATCTCCACATCATGACTACGGGGAATTATGTTTACAGGAAACTGATGCTGTTTTAGGAAGGTTACTGTGATTTGGGAATTGCTTCTCAGGAGGGTTGCTCTGTCTTTGGAGAGTTGTGCTTTACAATGTGCATTTTCTTTGCATATTACCTTTTTGCCCCTTTCACTTTGACATATGTTAGGTCTCTATCTCAGGCTACCATCATAGATTAGCCTAACCTAGACACACTATCCTGATGTATCAGCGAGCTTGATAACATACCTGAGACACTAAACATAGGCTTTTCTTTGGATTTATTTCGCTGGTGAATCTACCCTTTGCCTCAAGAAGCAATGGGATGTCGCAGCACTAGGACTTAAATTTAGGCTTTAACTAACAAATGTTTGCTGAACAGGAGTCGAATCAACTTTGCTTTAATTCATTCATAGCATGTAAGTATTGCTGCCAATTGTCAATTCCTAATTTACAAAGTTTCTCAATCTACTGCAGTCCATTTGGTGTGGGTATACCCATTGTACTTTTAGGGAGGCAGTGACAGGATTTTGACCCAATGATGACCAAGAAACAGTGATGTTTTTCTAAGTAAAGATGCTGTGTAACTTGGATAGGAACTTGCAGCTAGTGATGTTCTTATGTATTTGCTGTACACGGCCTTCTAGGTGTTACAAGTTGCAGCTTTGGAAGGTATTGCTGAAGGAGCCTTGGTGAGTTCCTACAGTGCATCTAATAGATGGCACACGCTGCTGCCACTGTGCTCCTGTGGTAAAGAGAATGAATGTTTAAGGTGGTGGATGGAATGCCAACCAAATAGGCTGCATGGTCCTGGATGGCGTCAAGCTGCTTGAGTATTGTTGGAGCTGCACTCATCCAGGCAAGTGGAGAATGTTCCATTATACTCCTGCGTTGTGCCTTGTGGACAGACTTTGAGGAATTAGGAAGTGAATTATTTGCCACAGAATATGCAACCTCTGATCTGCTCTTGTAATTACAGTATTTACGTGGCTTCAGTTCAGTTTCTGGCCAAATATAATGTACCCCTACACCTACCTGGATGAGGGACATTTGGTGCTGGTGTTGTTATTGAATGTTAACTGAAAGTGATTAGTCTCTTTCTTGTTGGGGATAGTAATTTCCTGACATTTATGTGATGCAAATATTACTTGCCATGAATAATTCCAAGCTTGAACGTTGACCAGATTTTTCTCTCGGCGGGCCCAGACTTCTTCTTTATTTGAAGAGCTGTGAATAAAACCTAACATTATAATCATTAGCAAACATCCCCATGATGAAAGGAGGGTCACCAATGAAGCAATTGATGATGGTTGGGCCTAAGACATTACCCTGAGGAACTCTTGCAGCCGTACTGTAAGATTAACAGGATCAGGCAGTTGTGAGCTTCCCATGATTTTTCATTGCCTTCAATTTAAGGGCAGTTTGATGCTGGATTCCACCAACTGCTGCCTTGATGTTAAGGACAGTACCTCTCAACCTAACCCTGTCACTCAGTCCTTTTGTCCATGTTTGGACCAAGGCTATAATGAGATCTGGAGCTGAGTGCTTAGTGGTTCTGACAAAAAATAAATTGAACATCAGAGAGTAGATTTTTAAAAATTCATTATTTATTGTATGTTCCTAATTGCCCTCCATTTCAGAGGTCATTGAGAGGCAACCACATTATCATTGGATCTGGAGTCACATACAGGCCAGGCCAGGTAAGGAAGGCAGATTTCCTTCCCTTATGGACATTAGTGAGCCAGATAAGACAGTTGACAATGGTTTCATGGTCATCCATGATAATTCAAATCAAATTCAAATTTCACCATCTTCCACAGTGGGATTTCAACCCAAGTCTCCAGACCTTGTTCAGGTCTCTGGATTACTAGTCCAGTGACAATAGCACTAACTCACTGCCTCCCCTATTGGAAGAGTGAATACTATTTGAAAGCACTGTCAAATACACCTTCTAATATTTACTAATGACTGGAATTGGCTAATAGCACAGTAATTAGTCAGACTGGATTTGGCCTGTTAGTCAATTTTGCCTTTTTTCACTCTAGATGCCACTGTTATTGTTGTACTGGAACAGTTTAGCTAGCAGCATGGAGGCACAGCGATTCCAACTGCTATCTCACAGTGTTGGGACCGAGTTCGATGTCTTAGGTGACTGTGTTGAATTTGCACATTCTTCCCGTGTCTGTATGGTTTCCTCCAGGTACTCCGGTTTCCACCCACACTCCAGATATGTAGGTTAGGTAGATTGACCATACTAACAGACTATAATTTTGCAAGCTTTGTTAATATCAGTAATCAGGTTTCAGAACTCATTGGATTAGGTTTTACCAACAGGCAAAAAAAAGTTACTCACTTTTAAAGGGGCCTCAGAGTTAATATTCTGGAATGCCAAATCTGAATCTTCACTCCACAGCTGCTATTGCTGGCACAGAACTCACAAACCCAATCACTCGTCCCCTGACCTACTGGTTGGGAATTCCTGTTTTATGGGATCTGGAGTCAGTTTTGGTGATTCCCATGGACATTCACTCCAGCCTGTGTACTATTGTGCTGTCACTTCTGGTAGGTCTGTCTTGTTGCTAGGTGGATGGTGGAGTCTGTGACATTGGATGATTCCTGATGTAACTGTTTTCAGCTGTTGCTTGATTCGCCTGTGGAGTAGCTCTGTCAATGCTCCATTGTTAGTGAGGACGGCTTTACAGGATTTACTGGACTGGGCGTGCCTTTGTTGTATTCAGTGCCTAGATTGATGTCAAATGGCTTCTGGGGACAGTGGCACAGTGGTTAGCATTACTGCCTCACAGCTCCAGGGACTCAGGTTTATACCTAGCCTTAGGTCACTGTGTGGACTTTGTATATTCTCTCTGTATCTGCGTGGGTTTCCTCTGGGTGCTGTGGTTACCTCCCACAGTCTGAAAGATGTATTGGTGCATTGGCCATACTAAATTCTCCCTTAGTGTACCCGAATAGGTGCTGGAGTGTGGCGATTTGGGAATTGTCATAGTAACTTCTTGTAGTCTAAATTTAAGACTACTTGTGACACTAATCAACAAACTTTAAATAAATAAACTAAAACTTTAAGCTTCTTAATCTTATTATCAGACTAGTTTTGAGTAGTAATTTGGTACACCTAAGTGGTTTGCTGGCAGTGCCTGCAATGTGTTTGGAGTCACTTTTAGTCTAGACTGGGTAAGTAAAGCAGATTTCCTTCCCTAAAGGACATTAGTGAAAAATAATGTTATGTCAATGAACAGACAGACATCAATGGTAGTTATCGATGAAATATTTTACTGTTGCTGCACTAAGCTAAGACATTGTTTATGTATTGATTCTTTATATGTTCTTGCCAAATACTGAAGCTACCTTGTCTGATTTAGTCTCTTTGAACTAATATATACTAAATAAAATAATTATCAAATCTTTCTAGATTGTAATAGCTGTCAGTGCCACTCCACAGGATTAGTAATAGAGAACACAGATTTAAACTAATTGGCAGTAAGATGACAGGGAAATGAGAAGACTTTGCTTTTATTCTGTTGTGATCTGAAAGCATTGCCTGTAATGGTAATAGAAGCAGGTTCAAAAGTCACTTTCTGAAAGGAATTAGATCTCGACATGAAATGAAACCATTTCCAGGACTCTGAAGAAAGAACAGGTGAGAGGGTTTAATTGGTAACTCAGTCAGTGAGCAGAATCACTTTGGGCAGAATGGCTGTCTGAGTTTACAGACATAGGATTACATATGGCACAGACACAGACCATTCAGCACTACAATCCATGCAAGTGCATAAGCTCCACTCGAACCTTCTCTCATCTTTTCTCACCTTCATCTCTTATTGAACCATCTGTCACTTTTCCTCACTGATCTGTCCCATTTCCCCTAACATGCATCAATATTATTTCTATCAACCATACCTTGTGGGAGTGCATTCCAAATCTTCACCACTCTTTGGTTAAAGAAGTTTTTTCTGAATTCCATATTGAATTTCTTAGGACCTTCATCTTATGTATCTTATGTAATAGTTTGGTTGGCCTTCACAAAATAGAACATTCTTTGTCCGCTCTGCCAAAACCTTTCATATTTATAAGGACCTCTATTAGATTACCCCTTAACCTTTTTTTCCAAAGAGAAGAGACCTATCCTGTCAATTCTTTCCTAATATTTGAATTTTGGGTGCAGCCTAATCAATCTCCTCTGCACCCTTTCCAGAGTCTTTGTATCCTTTTTATAACATGGTACTCAGATCTGCATGCAGTGCTCTAAATCTAGTCTAACCCGACCTGTAAGGTGGGATTCACCCACCTGAAAGATGCTAATGAGCTCATCTCAGGGACACTGCTGGCTAGACTCGTTGTTCAGCGATCAGGGCTCCGCACTCGAAGATAAGACCCTCTCCCCCTAAAAAATAAAATAGTACGCTCAACACTTGTTGTATTTTAAAACTATCGTTCACCTCAAGTAGCCAAACAAAATAGTTCCAAGATGAACTTTACTATAGCCAGCCACAGGACCCTAAATGTTCATTCAGACCATTCAGAGTGAAAAATCCAAAAATACATAGATAATGAAAGACTCAGCATTGCTTACAAGTAATTAGCATATACCAATAATAGAAGTTATCTCTATACTATCAGAATTATGGTTACATCATGCATTCATATAGGTATTATATCCAATTAAAATTTGTGGATCATCAAGAAATGATGGCTGTATCTCTGACCAATGGATCTCAGCCTCCCTTTCCATTGTTCCTTTTTCTACTGGGCAGATGTGAATTGCATATCATTTGATAAGATCGTCCTTGAGTGTTATCCAGGCTTACTTTAATCAAAACCTATCATTTTCACACAGCTTTCCCTGTGTGACTGAGGTTCAGTTTGTAGCTTATGTGATTTCTAAACTTGTGTGATTTTTAACATTTTCAGTGGGGTTCTGAGGGCTGAGGGAGGCCTGAGTGGGGGTCTTGGGTGAAGGGGTGGCTGAGTTGGGGTCAGAGGAGGAGAGGGGGGTTCTGTGGAGGTCTTCGGGGAGAGGATGTCTAAGGGGGAGGAGCTGAGGGTGGGTCAGTTCGGGTCAACCTCATGCTGCGTGGTGTGGGGGCAAGAATGCCTCTCGTTGCTGAGGGAGTTGATGGCACGCTCTAGACCTGCAGAGTCCAACAAGTCTGATTCACGATTGTGAGAACCTGTACCAAAGCCTGCCTGGTGCAGAACCCCCTAGGGAGACTGGTAGATAGTGGGAGGAATTGAATTGAGCTTCAAGCCCACAAATAACATATAAACTAGTGAATTTGAATATTTGTAGCGGGTGGGAACCTGATCAGGGCTGGCGGAGTGGGCCTGGAGCATCATGATGAGCTGGTGCCATATCTGTTTTATGCCAGATGCCCTGACTCCCAGCTGTTGTGATTGTCACTGGGAGCTAGCGGACCTGGAGAATCCTCCAGGTATTTTTATACCAAATATTTCTTTTGGAAGGTGTCATAGTGGTTAGTTAGGTTGGCCATACTAAATTCATAGAATCTGTATAGTGCAGGAGGAGGCCATTCGGCCCATTAAGTGTGCATTGACAACAATCCCACCCCAGGCCCTATCCCTGCGACTCCATGTATTGATCCTGCTAGTTCCCCTGATGCTAAGGGGCAATTGAGAATGGCCAATCTACCTAACCCACACATCTTTGGACTTGGGAGGAAACTGGAGAATCCTGAGGAAACCTACGCAGACGCAAAGAGAACATGAAAACTCCACAGGGACCGCGACCCAAATCAGGAACTGAACCCAACTTCCTGGTGCGTGAAAAAGCAATGCTAACCACTGTGCCACTGTGTCATCCCAATTGATATGATTTATTATTGTCACGTTTACAGTGAAAAGTAATGTTGCACGCTATACAGACAAAGCATACTGTATAGAGAAGGAAAGGAGAGAGTGCAGAATGTAGTGTTACAGTCATAGCTAGGGTTAGAGAAAGATCAGCTGAATGAGAGGTAGGTCCATTCAAAAGTCTGATGGCAGCAGGGAAGAAGCTGTTCATGACCTCAGACTTTAATATCTTTCCCTGTTGGAAGAAAGTGGAAGAGAGTATGTTGGCTGTTTTTCCAAGGCAGTGGGAATTGTAGACAGTATCAATGGTTAGGAGGCTGATTTGCATGATGGACTGGACTTTGTCCATGACTTTTTGTAGTTTCTTGTGGTCTTAGACAGAGCAGGAGCCATACCAAGCTATAGTACAACAAGAGAGAATGCTTCCTATGGTGGATCTGTAAAAATTGGTGAAAGTTGAAGCAGACAAGCCAAATATTTTTAGCCTGCTATGAAAGTAGAGGCATTCGTGGCTTTCTGAACTATAGTGCTGGCTCGGAGGGGCCAGGACAGATTGTTGATAATCTGGATACTTAGAAACTTGAAGCTTTTGACTATTCCCATTGATGTGGTTAGGGGCATGTTCTCCACTATGTTCCCTGAAATCGATGACTACCTCCTACATTTTACTGACATTGATGGAGAGATTATTGTCATCAAACCATTTCACCAGATTTTTTATCTCTTTCCTGTATTTTGTCTCAACAGTGTTTGAGATCCAACCCACTACGGTGCTCTTATCACCTTATTGCCCCTTAGTGTCCAAGATGTGTAGGTTTAAGGAAATTAGCCATCATAAATGCACCAGGTTACAAAGATAGGGCAGGGATTGTTGGCCTGGGAAAGATGCTCTTTCAGAGAGTCACTGCAGACTCGATGAGCCATAGACCTTTTTCTGTACTGTAGGGATTCTATGGCTCTATGGTATACATCCCTTAGGAATTTGCTCTCCCCATTAGACTCTGGAACACAGGTTCAGCTTGTAAAAAATTCAAGGAATGACATTTACCCTCCAAAAACAGACTGTTCAGCCCAGTGTATCCAGGCTGCTGTTGTTGTCTGCTCCCCCTTCCTTCCTTTAACCCTATCAACATATCTTTTCATTTCCTTTCTCATGTGTTTATCTGCCTTCCCCTTAGTATTTCAATGACATCTTGTAAATTTATACTCTAACCATGCTGTAGTTTAAAAGGTTTATCCCATATTCCCTGGTGAATATATTAATTGTGATCTTATATTTGTTTTGATGTGGAGTTGCCGGTTTGGACTAGGGTGGGCATAGCAAGAAGTCTCATAACACCAGATTAAAGTCCAACTGGTTTATTTGGAATCAGAAGCTTTGACTCACCTAATGAAGGAAGAGTGCTCTGAAAGCTTGTGATTCCAAATAAATCTGTTGGATTTTAATCTGGTGTTGTGAGATTTTCTATTATATTTATCAACCCCTGTTCTGGTCTCCCATGCAAGTGGAGATAACTTTTGTGTGTCTATACCCTATTGTAATCTTATAAGACCCCTCTTAGGCCATTCCCTGGATCTTCTCCTCTCGGGAGAAAAGAACCTCGGTATGTTTAAACTTTCCAGTCTGGCATCATTCTAATATTTCTTTTCAACCTGCCTCAATATTTATACATGCATTTTTAGAATGTGGAGACCAGTATTGTTCACAGTTGCACACAAGTTACCATGTATTTTACTCAGAACCATTATCAAAGTGCTTCATCTGCAGGTATGTATATGAGGCGTTGAGTGAAGACTTCCTGAGGGTTGATTTTGAGGAAGTACAAAAAGAGGAAATGGAAGATTGCTGTCAGTGGCAGGTGAGGGGAATGAAGCAGGGGGCAGAACTTTTAAGTTAGAAAGATATTGCCAGTACCACACTTGAAACAGAAGAAAGCCATGATCCTGTAATCGATGGAAAGGAATTCGGAATCTGGGAAGAACTGATAGGGATTTGAGAGAAGTAGACACAGGAGACGGAGAAAATAATGTGGAAGAGATGAACAATGAGCCTATCAGTTCTAGGACAGTAACCAATATTATACAGTTTAACCACTACTGCTATTGTTCTATTGTAACACAAACAGTGTGGGAACAAAGGGAGGTCAGCATATATACAAGCTCTTTTCAGAAACTTTAGGCAGAAGATTAAAAAAACCTGGGACATTGGTACTAAATTGCAACCATTCAGTGACACTCTCACATATATTTCCAAAGATTAACATCCCCTGCTTTAATATAAAATCAACAGGGAAAAGTATATGTATAATAATTTTTCTTTAAAAATATATATTTTTACAACAGATTTCGACCTCAGGCACACACCATTTGGAAGGGATTCATGCAGATGTCAAATATGAAGCGATTCTTGGCAAAAGCATATCCTGTGCTTGGTCACACGGACCATCTCACAAAGGTACGGATTATTAAAGTTATGGGGTGATCCAGTTTGGACATCATACGGTCAGACACAGGACTGGTGGCAGAGAGTTTGGGCTTGTCATTGCTGAGAATTGCAAATCAGGAGAGAGCTAATTAGTCCTGGTTCAAAAGGCCAATGCCATCAGACAACCTGAAATGTATAGTGCTCTGGCTGAATTTATTTCTGGAAATGATCTCCTTGTATGTCTTTCATGATGCTTGATACTCTGTATGCACACTTTTAATTAATTCAAAACCCAACCTTGACCCAAGGGCTGCTGTCTGTCTCCCTGTCTTCCCCTTCTCTTTTTCTATTTGCCTGTCTCTTTCTTTCTGTCTTTCTATCTAGATGAAATCTTGTCAAATAACCACAGGACGCAGCAATTTCTGGGGTCCTTACACTGCACTTGCTGCCAACAGGAATTCCTAGGAGGTCGCTCCAAGTTGACCACTTCCAGTAAAGGAGGCAAATAGACTCCTGAACTTGTAGACTATCAATGGATCGCTGCCTTGGAAGGCTCCTCTAACAGCTGCTGGATGGAGACGATGAGAGTGTCTGCACCTTGAGCTGCTCCTAAAGACACTTGGATCTTTGAAAAAAACACTGACTACTAGATGGCCAGCGGCCACAGCTGTGGCCCACAGACCAGTGCTGCTCCAGTTGGGGGTAAGATGATGTGGTCTATGCGCAGAAGGCCTCATGGTACTCTCCCAGCCAATTGCCAGAAAGCCACTTCTAGGCACCTGCAGGGCTTTGGCCTCTGTGTGTTGGGGGGGAGGCAAATGGCTGTTGGGAATATCTTGGTGGCATCTCCAAGTAGCCGACAAACGGGGCAGTTGATTACTTCACTGGTCTACCTGCTACTGCCGGGCAGGTGTCCTCTCTCATCATGATTTATCTCTGAGAGATTGCCTAGAGATGAGAATGCTTCAGGTCAATGACTCCAGTGCCCAGATAAACTTAGCTGAACTTAGCTAAAGTTATAGTAGATCTCCTAGCTTGGAGAAAAAGAAAAATTCTCAACAGCCACTGGAAGCTGAGAAAGGTATCAAAAGAAGCACCTCCTTCCCTGGTGTACCAAATTCCTGTCTCAGCACTCAGTCTTCATCCTACTCTTTGCTCTCATTCTTTGTGGTGGCAAAATATCTCTTTTTTTTCTCGAGGGCTGATGATTCACTCCCAGGTTACAACTGTGCAATCAACTTCCTTTTAAAAAGATAAACACCAATTCAGGCAACTTGCAGTTAATTGATAGATAACTCTCCTACCGAGCGGTTTCTGTTTATTTAGATTTTTTGCTAGCTTGCAGTTTTAAAGTTACAAGTCAAAGCTTGACTGCTGATCTAAATTATGATTTGGGAGAAACTTACCAGAGATTTCACGCATGTTCCGCACTGAGCTCAATCCTAGCCCTCGTCTCACTCTATGCTCCCAGTCTAATCAGTACCTTTTTACTGGTGGCCATCAGCAGCCATTTAAGGATTCTGGTTAGATCACACATTTTCCTGAGCTGAATTGTCTCCTGATTCAAGTGTGTAGAAGAGCCTAATGCTATAAACAACTCTTCTTCAGCCTTTAACCTGTTTTTTTAGTTTCATAATCGTGCATTTTATGGTATTATGAGTTGATGTCTCATATAGAATTTCAATAACCTATGCTACAATGTTAGCTTGATTCTTGTGTTCTCTTCAGTACCTCTATGGGAGAAATTCTACACCCCTTTTCCACCTCCAGTGGTGGGCTGTGACACAAGTGAGATAAAATCAGGTGAAATGCCGGGTACACTGTTTTCATTGCCGACCTGCTTCCACTGGTATTGTACCAGTAGTGGAGGTTGCGCAGACCACACAAGACCACCGTCTGATCCTTTGCAGCATTGATGGGGATTGGGGTGAGGCCCTACTTATCCAAATGGAAGCATCACCTGTTCAAAGTATACAGCAGCCATCGACTTTGCCAGGTTCTGCTAACCTAACCCTGATGAAATTTTACCAGCCCCACCCCCTCAACACTCACCCCACCTCCACTTATAATCGAACACCAGTGATATTCCTGCTGAGGAACTGTCATTGACCCAGCAGAGGCGACTGCTCCAGCTAACAGTGCTGGCATTAGGGAGCTGCTGGCCATTTGACTGACCGGCAGCACTCAGAGGAGGGAATTCCACTTCGATGAGGGTGGCATTCTCACTTGTTGCCAGTTAATAGCCTGACGGCTGTAAAACCTACTCAGGATAACCCTGTCACACAAAGATAGTTCCATTCCAATATTTAAATGGGCAAGTTAAGCCACTGCTTCCACATAAAATGCTAGCCTGTGACTCTGATTATGACTCAGAATATTGAGGTTTTCTGAGGCCCTGCCTCAAGCTGATCCACTGCTTAGAGTGGTGGGAATTGAGGTGAGATGCACAGGGAGTCTGAGGGATCAGTTCCAGGTGGAAGTGCTGAGGGGAGGTGATGATTTTCCCTTACCCTTCCAAAGAACAAAAATGTTTCTCTTATCTTGGCTTCTTCTGGCAATTGATATATGTCTGGTGTCTTTGACACCAGCTGGGCCTCCCCTGCCCCCGTGTGTTCCACACAGCTGTGTCACAAGTTCAATGTCAAAACTTTTGCTTTTAAATTTGGCTGCAATGGGAACCTGGGTCCACTTCAATATCGATTAAGTTACATTTTCACCTGGAGGTATTGGTGAGGTCTGAAGCCTGTAGCTGCATTTGGCCTGATTTTAACTGCACCCCCTTCCCCCACCTCCACACACACACACACACACACACAATACACACAAACACACACCTCACCAAACACACACACTCACACAACACACACCACACACAACCCACACACACCACACACACCACACATTCACACAACACACACTGTCACACACACTCACACACACACACACACAACCACACGGACACCACGCACACACACACACACACCTCTCACACACACAACACACACACACCACACACACACATTCACACAACACACACACTCCTCTCTCACACACACACACACTCACACACACACATAACCACACTCTCACACACACACACACATACACACAACACTCTCGTACACCAACACTCTCTCAACACACATTCACACAAACATACACACACACACACTCTCACACACACACCAGCCACACACACACACACAGCCACACACACACACATACACACTCTCGCACACACACACACACCACCACACTCTCACACACACTCTCACACACACTCTCACACACACTCTCACACACACACACACACACAGCCACACACACACACATACACACTCTCCGCACACACACACACACACACACTCTCACACACACACAGACACACACTCACACACACACACAGACACACACACAGACACACACCCTGATCTTTGCGGGGCAAAGGAATTAAAATTTCTCCCTATGTGACGAGCTTCTATGTCAGGCCCATTCACTGTATGGTAGTCTCTGATATCTCCTGAATTTTTGCTGTCCTCTTTTGACTAGGTTTTATCTACTACCATCACTGTGACAAAGTGTGTTCGACCTGAAGTGATTTGGGATTCTGTGGACAGGTTACCGTTTTCTGGGACAAAGGTAATCTTGCACCTGCAAAAGAACTAACTGCAATAGTTTGTAGTGATACTGACACAAATGGATTGTACAATTGAATAAATAAATTGTTGCCTTTAACCAAATGTGTAGTTTACATGCACAGGAGTTTATACCCACAAGCATACATAGAACATAGAACATTACAGCGCAGAACAGGCCCATTGGCCTTCGATGTTGTGTCGACCAAATAAGAAAAAGCAATGACCCTCTAACCTAAACCATTCCCTTTTCATCCATAAACTTATCTACTAACCTCTTAAACACCACCAAACTTGGCGCATCTACAACTGCAGCAGGCAGGGCATTCCATACCCTTACCCCCCTCTGGGTAAAGAACCTACCTCTGACATCCGTCCTATAACTACCACCCCTTAATTTAAAGCTATGTCCCCTCGTGCTAGCTTTCTCCATCCTAGGAAAAAGGCTATCACTGTCCATCCTATCTAATCATCAATAAGGTGTCCTCTTAGCCGCCTTCTTTCTAACGAAAACAACCTCAAATCTCTCAGCCTCTCTTCATAAGACCTGCTCTCCATACCAGGCAACATCCTGGTAAACGTCCTCTGTACCCTCTCCAATGCCTCCACATCTTTCTTTTAATGCGGGGACCAGAACTGTACACAATACTCCAAGTGCGGCCGCACTAGAGTTTTGTATAGTTGCAAAATGATGTTGCGGCTCCGAAATTCAATCCCCCTACCAATAAAAGCTAAGATTCCGTATGCCTTCTTAACAACCTTATTGACTTGATTGCCAACTTTCAGGGATCTATGCCTGAATCACATATGGTGTATATCACATATACACCAAGATCCCTCTGTTCATCAACACTATTAAGAGTTCTACCATTAGCCCTATACTCTACACATTTGTTATTCCTGCCAAAGTGAATTACCTCACACTTTTCCGCATTAAACTCCATTTGCCACCTCTCGGCCCAGCTCTGCCACTTGTCCAAGTCCCTCTGCAAACTATAACACCCCTCTTCACTATCTACCACTCCACCGACTTTAGTGTCATCTGCAAATTTACTAATCCATCCTTCATACCCTCATCCAGATCATTTATAAAAATTACAAACAGCAGGGGCCCCAAAACAGACCCCTGAGGTACACCACTTGTAACTGAACTCCATGATGAATAATTTCCATCAACCACCACCCTCTGTCTTCTATCAGCTAGCCAATTCCTAATCCAATTAGCTAAATCACCCTCAATCCCATACATCTGCATTTCCTGCAGAAGCCTTCCATGGGGCACCTTATCGAACGCCTTACTAAAGTCCATATATACCACATCAACTGCCTTACCCCCATCCACCTCTTTGGTCACTTTTTCAAAAAACTCAATAATGTTAGTAAGGCACGACCTACCCTTCACAAAACCATGCTGACTATCCCCAATCAATTCATTTCTCTCTAAATAACTATAAATCCTATCCCTAATAATTCTTTCCAATACTTTGCCCACAACAGAAGTAAGACTCACCGGCCTATAATTCCCCGGAAAGTCTCTATTCCCCTTCTTGAACAATGGGACCACATTCGCTATCCTCCAGTCTTCCGGCACTATACCTGTAACCAACGACGACCTAAAGATCAGAGCCAGAGGCTCTGCAATTGCCTCTCTCACCTCCCAGAGAATCCTAGGGTAAATCCCATCCAGCCCAGGGGACTTATCTAACTTCAAACCCTCAAGAATATCTAGCACATCCTCCTTATCTACTTCAATACTTTCCAGTTTACAACCCTGTATTCCAGTGTTCTCCACAACTACATTTATGTCTCCCTGCGTGAATACCGAAGAGAAATATTTGTTCAGTGCGTCTCCAATCTCTTCAGGCTCCATGCACAACTTCCCACTGCTGTCTCTGACTGGCCCTAATCTTGCCCTAACCAATCTTCTATTCTTAACATATCTAAAGAAAGCTTTAGGATTCTCCTTGATACTATCAGCCAAAGTCTTCTCATGTCCTCTTTTAGCTCTTCTCAACTCACTCTTTAGCTCCCTCCTGGCTAATCTATAGCTTTCCAGTGCGCTAACTGAGCCTTCAAGCCTCATCCTGACATAAGCCTCCTTTTTCCTTTTAACCAGCGAATTAACTTTTTTAGTACACCATGGTTCCGTTACTCGACCATTTCCTCCTTGCCTGACAGGGACATACTTATCACGGACTCGCAGTAGCTGCTCCTTGAATAAGCTCCATATTTCAGATGTTCCCAGTCCCTGTAGTTTCCTAGTCCAACCTATGCACCCTAATTCTCTCCTTATGGCCTCATAATTACCATTCCCCCAGCTATAACTACTGCCCCCAGCTTCGTGCCTATCCCTATCCATCACTAAGGTGAACGTAACCGAATTGTGGTCACTATCACCAAAATGTTCACCAACTTCCAAGTCTAACACCTGGTCTGGCTCATTGCCCAGCACCAAATCCAATGTAGCCTCACCTCTAGTTGGCCTATCTACATACTGAGTCAAAAAACCTTCCTGCACACTTTGTACAAAAACTGACCCCTCTAACGAGCTAAAGCTATAGCTATTCCAATCAATATTAGTAAAGTTAAAGTCCCCCATAACAATTACCCTATTACTTTCACTCCTGTCCAGGATCGACTTTGCAATCCTTTCCTCTACCTCTCTAGAACTTTTAGGAGGTCTATAAAAGACTCCCAACAGGGTGACCTCTCCTCTCCTGTTTCTAATCTCAGCCCATACTACCTCAACAGACAAGGGTGGTTAGGGTATGGAATGCCTTGCCTGCGGCAGTTGTAGATGCGCCAAGTTTGGTGGCGTTTAAGAGGTTAGTAGATAAGTTTATGTACGAAAAGGGAATGGTTTAGGTTGGAGGGTCATTGCTTTTTCCTAATTGGTCGGCGCAACATCGAGGGCCGAAGGGCCTGTTCTGCGCTGTAATGTTCTATGTTCTATGTTCTAAGTCCTCATCAAACTTCCTTTCTGTCACTGTGATACAGCCTTTGACTAATAATGCCACTCCTCCCCCCTTCTTCCTCCTTCTCTACTCTGACTGAAGCATTTGAACCCCAGAACCTGCAACAACCATTCCTGTCCCTGCTCTATCCATGTCTCTGAAGTGGCCACAACATCGAAGTTCCAGGTACTGATCCAAGCTGCAAGTTCCTCCACTTTATTGCGAATATTTCTTGCATTAAAGTATACGCATTTCAAACCATGCCCTACTCCACCCGTACGCTGCTGTGCTTTACAGTTCTCGTCTATGACCCCCCTATTCTCGTCCCTCTTAATATCCAAGCTACTCAGGATCCCAGATAGGACGAGATGATTCCCTTTTATCCAGTATGTATTGTGTAGATACAAGAGCCAACACTGAAACGCTTATGAGCCGCACAGTACCAATTATGAATGAATCGCTTCTTTTCACCTCTTGTGTACAGTAGATGTACATGCCAGCTGTACAGTATCAGAGAGGAATGAATTCTTCCCTTTAAGTGTGCACTGTGTAGATATTCAGGAGCCATGAAATACCTGTCAGGTGTGAATTACTTCTGTTGTGTACTGTAAATTTACAGCAGGAGCTGGGACTGACATAGATATGTGCTCAGAACCAGAGTGAATTCTTCTCTGGTACTTAGTGTAGAGTGGTAATTTTCCAACTTGACTCTAGCAATTTCCCACCATCAGATATTTGGCCAACTGGTTTATAATTTACCTGGTTTTGTTCAGTCATATTTCTGTGAGAGGATAAATGGATTCTTTTTGTGCGGTTAGATTCTCTAGTTGTTTGAAGCGATCCTGCCAGTGTTCTATCACAGGAACCTCTAAATAGAAGGTGGGTAGACAATGTGATTGGGACGTAGATTAGATCGAGGGTAAGTAATATGACAGCAATCAGTGCAAACGAGATGGCCAGGGAAGCTGAAGTTGTCTGGCTGAGAAAATGAAGCAGTTACTAACACTGAGTGAACCTGATTGCAACTTATGTTACTGGCTGAGCTAAAGGTTAAAGGAGTAAGGCAGCTGGGGCAGGCTCTGACCTTCAGTTGGTGGTTTTGGAAGATGGGTGTTCCATGAGAAGACAAGTGCTGTCAGTTTACAAGGAAACATTACAAAACCAGACCGTTCCCAATTTGAAGTTAGAATGCACACCTTCTGGTTTAACTATTGAAAATTACACTGCTTCACATCAGCCTTGATGAACCCAAAGGATTGTTGTGGATTCCGAAGGGAAGTGTTCTGGATTAAATAAGACTGATTATATTTATTTTCAAATCTTCCTGCCAATAGCTTCTGGCTGTAGTTAAATGTATTATCATTGGAGACTGAAGTTACTTGGCCATAAACCAGATGCCTGTCAACCAGTCGTTGACACTTGGATATTGTTATTATTGATTTAAACCATAGAATCCCTACAGTGCAGAAGGAGGCCAGACAGCCCACCCCAGTCTGCGCCGATTCTTCAAAAAGCACTCGCATGAGTTCACTGCAGAATATATGGCACAGCCAGAATTACTCAGTATTCTTTGGCACAAAATCACAGTGGATTTTGTGATTCTATTGTTTATGCAGCCTATATGTGAAATTCACCAGCAACCTTCAAGAGATTAGAAAGCCATAACTATTGCCCACGAGTTGAGTACATCGGCTACTATGTTGCGAGGCAGCTAGTATCGGTGAGAATTTATTCCTCTTTAGGTGGAATGGCATGAATCCCCACCAGCTGAAAAACCCTGATCCACTTCTTTCTCCCTGACTTTTGGGATATAACCTCCTGGCAGTTACAATGTTGAACTTTAAGTTCCCCCACCTTCATAACAAACAGGTCTTCTTCCATCCTGAATGGACGTGTCCTGCAGAGCAGAGGAACTGACAAAGGAAATGGCAGTACACCTCCTTGATCTGCTGAGACATCTGAACCTTTCCTTCACAATCCTGATTTTCCTCTCAGTGGGCACTACATGGAAATGTTGACAGTTGAAATTTCTTTGCATTCATGGGTTAGCAGTGGAGTATAAATCACACACAGCTATGTTAACCCACCACTAGCCCTGGAGCATTTTCTCCTAGGTCTCTTACTGGTAATGTGGGGTGGTTTTGAATATTAACACTGCTCTTGATAGATTTACTTCTGAGAGCAAGAAAGGAACAAGTTTCACTTTTGGTTCAATGCAAGAGTATCCGAAACTGCCGTGTGAGTATCAAGATCAAGAAGGACTCCCTGGACTTGCTTTTGGAAGAAACTAGGCTGGAAGAACAAAATTGTTGGATACTGGGGGCTTGAGATATTCAACTCCACATCCCCTATTGGCACATATAGATGGAGAGATGGGCCAGATCAAATTCACAGCTCAAGGGGTGACATGGACAGAAGAGGAAGAAACAACTTTTTTATTCTCTTCCTATCTGTCTGTAAGCTGAGGTTTTTTTGAATTATTTTTAAAGTAGGCAATGTATTTTTTCAGACCTTCAATTTGTGTGGTCCAATTTAAAAATAACTCACTACAAACTCATGTTATGATGAACTCATTCACATTCCTGTCCAGGGTTGGGGAGGTGTGGTATGGTTGTGGTGTGAGTGCTCATAACCTCCAAAACATGCATGTACACACACACATACATTCACATACAGTGAGAGGGGATGGACAAGTGAAAGATATACACTGTGTAACAGTAAAAGAACCACAGGAATGAATATTAGAACAAAGAACAAAACAGCACGGGAAACAGGCCCTTTGGCCCAACGAGCCAACACCGCCACCTCGATGTTCCCACTTCTACCCGTGATCCCTGTCCATGTTTATAGATCTATGCACTGGAACCAAATTTGAGACAATTTAGGGAGAATTTGTTCTGCCAATCAGCCTAACAGCATGTCTTGGGATGTGGGAGGAAACCGGAGCACCCAAAGAAAACCCATGGAAGCACAGGGAGAATGCCCAAACTCCCATAGACACAGGCCCAAATCCATATATCTGCACAGCACAGCGATAGTCACTGAGCTGTCATGTTGCCCATTCAATGGCCCAGGTCGAGCGTACATTAACGATGTGAAGTACTAGGCTACTCTCAAAAAATCCAAGAGCAGCCCTCTCACGATCCATTGTGTGTATGCCCCTTGTTAGACAATAAGGCGGACCGAAGTACCTGTAGGATAAAACAAATACATCAATATCATCGACAATTTACGCACTTCCCAGGGAACTCCCAAGGCTCAAAATGCCTATTTTAAATCAGTTTTCTATATTCCTCCATTCCCATTCTGTTCATGTGCCCATCTAAGTATCTCTTAAATAACTCCAGAGTGCCTGCCTTCACCAGTTTACTTGGCAGCGCATTCCATACTCTGTGTGAAAAAACTCCCT
Source organism: Sphyrna mokarran (assembly GCA_024679065.1). Lineage (NCBI taxonomy): Eukaryota > Metazoa > Chordata > Chondrichthyes > Carcharhiniformes > Carcharhinidae > Sphyrna > Sphyrna mokarran. The sequence goes on from JAGIQG010000024.1 coordinate 40,661,523, forward strand.
CTATCTTCCAAATTATACTTTAACCCCCTCACCCTAGTTCACATGATTTCGGATTATGCGAGAAATTGAAGACCAAACATGGTAGACTTTAGCCCAAATGAGTATCTGGTTGGAGACAACAAGATAAAAGTCCTTGAAACAAATTATGATGCAACATGATGGGGTTTCTTTGTTTAGGTCACTGGCATGCAAAGATCAGAGACTTCTAAAATCAAGCAGGCTGTATGGCTGATCGCGAGCTGTCGGAGTTTTTCCAGTTGGTGTTAAGCAATATTTTGAGCTGTGAGGCTAACAATGTAATATTGATCCAAAAGTCTGGGAGCGTGGGTCATGTAACGTGGCTCATCAATAAGTTAATTGCAGCTTCGCAAGCAGTTGCTGTGCTCCTGGCAAAACACGTTGTTTCTCGTTGAGCAAAATGGTGGCTATTAACACTTCTTCAAGGAAAATAAGTTTAGATGTTTCTGTCTTTGCTTTCATCCTGGCTGAGGGGAGGCGGTAAGAACTCAGTAAGAATTTAGCAACACCAATTATTAATCCAACCGATTTATTTGATAGTAAAAAAGCGAGCTTTCAACACTCCCGTGTCTTCATCAGGCAAGTGCAGTGTTCTGGTCTGCAATAGCACACATCAGCACAGACAGTCAGAGATTGCTGAGGCGGGGACAGGGGGAGTGGGGGTGGAGGAAGTACTTAATTTGTCTTTACTCATTTAGTTTTATGACTATAATGTGGCCTGAAAGACCACACAGACCAGGTGTTAGGCTTGGAAGTTAGTGAACATTTTGGTGATAGTGACCATAATTCGGTTACATTCACCTTAGTGATGGATAGGGATAGGCATGAAGCTGGGGGCAGTAGTTATAGCTGGGGGAAGGGTAATTATGAGGCCATCAGGAGAGAATTAGGGTGCATAGATTGGACTAGGAAACTACAGGGACTGGGAACATCTGGAATGTGGAGCTTATTCAAGGAGCAGCTGCTGCGAGTCCTTGATAAGTATGTCCCTGTCAGGCAAGGAGGAAATGGTCGAGTAAGAGAACCTTGGTGTACAAAAAAAGTTGATTTGCTGGTTAAAAGGAAAAAGGAGGCTTATGTCAGGATGAGGCTTGAAGGCTCGGTTAGTGCAATGGATAGCTATAGATCAGCCAGGAGGGAGCTAAAGAGTGAATTGAGGAGAGCTAAGAGAGGACACGAGAAGACTTTGGCTGATAGGATTAAGGAGAATCCTAAAGCTTTCTTTAGATATGTTAAGAATAGAAGATTGGTTAGGACAAGACTAGGGCCAGTCATAGACAGCAGTGGGAAGTTGTGCGTGGAGCCTGAAGAGATTGGAGAGGCACTGAATAAATATTTCTCTTCGGTATTCACGCAGGGTGATGTAAATGTAATTATGGAGAACACTGAGGTACAGGGTAGCAAACTGGAAAGTATTGAAGTAGATAGGGAGGATGTGCTAGATATTCTCGAGGGTTTGAAGTTGGATAAGTCCCCTGGGCCGGACGGGATTTTCCCTAGGATTCTCTGGGAGGCAAGAGAGGAGATTGCAGAGCCTCTGGCTCTGATCTTCAGGTCGTCGTTGGTTACAGGTGTGGTTCCAGAGGACTGGAGGATAGCGAATGTGGTCCCATTGTTCAAGAAGGGGAAGAGAGACCTTCCAGGGAATTATAGGCCAGTGAGTCTTACTTCTGTTGTGGGCAAAGTATTGGAGAGAATAATTAGGGATAGGATTTATAGTTATTTAGAGAGAAATGAATTGATTGGGGATAGTCAGCATGGTTTTGTGAAGGGTAGGTCGTGCCTTACTAACCTCATTGAGTTTTTTGAAAAAGTGACTAAAGAGGTGGATGGGGGTAAGGCGGTTGATGTGGTATATATGGACTTTAGTAAGGCGTTTGATAAGGTGGCCCATGGAAGACTTCTGCAGAAAATGCAGATGTATGGGATAGAGGGTGATTTAGCTAATTGGATTAGGAATTGGCTAGCAGATAGAAGACAGAGGGTGGTGGTTGATGGGAGATATTCATCGTGGAGTTCGGTGACAAGTGGTGTACCTCAGGGGTCTGTTTTGGGGCCCCTGCTGTTTGTAATTTTTATAAATGATCTGGATGAGGGTATTGAAGGATGGATTAGTAAATTTGCAGATGACACTAAAGTCGGTGGAGTGGTAGATAGTGAAGAGGGGTGTTATAGTTTGCAGAGAGACTTGGACAAGTTGCAGAGCTGGGCCGAGAGGTGGCAAATGGAGTTTAATGTGGAAAAGTGTGAGGTAATGCACTATGGCAGAAATAATAAATGTGTAGAGTATAGGGCAAATGGTAGGATTCTTAGTAGTCTTGATGAACAGAGGGATCTTGGTGTGTATGTGCATAGATCCCTGAAAGTAGGCAGTCAAGTCGAGAAGGTTGTTAAGAAGGCATATGGAGTCTTAGCTTTTATTGGTAGGGGGATTGAATTTCGGAGCCGCAACGTCATGTTGCAACTGTACAAAACTCTAGTGCGGCCGCACTTGGAGTATTGTGTGCAGTTCTGGTCCCCGCATTATAAGAAAGATGTGGAGGCATTGGAGAGGGTACAGAGGAGGTTTACCAGGATGTTGCCTGGTATGGAGGGCAGGTCTTATGAAGAGAGGCTGAGGGATTTGAGGTTGTTTTCGTTAGAAAGGAGGCGGCTAAGAGGGGACCTAATCGAAACATATAAGATGATTAGAGGTTTAGATAGGGTGGACAGTGATAGCCTTTTTCCTAGGATGGAGAAAGCTAGCACGAGGGGACACAGCTTTAAATTAAGGGGTGATAGTTATAGGACGGATATCAGAGGTAGGTTCTTTACCCAAAGGGTGGTTCGGGAGTGGAATGCCCTGCCTGCAGCAGTTGTAGATGCGCCAAGTTTGGTGGCGTTTAAGAGGTTAGTTGATAAGTATATGGAAGAGAAGGGAATGGTTTAGTTTGGAGGGGCATTGCTTTTTATATTGGTCGGCGCAACATCGAAGGCCGAAGGGCCTGTTCTGTGCTGTAATGTTCTATGTTCTATGTTCTATGAAAATGGAGGGTGAAGTTCCACAGGAATGGGAGTGGAATGTTGTGTTCTTGTAATCTGCGTTGGATCCTTCTAGAACAGATGACCAAGCTTGTTAATCATGTGACCAGTAGTAGCCATTTTGTGGTTGAGCAGAAGTCCATTTTGAGATGGTGCTATGCCTTTAAGAAATATACCTTCTCTGCAGAATATTTTACCACCCCTTGGGATTTTGTTGGCATCATGCTGTCTGTTGCTAGTGTCATTTATTGTTACTGAAGCAGTATAATTGACATTATGTTAGTTTTAAACTGGACTAACACTGTATTCTGTTGTTTCAGTGTTTCCCTGGAATGGCAGAGTAGAGCTTGATTTGGGATAACTGCCAGGTCAGGTGATATAACTGGGGACAGCTATTTTTCGCAGAGTATTCTAGTTTTAATTTTATTTCTCAAAAGCTGATTGAAGTGCTTTTCCCCTCTCAGGAGTTGGAGATTCTGTTGTCTGGATGGCTGTTTTTGGAAACTGCCAGAGATTGAGTTTACCTGTCTGAGGTTTTGCTGCTTAGAGGATATATCCTTCTCTGAAAACTGCTGTCAGGTTCTCTGTTAAAAAGCTGGAATCTGGCATCAAGTGAGTGCACTTGTTTTTGTGCTCACTGATGCTGACAAAGGGTGTACGTCAGTGGGATTTTGCTTTAAACTGGAACAACAGAGAGAGTTAATTTTAAAAGTTACACTGTGTCATGTTTGAATTTTGTAATTGGTAATGGTTAAGCTAATTACTTCTGTTATATTTTAACTCTTTCTTAAATAAACTTTAGTTGATAAAGGTTTTCAAGTGGATCACTTGAATCACACTGGAGTGAATCACCTTAAGCTCACCAATGTCAAATCAAATGTAAAAGTAGGCGAGTCAAATGTTGACTCACCTACTTTGGGGGCATTCAAATGTTCGGTGGATAGGCATATGGATGATATTGGAATAGTTTAGGTTAGAGGGTCCACTGGCCGGCGCAACATCGAGGGCCGAAGGGCCTGTACTGCGCTGTAATGTTCTATGTTCTATAAAATTTATTTCTAGGCTAACTTAACAAAACAGCCTAGAGTTTCTAGTCTGAGTCTTTACAATTTTCAAATAACAAGAAGGAATAAAGTTTTGATACAGAGAGTTTTGAGTATTGTGAAAAAGCTAAGCAGGACAAATCAGAATCACAAGGAGCCAAGCAATGGACATCAATAAATGCTACATTTTTAATATGAAATGAGTGAGTCTCACCCTAAATAAACAACATTTCAATGAGATTAGAACTAATTCGTAAGATTGGTTAAACAAAGAAGGTTCTTTGAATTTTGATCCACTTGATCCCAAAGTCCCAGAACATCAACCATATCGAAGTCTTATTGTAGCATCTTGCTTCTTAGCGAGATGCTACAATGAGAGTCCATTGTCCTGGCTTCAATCATTCCTCCTGGCAAATAGCCCCTGTTATTGAGTACTCATTATATAAAGAAGTGCTTTCTCATGTCTGACTTGAACATATTTATTACAATCCTGAGCTTGAGCCCTGCTTCCTTCACACTAATATGAAAGTATAATATTTTATCTTTAAGCCTCTAATGTTCCACATGGGAGTAATAATTATGGACTGTAATTAACACTAGTTCATCCCTGATATACAACCCCAGGAGTCTTCAATCATAAACTCTGCTGTGAGCATGTATGGAAGAAGAGAATCCTAGTCAAAGATTCTAAGAGGTGCGGCAGCAATCAAAACCCGATCCAAACAGGCCCCTTACTATTTACACAATTACTAAAGGTAGTGGAGCTTAATTGGTGGTTTTAAGACTGGAGTTGAGAGATATTTCTTTGGATTATCAAGGAATACAGGTCAAAGATGGGCAAATGAAACTGAGATGCAGCTCACCTCTGACCGTTGAATTGCAGAATATAATTGAAGGACAAATAATGTTCCTGTAATCTTTTCAAGGCAATTTATTATAATACATATGTGTCAGTGATGTAATAATTTGTTCCTAATGCAGATTCTTTTTCTATAGGAAATGTGCTTAGTGCAATTTAAACCTGCCAGCAGAGGAGACGCTTGCCCTTATTCCATGTATTACTCGTATTTAAACAGCCGACAGCGGTATGGTGTTGTGGCATTTGAGCAGGAGTCACCTGAAAATGTGTATCTCATACCCCTCCCCGCATTACAGAAAGTTCCATCCAGATTGCCACCTCTCAGTGGACCAGGTAAGACAAGATGTTAAAAGAAACATGATTATCACGGGCCTGCTACATTCAGGTTTCTATTAAGCCTTCGGCACCTCGCAAGGTTCTATCTAACACACCCTTGAAGTAGCATCAAGTATTTCTCATATTTGCATTAGAATAAAAGAACTTGCATTTCTAGAATGTTTTTCACAACCTCAGGACTTCCCAATACATTGTAGAGTGGAATCCAATTTTTACAGAGTAAGAGCTCACAAACAACAAAGAGATAAATGACAAGACCCTATTCCCGTGATGTTGGTTGAAGCCTAATTATTGAATTGGGCACTGGGGAGAACTAATTCTTCTTCAAAATAATGCAGCAGAATCTTCTCCGTTCATTGGAGAGAGTGGGTAGGATGTGTGATTAACTCTAGAAGGCTGGATGGACCTCCAACAGAGCAGCACTACTGGAGGTACCAACCTGAGTTATGTGCTGAAGAGTCAGGAATGAGAATGAAATCCATGACCATTTGACTCAGAGGTGAGGGTGCTGCCCTTTCACTTTATTATATTGTCACACTTGCTAATATCTGATTTTTTCCTAGTCCTGTTGCAGCTGCTAAACTTACTTTCACTCGTATAGTTCTCTTGTTACAACAACTCAGTTGCTGCATTTCTTCCCAACTCCTTTTATCCTTGTGGATAATGATAATCCCATTAAACATCACCCACTGCCCTTAACCAATGACCTAACTTGCTTCTTACTCTCTCACTGTATCCCTCCTATTATCTGAGGCTTACATACTTTCTCTGCTTCAACTTTGTCATCCTTAGCTGGGTCTACTGTAGAATATAATGCTTGCTCATCCGACCCACATTGCACCCATCTTGTCAGCTGCAATCCCTGGAAAATACTTCCTGCTTTTATTTCTGTTTTCTTCCTTATATGCTTCCATTTCTCTTAAGTAATCACTCCATTCTGCATTTGATGGTCCCAAGCAGCCTTGGCTACCAGTGCTCTGTGTATAGTGAATAATTCATTCTCCTTCATCTTGGATCTGAACATTGGCATCTGAGACCTGTCTAAAACTTGACTCACTGACAGCAACTCTTCCCCCTTCCTTCTGACTGACTGCACATTTAACCATGTGCTTCTCTATCGTGAAGGTAGTTTTAATATGAGCTCCACCTCTCACCTTGGTTTACCATCATATTTCTATAACACTGCTTCCTTGTTTCAACACTTCAGTTGCTTCCCTCTTAATTCTTTTTGAAGACCCATTAGAACTTATCACCCTTCTACATCCATTGGCTCTTCTGTGTCTTCCTTGCCAGTTGTAGTCCTACCTCAGGTGATGTTGAGCAATCCCCTTATTCAATCCTTTTATCCAATACTTGAACTCACCTGACTTTGTCACCTCACATTACTCAACCTGACTCTCTAAATATAATGGCCTCACCAGCCACAAATTGACAGGGCCATTTCTGAGCACTGCCTCATTATACTTGACCCCTTCCTGTCTCTCATATCTTTATTCTCTTTTTACACCATGAGAACATTTTCCCTTAACTGAGTTTGAAGGAAAGTGTTTTTCAATTCTTTTTCGATCTTCTTTGACCTGCAGTGATGTTATATCTCAGAAAATTGCTCAGCCGCTGCTTAGCCTCCATTTTTGATGCTGTCAGCCCTACTACATTGAACAGGCTTCCCAACCGCATTATCCCTTCTGTACAATATCTGATTACTCCCCTGGAGATCAGAACACATGCACTTCTCTCTTTTCTATGGCCATAATCTCTGTGCATTCTAGGGTCAACCTGGAGAGCAAGGATAACCAGAGCCTCCTCTTTGTCACCACTAACCACCTTCTTCATCCTTTCTCTTCCACACCCTCTGTTCTTATTTCAGGTTTGTGATGTGACAAGTTCGTGGCTTCATTGTTTTCAAAATTGAGGCTATCTGTTTAACCATCTCTGCCTTCTTCATCTCTCCTTGCTTCTTACCGTTTTCTTCTCTGATTCCCATTCTGGATCTAACTTCCACCTTCCTATACATCCTGCAAGTGCTCATCTGCATCATTTCCTCCACGGAATCTGACCTCCATTTCAACCACCTTCCCTAATAGCCTGTGGTTGCTCAATGCCTGTGTATTCACAGACGTTGGCAACTTTTTACTTTCATTCAGGTTTCTTCCGTCCACTTCACTGCCCTTGCTGTCTCTTTAAAAAGCCTATCTACCTATTTATTTTTGCAACTTGGCAATATATCCTGTGAAGATTTGGTTCAGTATTTCAGCAGGTTTTTATGGAAGTGTGGTTTTTCACCCTGGGAGGATTAAAGGTTGGTTTCATAACTGCCAATCTTCTCCCATACTTACCAAGATGCTTGACTTCCACTGTGTTTCATTTCCAAGAGCAGTGCCTGATACTTCACAATATTTCAGAGGTGAGGCCAGACTATTGGAAAACTTGGAAATATTCAAGAAGAAAACTCATTTTATCTTGGCATCTTTCATGACCTGAAGAGTTTGTTCAACTTCATTTCACATTGGGGAATTCATTTTTTTTAAAAAACAATAATCCTTTCCATTCTATAGTGAAAGAGGATTTAAAGGTTGGTGAAGAATTGGCAGAATATTTTATTCAAATTCTGTTACTATCCTTAACAGGTTTGGAATCATCTCACCCAGATCTGTTGCTGGCATTAGCATTCCCCAAGAAACACCACTCAGCAAGTATCTTCATGAAAACCTATGAAGGTAGAAAGGGGCCTGATGGGTGCCTGAGGGAAAATAAATCCAGACAAAAATGTATCAAAGATATTCACAGAGAGCACCTTTCTGATCATTCCCAGTTTTCTCCATTTTTGGCTGAACCTGGAGCTTACCCATGCATTCTGCCAATGTTGTCCACCACGCCCTTCACTCAACCAAGGGAGCTTCTTCATCATTCACGTCAAGTCAAGTCACCAGATTTGCGATATGGAGATGTATTGTGCAGTGAAGAGCAATTCTCCCTGACTGACACAAGTAACTTTGCTGATGAGATGATGCAGTCTTTCTACTGTGCGGAGCAGGAGTCAGATGGGATAGAAAATGCGTTTGGAGCTTCTGCTTTTACAGGTGATGAACAAAACAAGGACTTGGATACAAATAAACAACAGCATCATGAGGATGGTGTAAGCAAAGAAACTGAAAATACAGCAAGAAGTGGAAGTTTAAACATCGAAACAAATCTATTAGCTAATTTTAAACCAGCAGATACCCTACCGGAAAATTTTCTGCTCAGTATGACCCAGTTGAATTCAGCCTTTCAACAGGGAAATGAGTCGCCCAACTCAGAGAACATGTCGACGAATGAACAGGAGGCTGATGGGGCTGCAAGTGCCCAATACATACAAGATATGCAAAGCTACATTAAAGAACTGAATAAGTTGTTCACAAATGTTCCTCCGGGCACACTTTCACAACATGAAGATTGTCATCATCTGTGCTGCAACATCTACTGCTGTGCTAATGTTTTGAACCATAGTTTATCTACCAGTGACAACAGCCTAGCCTCTGAAGTCCAGATCCCGATGGGCCCGCATGGAAATCTAAATACTACTATGGAAAGTCGGGAAGGTCTTCAACATATCACTCAATCTGATAGCCTACTTCCTTTATTCATATCTCAGATGCCAAGTAACTTTTAACATCTTAGCCACAGTAAGACTCTTGACCTTGGAGTTCTCTTTCAGGCTTTGCTAGCGCATGAGATGTCTAGGCAACAAACAGAGGTTCCATTTCAAATTGGAACAAAGTGGCTTTTTCTGTTTCAGATTCACTCTTCCCATCATTAAAGAACAATAGATGCAGAAATGCACCAACTTCCAGGGCAACACGTTGTCACCCTGTTGTTCCAAACAACATCACCATTATACAAGTGTACACTTAGACATTGGACAGGGTCCAGCAACATTTTCAGGAGCTCCCTCAAGCTGCAGTCTTCAAAGTCCCAATAATCTAGATTAGTAACACAGTGAACGGTCATGAAGTGAGTCAACTGAACAGTTTTGACAAGGTTTTCTTCGCAAATGTAAAGGCCACTTAAAATTGTAAGAATTTGGAAGCATAGGAGAAATAATGCACAGTTCAAATGGAAATCAGGTGTGGAATGGGATTGCAATAATTTGAGGCAGGCAATAGAAAGTAATGGCTAAAAGTTTCACGCAATGCTATTTTCAGTGCTTCTATGTTGCAGTTGTAATTTTGGCAGTTAAACTATATCTATAGAAACTGTTTCGTTTGAAGGCCTGATATGATCTTGAACTCAAATTTGATTTACTCATTTTGGAAGAAGAAATTCTAACCGGAATCAGGGAGTTTCATGTCGTGGAAGAAGCTATGCCTAAGAGAGGATGGATAATGACATTAGCTCCTTAAAGGCTAAGCTCATCCATGATGTTGAGAAATTGATGATTTAATGGCAATGGTGTTTTAATTCCTAAAATCTTGCCAGATTGGTATAAATAATGTCAAGGAGAAGAGAGATTGAGACAGTTAAAAGTGTATTCTAGGCAAAATTTCAAGTTTTAGCATGCTGCAGAAGTTTCAACTAGTGAGGATAGTGAAAGAAAAGCAAGTGAAGAGTGGGGGGGGGGGCAAGGATGCTCTCAGCTGGTGCAGAGACCTGTATATGAAGATTATCACTAATTTCGATCCAAAGTTTGTGAATATATTTTTGTTTTGAAAGAATTATTTTCCTGGATGGGGAACAAGTCAGTATGTTTTTATCTTCTACTGGCAGATGGGGTTCAACTTTTTATCTGATTTCCTCATTGAAGAAAAATGTGGATTTTTTTTAAAAAAAATAAGTGATTGATATTTGGAAACCTGTGTTTTGAGCTTGATGAATAATGTTTTTAAGCAGAAAGCTTCCATCAATCATCCTAATCTCTCCTCTAATATTGGTCCTTAATTCATTTTTTTGCAATTTCATTTATCCTGGCGATGTAGGTTTCAGAGTAGACATTACTGACTTTCTGACAACTTCTACAAGGTTCATAAAGTCCTGTCTCTGTTTCACAATGTTTGTCACTAACAACTGAAATCCTTGGAGGGACTGAAATTATCGGCACATTTCCTTATTTTTGTTTTCAATTAAGAATGGGGATAGGCCTCTATTCAAATAAACAATCATTGCCGATTGCATCTCTTCAATGGAACAGGTTTCCAAGCTTTAACAATCTTTGTAAATGTCTGTTTAGTTGTTCATACAGTAGAAAGTCAAGAAGTTATTTATTTGTTATGTGCATTTTTATGCCTACAAGGGAGTGTGGGTCACACTCAGGGTCCCAGGGTCTTATTTAAAAAAAACTGCCTAATCATGAGTGAGCCCCTGTGTTTGACACTGTAACACAGTAGACATGGGTTTGAGTAAATTTGAGATGATGTTTATGAGGCAGTGTGCTTGACTGTGAGACAGTGTGAGTACATGTACATGTTTGAATCCCTATCCCTGCTAATGTGCGCAAGGCATTGTAAGCGTGTGTCAGAGAGTAACTGACAAGCAGTTTCAGTGACACTGTCTGGCACACTATGTTTGCTGTGTTTCTGTTGCAGTAGCTTTGAAGTACATTTTGACATGAATCAAGGAATGCTGGATCTTTGTGTTAATGCTATTTAAAGTATTATAAACATGGACAGGGATCGCGTGTAGAGATGGGAACGTCGGGGTGGCGGCACAGGCTCGTTGGGCCAAAGGGCCTGTTTCCCATGCTGTTTTGTTCTTTGTTTTTGTTCTTTGTACACTATTCTGTTTATTTGATATTTATACACTTGACAAAGAAGTTTAAGGGTCACAAATTATAAAGTTAAATGTTTTGTTGTATTTCTTGTGCTATTTTTAAGGAGATGTCACTGAGTACCATGGTGATTTTTCCTCATTGACAATTTATTTTAACTGAAGCAATGGACCCTCCACTTTGGACATTGTTGATACTTCCTTGTAGGAATCTTGAAACTTATGAATGTCCCCAGGGTTGCAGTGGTCAGAGTCAGAATTGAGCAGGTAAGATTTGGGAAAGTGATGTACTAAGAAGAAATCTTATTTTGTTTTTAATATTATTTTGCTGGATGTGACCATCGCTGGCCGGACTAGCATTTGTTGCCTGTCCCTAATGTTCCCTAAGAGGGTTTGGTGAGCTGCCTTCTCGAAGCGCTGCAGCCCACATGGTGGATTATAATTAGAAAATCATTTAGCCAAAGTCAGGTTTCAACACTCTTCTGCTTTCAAAATATTTCTGTTTTAATTATGCGAATTTTTCATTTTATTTTATAAAAAAAATGTGCAACTATTTCTAACTGGCTGCACTGGACATTGACCCATCGAGCATGACACCAAATCACAGTGACACAGGGCTAGGAACCAATTACAGGGTGACTGTTTAAAATCTGTGCTGGAAAGAAGATAACTTGCTGGAAATCCGAAGTAAAAGCAGAAAAAGCTGGAGGTTCAGAGAGAAAGATGGGCTCACTATATCGGAGGGGCTGCATGCTCTAACTGATCCAGCCATCTTCCAGCGAATGATAGTTCAGTACTCGCATAGATGAATTATTTCTAGAAGCAAATTTCACTGGGAAATGTGGAAACAACTGATTATAAATCCCTTTGCTCTTGTCAGGTGAAGTTGATTCCCATGTGTTTTCTTTTTACTGGGTAATCAGCAAAACTTCTATAACTAAAGCCATTTTATGCTGTTGCTGTTTAATTCTTATTCCAGGCTCCCTGCATTTATACTGCTAAATTCAGACTCTTGGTTGATTTCTGCATTAAAATGTTGAGGAATTAAAAGCAGCTTAACTTTTGGAAAACTGAATGCCAAGCGCTGAGAATTCTTGAGCTTTTCTCTTGCTCAGTTTCCACTTTGGCAAATTGGAGGCATTTTGATTAAGCAGTTAAGCCTTGCGGCTTTTCTAAGGGGCGTTGAAGAGGGAGCTGGTAAATCTCTGCGGGAGAGAGAGTACTGAAATAAAGATGAAGCACTAGCTAATGATTGAGCAAGCAGTAATGGAGCTATTACTGAAATACCATTGTTACACATCCCAGTCGCTGACTCCAGAACTCATTCCCCTCTCGGGTGCTATAAGTTTTTTACCAAAGTATTTTTTTTCTGGTTTGCAAATAGATTTTTTCTGAGTGACAAAACTAAATATTTAACATTTCACTGAACAACGCAGGGACAAAGAGTGCATTTTAACATATTATTTCCATAACACTTGAATGAACATGTGTACTATTTTAAAGTGCTGATTTGGAATTGAACGGTGAATAAAAGCAGAAGGTGTTAACTACAGCAGTGTTGTTTGAACTCATTGCATCATATTTTTATAGTTCTTTGATTTGATTTATGTATTAGTATAATGTGAAAAGTATTGTTTCTTGTGTGCTATATAGACAAAGCATACAATTCATAGAGAAGGAAACAAGAGAATTCAGAATGTAATATTACAGTTATAGCTAGGGTGAAGAGAAAAAATAACTTAATGTAAGGTAGGTCCATTTAAAAGGTTGATGAGAGTAAGGAAGAAGTACCCAACTCACATGCTTCTAAATTTTTCTTTTCTTGCTAAATATCAGATGAGAAAGGTTATCTCCAACTGCAGCAGGATGTTGAGCAACTGGAACAGTGGGCTGATGAATGGCAGATGAAGTTTTAATTTAGACAAATATGAGGTAATGCATTTTGGTAGATTGAATCAGGGCAGAACTTACTCCGTTAATGGTAGGGCGTTGGGAAGAGTTACAGAACAATGTGATCTAGGGTTCATAGCTCCTTGAAAGTGGAGTCATAGGTGGACAGAATGGTAAAGAAGGCATTTGGCATGCTTGGTTTCAACAGTCAGAATATTGAATAGAGGAATTGGGACATCTTGTTGAAGTTGTGCAAGACATTGATAAGGCCCCACATGGAATATTGTGTGCAATTCTGGTCACCCTATTATAGAAAGGATATTATTAAACTAGAAAGAGTGCAGATGAGATTTACTAGGATGCTACCGTTTCTTGATGGATTGAGTTATAAAGAAAGCTGAATAGACTGGGACTTTTTTCTCTGGAGCATAGTAGGTTGAGGGATGACCTTATAAAGGTCTATAAAATGATGAGGGGCATAGACAAGGTAAATAATCAATATCTTTTCCCAAAGGTAGAGGAGTCCAAAACTGGAGGACATAGGTTTAAGGTGAGAGGGGAGAGATACAAAAATGTCCCAAGGGGCAATTTTTTCACACAAAGGGCGGTGAGTGTCTGGAACAATCTGCCAGACGTAGTAGCAAAGGTGGGTACAATTTTTTCTTTTAAAAAGCATTTAGATAGTTACATGGGTACGATGGGTATAAAGAGATATGGGCCAAATGTAGGCAATTGGGATTAGCTTAGGGGGGTTTAAAAGAAATAAGGGCAGCATGAACAAATTGGGCTGAAGGGCCTATTTCCATGCTGTAAACTTCCTTGACTCTGAGGAAAAATGGATGCATTTTATCACTTAATATTTTAAAAACTTAGGTTGAGAATAAATGGCGGATAGTAGAGGTCATAACTCCAGCCAGGTCTCAGCAGCAGGATGCTCCAAGCTCTGGTCAATAAACACCTCTTTCCTTTGGCTTAACAAGATGAGAGCTACCATATTGATAGCTCAGGAAAAGAACAAGCTGATAACGTCTACCGACAGAGATGACTTGGAGCAGTGGCATTGGGAAATGGTAACACAGTCTGTATTTAGCAGTGATATTTACTCTGTTAGAATAATGGGTTCTGGAAAATAAGTGAAAACCAAGAAAAAAAACTTTTGCTTTCTAAAGCCTTGTTGAAGGCCACTCGGAATGCGCTAAATTATAGTGCAGAGACAGAGGAAAGTGAGCTGATCAGAGTGGGAGTACTGAACTTCAGGTCATATTTGACATTGGCAAGTGCAGTTGAGTAGTTGGTGGGTTTCAAAGTAACATCATAACTTTAGGGAGGCTGGATAGATAAGCAAGGGATTATGTAATATAGTCAGAGACACGGAGCAATTATCTCATTAAGGTTACTCACTCAACTGTGCTCACTTAGAAAAACAGTGCCACTGGTAATGAAATGCATGATTTACTCCATGTCGATCCACTCAATCTCTCCCTGTGGTGCTCCTCTGCAATTCTCCGCAGGCCAGAGAATCTAAACAGCAAAATCTTACTGAAAATAGTGTGCCCAGCACACACCGACCGTCACACTTGGTTATGGGTGCTGTGGTATTTTTAAATTCTTGAGGGCTGCCAAACCAATTTAACGGAATGATAAAGATGGAATTTACTTACAGTGCCTAGCCTCTGTAACCTTACAGGAACCAACTATATTAAACACATCACATCCAAAATAAAAAGTGTTGCAGTTGCACTGATACAGATAGCAATTTTCAGAACCACCAGACATTTCAAAACGCTTTATGGTCAATGAAGTGCTTTTGAAGTGTAGTCACTGTGCTAATGTTGGAAATGAAGCAGTCAATTTGTGCACAGCGAGGTCCCAGAAATATCAATGTAATCATGACAGGATAATTGTGATGTTGATTGAGGGATAAATGTTGGCCCAGTCACTGGGGATAGCTACTCTGCTTTTCATCCAAATTGTGCCATGGGATCTTTTATGCCCACTTGTGAGGGCCTCAGTTTAACATTTCCTCCAAATGACAGCACCTCTGACAGCGCAGCACTCCTCCAGTGCTGTAGTGGAGCACCAGCTTTGATTTATTTGTGTTCAGGTCCAGAAGTGGGGTTTGAACACAGAATCTGGTGACGCAGAGGGGCGAGTACTACCGATTGAGACATTGCCAACACAAAAGACTTTAACGTATGTATTTAAAAAATGCCCTGTGGCTGTTTTACAGCCATTGCAACACAAATGTTAAACAACAGACTTGTTTATACCTGTAAATATCATTTTCTTAAAAGCCAGTCATTGAACTGGAGCATGTAATTATAAATAGGTTATTGACCTCTACTTAACCTCAGTACAGTACCCGGATTCCCTTGAGGAGTGCCCATGTAGCAGCCTGTCTGTGCCACTGCTGTTCACTTTGTGCTCCTATTCACTGAAAGGATGAAACTAGATTTGTCCTCATTTGTGTAGGGGAATGCACTGTTTGGATGACGCAGAAGAGATGTCTCAGTGTTGATCACATTCTCGACAATGCACTGTGGATAAAATGAAAAAGTTGGTACATAACACACAGTACAAGATACAAGTGAGTTTCCCACTTTACCTTGTTTCTACTGTACATCTACAGGAAATCTGTATCGTACCAGGCATGAATGAATAGAATCTTTCTACACGGGCAGCGCAGTGGTTAACACTGCCTCGCAGCGCCAGGGAGCCAGGTTTGATTCCCGTCTTGGGTCACTGTGTGTGCAGAGTCTGCAAATTCTGCCCAGATTTCCTCCGATTTCCTCCCACAGCCTGAAAGATGTGCCGGTTATGTGCATTGGCCATGCTAAATTCTCCTGCAGAGTGCCCGAACAGATGCTAGAGTGTGACGACAAGGGGAATTTCACAGTAACCTTATTGCAGTGTTAATTAGCGGCAGTAATAAATAAACTGAAACTTGTGGTGTGCCCAGTAGCTGCAGGGTTTGCAGCATTGGCCTCGGCAGGCGCATATCTTCACCAGCTGATCTGCGCAGGATCTGAGTGCGCATCCATGTACCCCATCCAGGCTTTCCGTGGGTTGATCTTCAAGAAAGCTGCTCTGATATCTGCAGTGGTGACTCCAGATACGGTTTCCAGGGTTCTCTTGCTGGACTCTTGCTCAAAACGGGTATATGGTAGAATTCTTCATTAAGATGGAGAGTGAAACTGTTAACTCTGAGAAAAGGGTCCTGAACTTAAGGAGAAGTAATTTTAATGATATGAGATATGCATTGGCTAGGATAAGCTGGCAAAGGATATTTGAGGTGTTGACAGTGGATGGGCAATGGCAGACATTTAAAGAACACATGGATGAACTTCAACAAATTATATACTGGCATAAGAATAAAATGAGGAAGGTGGCTCATCCATGGCTAACAAGGGAAATCAGGGATAGTATTAGAGCCAAAGAGAAGGCATTAAAATGGTCCAAAGAAGCAGCAAACCTGAGGACTGGGAGAAATTTAAAATCCAGCAGAGAAGGGCAAAGGGTTTAATTCAGAAGGGGAAAATAGAATACGAGAATAAGCTTGCAGGAAACATAAAAATCGATTGCAAAAGCCTACGTACATATGTGAAGAGAATAAGACTGGTGAAGACAAATGTAGGTTCCTTACTATTAGTGTCAGGAGAATTCATAATGGGCAACAAAGCGATGGCAGACCAGCTGAATAAATAGTTTGTATCTGTCTTCACTAAAGGAGACACAGATAACCTCCCAGAAATACTAGGAGACAGGGGGTCTAGCATGAAAGAGGAACTAAAAGAAATCCTTATTAGTCAGGAAATTGTACTGGGAAAATTGTTGCAATTCAAACGCAAAAGTCCCTATGGCCTGATGCTCTGCATCCAGAGGACTCAAGGAAGTGGCTGTAGAAATAGTGGACGCATTGGTAATCTTTTTTTCAGCATTCCATAGATTCTGGAAGAATTTCAGTGGATTGGAGGGTAACTAATGTGACCCTACTTTTTTAAAGAGGAGAGAGAGAGAGAAAACAGGGAATGATAGATTGGTTAGTCTGACATTGGTGGTAGGGAAAATGCTGCAGTCAATTTTTAAGGATGCAATAACTGAGTATTTGGAACGGGGTGACAGGATTGTTCCAAGACAGCATAGATTCACTAAAGGGGAATTGTGCTTGACAGATCTTCTGGAATTTTTTGCGGATGTAACCAGTAGAGTGGACAAGGGTGAACCAGTGGATGCTGTGTATCTGGACTTTCAAAAGGCTTTTGACATGTTTCTCCACAGGAGATTAGTGAGAAAAATCAAAGCTCATGGTATTGCGGGTAATGTATTGATGTGGGCAGAGAACTGGTTGGCAGATAGGATTCAGAGAGTGGGAATAAAAAGGTCCTTTTCAGAATGACAGGCAGTGACTAGTAAAATACCGCAGTGTCCAACTATTCACATTATACATTAATGATTTGGACAAAGAAATTGAATGCAATATCTTCAAACTTGCAGACGACACTAAGATGGTGGCACTGAGTGCTGTGAGGAGGATGCTAAGAGGCTGCAAGGTGACTTGGACAAGCTGTCTGAGTGGGAAATACTGGACAAATGTAATATAATAGTGGATAAATGTGAGGTTATCCACTTTGGTGGCAAAAACAAGAAGGAAGGTTATCTGAATGGTGGCAGTTTAGGAAAAGGGGAAGTGCAACATGACCTGGTGTCATGGTGAAACAGTCGCTGAAGTTTGGCATGCGGGTACAGTAGGCGGTGAGGAAAGCTAATGGCATGCTGACCTTCATAGCAAGAGGATTTGAGTATAGGAGTACAGATGTTTTGCTGCAGTTGTATAGAGTCTTGGGGAGGCCTTAAGTGCAGTTCCTAGGACATTCTTGCTATTGAGGGAGTCCAGTGAAGATTCACCAGACTGATTCCTGGAATGGCAGGACTGATATATGAAGAGACACTGGATCGACTGGATTTATACTCACTGGAATTTAGAAGAATGAGAAGGGATCTTATAGAAACATATAAAATCCTGGTGGGATTGGACAGGCTAGATGTAGGAAGAATGTCCCCAATGTGGGAAAACGCAGAACTAGGGGTCACAGTCTAAGGGGTAAACCATTCAGTATTGAGATGAGGAAGAACTTCTTCACTCAGAGAGTTGTTTCCCCTGTGGAATTCTCTATCACAGAAAGCTGTTGGAGCCAGTTCATGAAATATGTTCAAGAAGGAGCTGGATGTGGTCCTTGTGGCTAAAGAGATTAAGAGTGAAGAGGAAGCGGGAGTGGGATACTGAAAGTGCATGATCAACCATAATCATATTGAATTGTGGTGCAGATTTGAAGGGTTGAAAAGTCTAAAAATAGAATCCTACTGTGCAGAAGGGGCCATTCAGTCCTTTGAGTCTGCAAACCCACAGACCTATCCCCCTTACTACATGCTGCTTCCCCTGACACCAAGGGATGGCCAATCCACCTAACTCACACATCTTTGGACCGTGGGAGGAAACTGGAGCACCCCAAGGAAACCCATGCAGGCACGGGAAGAGTATGCAAAGGCCACACAGACAGTGACCTGAGGCCAGATTGAACCTGTGTTCCTGGTGCTGTGAGGCAGCAGTGCTAACCACTGAACCGCTGTGCCGCCCCACTCCTGCACCTGTTTTAATCAGGACCAAGTGCAATTTTCCATTCTATTTGAGTATGTCTGCTGCTCTGAGTGACTATAGAACCTCAGGTGCATGCAGTGGTTCTTTGGTTTGATGAGGCTTGAGTGTGTTGCATAGTGTACATCTGGACACTTCCCGCCCTACGTCCCCATACATGGAGGGCCAATACAAGGATTCCTTTACCCTCGGTGTATTTGGGTGGAGTTGCTGGGTATGGCACATCTGCAGAGAGGTGGGGATGACAAATCTCTGATCAATTAGTGTCAGTCCATCTTGCACAGTGAACTCCTCTGTCAGAGCGAAGAAAAAGTGGAGCTTGTGGGGAAGTTGCTTTGATGATTCAGGCCAGCCTTTTGTAATGGTGTCGTAGAGCTGCCTGCATGTGAGATTGTCCTGTAGGGTTTAGAAGCAGGGAAAACAGATATTTACTGAAGTGAAGTGGGGAACAATAGAGTATAGAATTTTAGATGTTAAAACTGCAGAAGAGATGAGTCCAAAGTGGAGCCATAAGATGACAGATCACGCTTATACGCTTCAAAACATGGCTTCTAAGGTGAGTTATTTAATTAAGAAGTGATCAAAAAGGAAATGTGATATATCAGTAGTGGGAACCTTGCACTGACAGGTGCAGCAGGAGAGGAGGAAGAGAAGAGAAGAGAGGAGCACTGGTAAACAGTTACAATCAAAGCCACACACAGCTGAAAAGAAACACTTTTCCAGAAAGCAGAATTTGAGGCTAGAAGCTGCTAATTTGAAAACCACAGAGGAAAACTATGCTGAACCGAAGAAGGGTTTCTTAAACTTGAAGATAACTCATGGGTGGTAACTGTTTGTTGGATTTAGAGTTATACCGTATGGGATGTTATTTTGGAATGATTATTTCTCAGAGTTCAGGAATGTAGATAGATGGGATGATTGTAGTTACGTGTACTTATCGTGGCCATCCTTATTTTGTGTTTTAATAAACATTTTTTCATTTGAGTGGTTGCAACAAAACACGTCTTTTCTTCACTGGTTTGCAGATCTTTCTCCACGTTACACAAAATTGAAAAATACGCTCTTAAGAATCTGTGTTTTATGTTCCCCTTCTGAGTTTTGGGATACTCTCGCATCTAACATCAGGAGGTCCATATGTTCATAAGATGTAGGAGCAGAATCAGGCAATTCAGCCCATTGGGTCTGCTCCACCATTTGATCATGGCTGATATGCTCTTCATGCAATAATGAAATGAGAAGGGATCTGGGAAGTGTGGATTGACACAGGCTGTTCTCTGGTGAGGATGTAAATGAAAAGTGGGAGGCTTTCAAAGGAGAAATTTTAACTGTGCAGAGTGTGTATGTTCCTGTCAGGATTAAAGGCAAGGTAAATAGGAATAAGGAACCTTAGTTCTCAAGGGAGATTTAACACTGATTAAGAGGAAGAGAGAGCTGTATGAAATGTACAGGCAGCTAGGAACAGATCAGATGTTCGAAGAGTATAAGAAGTGCAAGAAGCCACTTAAGAGGGAAATCAGGAGAGCTAAAAGAAGACATGAGGTGGCTTTGACAGACAGAGTAAAGGAAAATCCAAAGAGCTTCTATAGGTATGTAAGGAGTAAAAGAATAGTGAGCGATAAAATTGGTCCTTTTGAAGAGCAAAAGAGACAATAACCTGAGGCTGGAATCGAACCCGAGTCCCTGTGAGACAGCAGTGCTAACCACTGTGCCACCATGCCACCCACAAATAAAAACCTCCAAGTCACTCACCATTTTGACATGGAAACATGTCATAATCCCTTCACTGTTTTTAGGTCAAATTACTAGAAACCTGATTCCTAACAGCTGCTCTGTGGGTATACTTTCCCCATGTGGACTGCAGTGGTTCAAGAAGGTACCTTACCCCCACCAAGAGCAGTTGGCAATGGACCACAAATGCTGGCCTTGCCAGCGATACCCCTATCCCATGAACAAATAAAAGTAATATTGAAGATTAGAGGACAGGTAGCAGAACTAGAGGGTGCAACCTCAAAATAAGGTAGGGAGGGCAGTTTAGATCGGAGTTGAGGAGGAACTTCTTCACTCAAAGGTTAGTGAGTCTCTGGAATTCTCTGCCCATTGAAGTGGTGGAGGCTACCTCGCTGAATATATTTAAGTCACGGGTAGATAGGTGTCTGATAGTCAAGGGAATTAAGGGTTATGAGGAGAAAGCAGGTAAGTGGAACTGATCCACTTCAGATCAGCCTTGATCTTATTGAATGACGGGGCAGGTTCGAAGGGCTAGATGGCCCACTCCTGCTCCTATTTCCTATGTTCAGAACTACTGAGTGTGTTGGCAACTCAAACTTAGTCATTCTTTGGCCTGTGTTGTTCAGGACTGCAATATCCTGCATGTATATCTCTCTCTCTCTGTTCTGTTTTTAGCACTGCGCTGGGAATTTATAGGGACTGATCTTTTTGCAAATGATTGTTAGGTGAAGGAAAAATTAAGTGAAAGATCGTGTGGAATGTTCTGGAGAGGTTCACAGAGTACACTCACCTGACAAACCAGTCTGAACCAGCAATTGTTGCCCTGGTGACAGGCTAACAGTTTGTTGTTAGCGTGTGTGTCGGTAGAGATCTGACAGGAGGGTTTGTTAGAAGTGGTTTTGTAACTTTTATGGGAAAAGTTTGGACCTCAGCGCTGGTGCCAGCAGTACGTGCCATGGTTACAGGCAAATTGACTCACTCTGTTCCTGTTGACACTATCTTTGGTCGGGCAGGTTCTGTGTACAGGAAGCAGGGGACATTATGATATCAGCGAGCTATTAAAGTGTTTCTAAACCAATCTCCTTTCCATTCATCTGCAGCCATATCCGAGACTTTGTTAGTTTCAGAAAACTGGACTGAGCTCCAATCCTACTCAAAATACTTCCTTTATTATAACGTTGGAATGATAGAGTTCTGATACGCTCTCCACCTGGGGTTTGTCACTCATGGGAGAATGTAAAAATCATTACGGAAAGAAAAACTGAGGCCAATAGCTTAGCATTTGCTTGATACAGCAATAATGATTATTCGCAGCAACTAGATTATCATTGGTTTATGACAACCTCAGATATGAGGTGAAGGATTTGATTTGATTTATTATTGTCGCATGTATTAACATGCAGTGGAAAGTGTTGTTTCTTGCGCACTATACAGACAAAACATACCGTTCATAGAGAAGGAAATAGAACATAGAACAATACAGCACAGAACAGGCCCTTCGGCCTTCGATGTTGTGCCGACCAAAATAAAAAGCAATGCCCCTCCTAACTAAACCATTCCCTTCTCATCCATATACTTATCAAATGAGGGAATGCAGACTGTAGTGTAATAGTCATAGCTAGGGTGCAGAGAAAGATCAATTTAATGCAAAGTATGTCCATTCAAAAGACTGACAGCAGCAGGGAAAAAGCTGTTCTTGAGTCGGTTGGTGCGTGACCTCAGACTTTTGTATCTTTTTCCCGAAGGATGAAGGTGGAAGAGAGAATGTCAGAGCTGTGGTGGGGTCCGTAATTATGCTGGCTGCTTTGCTGAGGCAGCGGGAAGTGTAGGCAGGGTCAATGGATGGAAGGCTGGTTTGCGTGATGGATTGGGTTACATTCACCACCCTTTTGTAATTCCTTGTGGTCTTGGGCAAAGCGGTAGCTAAAAACTGCAATGGTAGAGAAATTTGGGAACCTTTAGTTCCTCAGTGGCCGTTGGCTCCTCCTAGAGGTGAACTTGTTGGGGTCTTTTAAGAGACTCTGGATGAGTACATGGGATTTCATGGGATTGAGGGTTATAGATAGGCCTGATAGGTAGGGATATGATTGGCACAACTTGTGGGCCGAAGGGTTCTGTGTGTATATGTGCCACACCAACCAAGCCATGTTTCAAATTAGTCAGATGTATCCCAAATATTATTCTCTCAAAGAAATTCATCTGATTTGTACTTAATGAATCAAAACTAACAGCTTCGCTCACCTCCTACAGGGAACCTGCTTCACAGATTGACCAATTATTCAGTGTCATTTTACCTCCCTTTTCACATTGACAATGTGTCCTCCACATTGTATAACATTTTAAAAAGCTTGCACCTTTCATAACCACAGGATATTGAAAAGTGTTTCAGAACTAATGAAGTACCTCTGAAGTGTGATCACTGTTGTAATTAGGGAACATGGCAGCCAATTATCACATAGTAAGCTCCTCAAAACAGCTTGGAGATAATGACTGATTTAATCATTTCAGTGATTTTAATTGGGGGCTAGGGCAACTCCCTCTCTTTGAGGGAGTTTGCTATGTGTAATTTGTTTCCTAAGAATGGCGGTGACCACATTTCAAATTTACTTCGCTGTCTGTAAAGTGCCTTGGGACATCCTGAGGTTAAACCTTCCCTAAAGGCACGATACTAACCCAGCTCCTGAAGTTGTAATGTCAGACTTGTAGCTGAATGTTCCACGGGTACAGTGTTTAGCACTGCTGCCTTGCAGTGCCAGGGACCCAGATTCAATTCCTGGTTTGGTCCACTGTCTGCAAACATTCACATGAGATTGTTCAAAGTCCATCTGAGAGGTCAGATTGGATGAATCATGCATCCAAAAATGGCATCTCCATAATGGAGACTGCCTCTTACCAACCTCTGCCCCATCCCATTGCTGCGAACCTTATCCATGCCTTCAACACTTCCAGATTCAACAATTCCAATACTCTCCTGCATCTTCCAGAAGCTTATGCTCATACTCCCCATTTCCTATCCCACATTGACCCACTCACTGAGCATCCTACTCAATGCTACCTTGGCCACCTGGCTTCAATAACCCCAATTTTAACATTTTCACCTTTTGATCTATCACTGCCTTGTCCATCTATGTAAGAAGTCTCACAACATCAGGTTAAAATCCGACAAGTTTATTTGATAGTAAAGCCACTAGCTTTAGGAGTTTGCCCCTTCGTCAGGTGAGTGAGTTAAACTTGTTGGACTTAAACCTGGTGTTGTGAGACTTCTTACTGTGTTTACCCCAGTTCAACGCCAGCTTCTCCACATCATTGTCCATCTATCACAGTAACTTCCTCCAGCCCTACAGAAATCTACCCCATCTCAAATTCTCCACTTCTCCAACTCTGGCCCCTTCTGCATCTTTTTCTCTCATCGTTGCCTGTTGTTGACCTCACATTTCAGTAAAGTCTCTAAACATCTTCGTCTCACTCTCTCCTCCTTTGAGAATCTCCTTAAAACACGCATCCTTAATGAAGTTCTTGGTCAACTCTTCTGATACTCCCTTCTTTGACTCAGTACTTTGTCTGCTTTATGTGTTTATGAAGCATCTTGGGACTTGTTCTCGCATGCCAGCCATGGCCCCTTGCCTCAGAGTCAAAAGGTTATGAGTTAAAGAGCTGCCCCAGTATTTGAGCATAAAAATTGAAGTTGATAGTGCAATGCAACATCAGGGGAATGCCGCACTGTCAATGAAGGAAAAATACTGCAAACACTGGAATCGGAAACAAATGCTGGAAATACTCGACAGATCTGATAGCTGAAAGAGAATAAAGCCAATGTTGGTCATCCTGACTCAAAATGTTGGTTCTATTTTCTCTGTCTACAGATGCTGTCAGACCTGCTGAGATTTTCAGTTTTCCTGCACTATGAAATTGTCTTTCAGATGACACATTAAATGAGGCTCTGTCTGTCTTCTTAGGTGGCACTATTTCAGGGGAATTATGCCTAGTATCCTTTTATCCTAGCTAATATTTACCCCACAAACACAAAACCTGTTTATTGCTGTCTGAGGGAGTTTGCTATGTGTAATTTGGTCACCATGTTTCCTAAGAATGGCGGTGACTACATTTCAAATTTACTTCGCTGACTGTAAAGTGCCTTGGGACATCCTGAGGTTAAAGCTCACGATACTAACCCAGCTAAAGGCACGATACTAACCCAGCTTCTGAAGTTGTAATGTCAGACTTGTAGCTGAATGTTCCACGGATACAGTGCTTAGCACTGCTGCCTTGCAGTGCTAGGGACCCGGGTTCAATTCCTGGTTTGGTTCACTGTCTGCATGTTCTCCCCATATGTCTGCACAGGTTTCCTCCCACAGCCTGAAAGATGTGCTGGTTAGGTGCATTGCCATGCTAACTTCCTGAACAGGCTCTGGGATGTGGCAAATGGGGAATTTTCACAGTAACTGCATTGCAGTGTTGATGTCAGGCTACTTGTGACACTAATAAAGGAACTTTTAAATTATCTATGTGCACATATGTAAATGTGATGCCAACAATACATTCAGCTCTAGTGGGGACACATTGTGAAAATTCAGGCTTCAATCCAGTGGCCAGCAGTGATTTAACTGGAGTTTATAAAATGTATACCTTATAAGTGCTGTTGCGGTTTATAATTTCCCCACGTTTGTTCAACCTTCACGGGGAAGAGGATCTCTCCACGCATGGAGAATGAGTTCACTTGAACGCTATCTCCAGCTATGATCTGTTGTTTTGTTGAACCGTTCTGTGTTTTGACCTTTATCAAAACGTCAGCTTGATGCAGTCTGAGGGCGGATTGACGCAGCTGCTTTCACCTAGTGGTTGCAATCAGTCTGAGTACAGAAATCTCCTGGCAGAATTTTCAGCATTTTCTTTACTCTAGTGTGGGAAGGTGGGAGGATAAGGGTCAAGCTGAGCTGATTGAAATGAATGAGACTGCTGCCTCCCATCTCCTTCCAGCTCTGTTTTGAGACAGCATGGTTAGCACTCTCAGCACCAGGGACCCAGGTTCGATTCCCAGCTTGGGTCACTGTCTATGTGGGGTTTGCACATTCTCCCCCTGTCTATGTGGGTTTCATCCAGTTTCTCCCACAGTCTGAAAGATGTGGTGGTTAGGTGCATTGGCTGTGCTAAGTTCTCCCTCAGTGTACTCGAACAGGTACTGTGTTGTGGCGGATTTTCACAGTAACTTCATTGAAGTGTTAATGTAAGCCTATTTGTGACACTAAAAAAAAATTCATTTTTTTTCTCTTTATTCTTTCATGGGATGCAGATATTCGCTGAGGAGACTAACACTTGTGGCCCATCTCTGCAGTCGACACAAAAACCGGCGTTGGAATTCTGTCTTTTTCAATTGCGTGCAAGCTCTCTGCTTCCTGTAGCAGTTCAGCATCAGCCTTTTGTCTGTTCCTGTGGAGGAATAAATTGCTTCCCAAGGGAGAGCTTGAGGTTCAGGAGACAGCTGAACGTAGTCTCCAATCAGACAAACACATTGACTGTCCTTCACCATTTTACTGAGCCAATCAAACATTTTCCATAATGCTCACCTTGAAAACATAGTCATTCACATGAGAGATAATGAGAGTAGCAAGAGGTTAATGTCAGGTCTGAACACCGTGCTGAATGGGCCCCTTCACAACACTAGTCTCTTCCAAAAGATCTCTTAATGATCAGTGACCTTGGATATCGGTTCCAGTAGTTGACTTCGGCCTGAGAATAGTTGATTCTTCAGTTAAAGTATCACAGAATCCCGACAGTGCAGAAGGAGGCCACATGGTCTATCGAATCTGCACTGACAATGATCCCACCCAAGCCCTATCCCTGTAACCCCGTATATTTACCCCACCAGTCCCCCTAACATTAATGGATAATTTATCATGGCCAATCCACCTAACTTACACATCTTTGGAATGTGGGAGAAAACCGGAGTACCCAGAGGAAACCCATGCAGACATGGGGAAAATGTACAAACTCCATACAGACAGTGACCCAAGTTGGGAATCGAACCTAGGTCCCTGGCACTGTGAGGCAGCAGTGCTTGCCATTATGCTACCCCAGGTTCTGTAGTTTGGCAGAAATTTCAGTTCCTTTTTCAGCTTCAATCCTTCTGCTAGCTGATTGATTTTCACAGTCAGACAGAGAATTTTGGATATTCTTGCAACAGTTGGCTATTTTTGCAGAGGCCCTGCCTTGGTTCACTGTATCACTTTCATGTGGCAAATCTCCAGTTGTTCTCTCTGTGCACATATACATTGACTAACAGACAGCCACCCTGGGTTACCTTTTAAACCCTGTCTTTGTGTATTTGACCAGGATACCCAGGATAACATTCTCATTGTGACAATTATATTCAGGCCATTGAGATGAGATAATCCTTTTGTTACATTTGTTCTTGTCACAGATACAAATCTTTGGAATATCTTATTGGGAAAAAGGGGGAGGAATTCCATTGTTCCTGAGAGCCATTCCTGTCAGTATCTGCGGTCTGTGTATTTACAATATAAAACCTAAGTCTTTACAAAGTTCAATATTTCCATGTACAATTTTCTCCAATGATATGACATTTCTCTCTCTCATGGAATGAAATGACCCTGGGGTGGCACGGTGGTGCAATGGTTAGCACTGCTGCCTCACAGCGTTGGGGACTTGGGTTCGATTCCCAGGTTAAGTCACTGTCTGTGTGGAGTTTGCACATTTTCCTTGTGTCTGCATGGGTTTCCTCCAGGTGCTCCGGTTTCCTCCCACACTCCAAAGGTGGGCAGGTTAGGTGGATTGGCCATGCTAAATTAACCCTTGGTGTTGGGGCTCTTGCTAGGGTAAGTGCATGGGGTGAGGTGGGTGCAGACTTTAATGGGCTGAGTGGCCTCCTTCTGCACTGTAGGATTCTATGAAATGACATTCATTTTCATTTCATTATAAAAAAGGAGAAAAAACTTACAAAACAGCAAAACCTTTGTCATTCTTTTTCTTTCTTTCTGTTGGTAATAATCCTAAACTGTTATTATCCTATCCTAAACTGGATAACCAGTTATTTCAACCAAACTGGATAACCATTAATTTCAAGCAGTTGGTGATACTTATTTACACATCATCTTGGTATCAATGTCTGAGTGTTCTCTCCTTATTGTCTGCTCTGGTCAGTAGCAGTATCAGTCCCTTGCTGTGATATTGATTTAAGTATCATCGATAGGGTTTGGGTATTTTACTTGGCTGTTTGGGTTGAGCCATTCCAGTCTAATTAGACCTGTGTCTGGAATAAACGTGTGGAAGGTTCTCAGCTTGTGGGGATTATTATCAAATAAACTGGTTGGACTTTAACCTGGTGTTGTGAGACTTCTTACTGTGTTTACCCCAGTCCAACGCCGGCATCTCTACATCTGAAACAAGCGGCCAGAGGTAGTAGCAAGCAGGTACAATTTTGTCTTTTAAAAAGCGTTTAGACAGTTACATGGGTAAAATGTGTATCGAGGAATATGGGCCAAATGCGGGGCAATTGAGCCAATCTTAGGGGTTTATTAAAAAAAAGGGCGGCATGGACAACTTGGGCCAAAAGGCTTGTTTCCATGCTGTAAATCTCTATGACTCTATCAGGAAGTCAATGGTTTGTGACTTCCACGTCTTGAGGATATTCTGCTTCCAGCACTTTGTTCTTAGTGAGCCTTTTATCAACACATTCATAGAACATAGAACATAGAACATTACAGCACAGAACAGGCCCTTCGGCCCTCGATGTTGTGCCGACCAAAATAAAAAGCAATGCCCCTCCAAACTAAACCATTCCCTTCTCTTCCATATACTTATCAATTAACCTCTTAAACGCCACCAAACTTGGCGCATCTACAACAGCTGCAGGCAGGGCATTCCACTCCCTAATCACTCTTTGAGTAAAGAACCTACCTCTGATATCCGTCCTATAACTCATACCCCTTAATTTAAAGCTGTGTCCCCTCGTGCTAGCTTTCTCCATCCTAGGAAAAAGGCTATCACTGTCCACCCTATCTAAACCTCTAATCATCTTATATGTTTCGATAAGGTCCCCTCTTAGCCGCCTCCTTTCTAACGAAAACAACCTCAAATCCCTCAGCCTCTCTTCATAAGACCTGCCCTCCATACCAGGCAACATCCTGGTAAACCTCCTCTGTACCCTCTCCAATGCCTCCACATCTTTCTTATAATGTGGGGACCAGAACTGCACACAATACTCCAAGTGCGGCCGCACTAGAGTTTTGTACAGTTGCAACATGATGCTGCGGCTCCTAAATTCAATCCCCCTACCAATAAAAGCTAAGACTTTTATTAATTCCTGGTTGATGTTTAGAGTTTGTTTAGTTACACCTGCTTTGCCAGGGCTTACCCCATTATGAGTTTCCCTGCCATTCCCTCCCTGTTCCGCATGCACTCTGTCTTCTTTGGAGTAGCCTCTCCTCTCTTCCTCTTCTGTTTGAGCAGAGGGTCTTTCCCTAACCTATCTCCCTAAAACCCGACCTACCCGGTTTTGTGAAGGGTAGGTCGGGTTTTGTGAAGGGTAGGTCGTGCCTTACTAACCTCATTGAGTTTTTTGAAAAAGTGACCAAAGAGGTGGATGGAGGTAAGGCGGTTGATGTGGTATATATGGACTTTAGTAAGGCGTTCGATAAGGTGGCCCATGGAAGGCTTCTGCAGAAAATGCAGATGTATGGGATAGAGGGTGATTTAGCTAATTGGATTAGGAATTGGCTAGCAGATAGAAGACAGAGGGTGGTGGTTGATGGGAGATATTCATCGTGGAGTTCGGTTACAAGTGGTGTACCTCAGGGGTCTGTTTTGGGGCCCCTGCTGTTTGTAATTTTTATAAATGATCTGGATGAGGGTATTGAAGGATGGATTAGTAAATTTGCAGATGACACTAAAGTCGGAGGAGTGGTAGATAGTGAAGAGGGGTGTTATAGTTTGCAGAGAGACTTGGACAAGTTGCAGAGCTGGGCCGAGAGGTGTCAAATGGAGTTTAATGTGGAAAAGTGTGAGGTAATGCACTATGGCAGAAATAATAAATGTGTAGAGTATAGGGCAAATGGTAGGATTCTTAATAGTCTAGATGAACAGAGGGATCTTGGTGTGTATGTGCATAGATCCCTGAAAGTAGGCAGTCAAGTCGAGAAGGTTGTTAAGAAGGCACATGGAGTCTTAGCTTTTATTGGTAGAGGGATTGAATTTCGGAGCCGCAACGTCATGTTGCAACTGTACAAAACTCTAGTGCGGCCGCACTTGGAGTATTGTGTGCAGTTCTGGTCCCCACATTATAAGAAAGATGCGGAGGCATTGGAGAAGGTACAGAGGAGGTTTACCAGGATGTTGCCTGGTATGGAGGGCAGGTCTTATGAAGAGAGGCTGAGGGTTTTGAGGTTGTTTTCATTAGAAAGAAGGCGGCTAAGAGGAGACCTTATTGAAACATATAAGATGATTAGAGGTTTAGATAGGGTGGACAGTGATAGCCTTTTTCCTAGGATGGAGAAAGCTAGCACGAGGGACAGCTTTAAATTAAGGGGTGATAGTTATAGGACGGATATCAGAGGTAGGTTCTTTACCCAAAGGGTGGTTCGGGAGTGGAATGCCCTGCCTGCAGCATTTGTAGATGCGCCAAGTTTGGTGGCGTTTAAGAGGTTAGTTGATAAGTATATGGAAGAGAAGGAAATGGTTTAGTTTGGAGGGGCATTGCTTTTTATATTGGTCGGCGCAACATCGAAGGCCGAAGGGCCTGTTCTGTGCTGTAGTGTTCTATGTTCTATGTTAACCTACGCATCTCTGGACACTAAGGGGCAGTTTCTTAGCATGGCCAATCAACCTAACCCACACACCTTTGGACTATGAGAGGAAACCAGAGCACCTGGAGGAAACCCATGCAAACACGAGGAGAATGTACAAACTCCACACAGAAAGTGATCCGAGCCGGGAATTGAACCCAGGTCCCTGGAGCTGTGAAGCAGCAGTGCTAACCACTGTGCTACTGTGCCATTCCCACTGTGTTACCGTGTTGCCCGAACAAAAACTCCTTTCTTGTTAGCTCAAGGAATCTTACTCTGAGCGATATATAATTAAGTAGATATTGAACTGACAATATCACATCTCTTTTAAAGTTCAAACTCTGTTCTAACCAACACAGGAGTGGGGCAAAGAGTGGAGTCAGTAGGTTTGCATGTCAAATCCAAAATTAATTAAAATTCCAAAGTAGAATAGCTTTTCGCTCTGCTTCCATAAATACAAACCTTAACTCATCCATAACGCGGCAGAACATTCTGTGAGAGTTGCTTTGAGGTTAATGATTGACAGCAGGTACATCCTGAAAGCTTGCTGGAGCGCCTTCAAAGGCACATTGCTGACCATAACCAGGGCAGGACTCGAGGGTCACAGCAGAATGAGTGTTGCAACATTTCACAAGTGATAGTTTGAAGAGTTCAGAGTCATGTGCTTTCGACATGATGAGGTGGGTAGAGATTTCTCTGACATTGAATGCTACAGGGTCATGACGGTATTGACATTGACTGTGGGTCATGTCAGCGTGTAGTTAGTGCTGAAGCTGTCAGACTCCCTCCCTCATCCCTCTCGTCATTGGAGTTATTGTCGCAGTAAAGAAAAATTTGCATTTCTATAGCATCTTTAATGAACTTAACATAAAGCGCTTGACACTCAGGTGACAGTAAGTTGAGTAGCAGAGTAAAGTGCACAGAGGACGCTGAAAGTCTGCAGGGGGATATGGTCTAAGTGAGTGGGCAAGGGTCTGGTAGATGGAATATAATGTTGGTAAATGTAAGGTCATCCATTTTGGTACCAATAACAGCAAATTGGGCTATTATTTAAATGGTAAAAAATTGCAGCGTGCTGCTGTGCAGAGGGAGCTGGGTGTCCTTATGCAGGAATCACCAGGCGTTGGTTTGCAGTGCAGCAGGTAATTAAGAAGGCATATGGAATTTTGTCCTTCATTGCTAGAGGGATGGAGTTTAAAAACAGTGAAGTTATGTTGCAGTTGTATAAGGTGCTGGTGAGGCCACACCTGGAGTACTGTGTACAGTTTTAGCCTCCTTACTTGAGAAAGGATTTACTGGCACTGGAGGGGCTGCAGAGGAGATTTACTAGGTGATTCCAGAGTTGAGGTGGTTGGCTTATGAGGAGGGACTGAGTAGACTGGGACTATACTCATTGAAATTCAGAAGAATGAGGGGAGATCTTACATAAACATATAAAATTTTGAAGGGAATTGATAAGATAGAAGCAGGGGAGTTGTTTCCACTGGCAGGTGAAACTAGAACTAGGGGGCATGGCTCAAAATAAAGGGAAGAGTTAGGACTGAGTTGAGGAGGAACTTCTTCGTACAAATGGTTGTGAATCTGTGGAATTCCCTGCCCAGTGAAGCAGTTGAGGCTACTTGATTGAATGCCTTTAAGGCCAACATAGATAAATTTTTGAACAGTAAAGGAATTAAGGGTTATGTTGAGCAGGCGGGTAAGTGTAGTTGAGTCCACAAAAAGATCAGCCATGAACTTTTTGAATGGCGGAGCAGGTGCGAAGGGCCAGATGGCCTATTCCTGCTCCTAGTTCTTATGTTCTTACGTTCACTTTATAGCTAATGACGTACTTTTGAGGTTTAAAGATAATAAAGTTTATTTATTATCGTCACGAGTCGGTTTACATTCACACTCAATGAAGTTACTGTGGAAATCCCCACACTCCGGCACCTATTCAGGTACACTGAGGAAGAATTTAGCATGGCCAATGCACCCTAACCAGCATATCATTCAGTTTGTGGATGGAAACTGCAGCATCCAAAGGAAACCCACGCAGACATGGGGAGAATGTGCAGACTCTGGGGCAATATGCAGACTCCACACAAGCCAGGAATTGAACTCGCATCTCTGGCACTGTGAAACAGCGGTGCTGACCACTCTGCCACTGTGCTGCTGAAGTGTAGCTGCTATAGTAATGTTAAAAAACGCAGCTAATATGCATGCTACAAATACCCACAAGCAGCAATATTAAATGAACAGATAACCCGTGTTAGTGATTTTGGTTGAGAGAGCTCTTCAACTCTTCTTCAAAGAATTCAAGGTCAGGGTAGCACAGTGACACAGTGGTTAGCACTGCTGCCTCACAGCATCAGAGACCTGGATTCAGTTACGGCCTTGGGTCACTGTCTGAGTGGAGTTTGCACTTTCTCCCTGTGAGTGCATGAGTTTCTATAGAAAATTACAGCTCAGAAACAGGCCTTCTGGCCCTTCTTGTCAGTGCCAAACCATTTTTTGCCTAGTCCCACTGGCCTGCACTGAACCATAATCCCTCCACACCCCTCTCATTCATGAACCCGTCCAAGTTTTTCTTAAATGTTAAAAGTGACACTGTATTTACTACTTTAACCAGCAGCTCATTCCACACTCCCACCACTGTCTGTGTGAAGAAGCCCCCCCCCCCAAAATATTCCCTTTAAACTTTTCTCCTTTCACCCTTAACCCACGCCCTCTAGTTTTTTTTCTCCCCTAGCCTCAGTGGAAAAAGCCTGCTTGCATTCACTCTATCTATACCCATCAAAATCTCCCCTCATCCTTCCTTCGCGTGTTCTGGTTTGCTCCCACAGTTGGTGTGCAGGTTAGTTTGATTGGCCATGCTAAATTGACCCTAGTGTCAGGGGGGTTAGCAGGGTAAATGAGTGAGGTTACAGAAATTGGCCCTAGTGTGGGATTGTGGTCAGTACAGACTTGATGGGCCGAATGGCCTCCTTTTGTATCTTGAATTCTATGACCATTGATGTCTACCTGGAAAGGGCAGACAGGGTCTCAGGTCAATGTCTCATCTGAAAGACAGCTCTGTGTTGTAATGCACTGAGGTTTTGGCCTAGATTATAGATGTAAGGGTTTGTGATTTGAGGGTATCTGTAATTTTGTGAGCTGATGCCATCTTTGTGAGCAAAAGTTTCATTGCATTAGTCTAAGATTGAAAGGTTTGCACTAATATATCACTTTATTGCATCTATCAGCATATGCAAGAGTAATTCAGATACGATGAAAGGGTTGTGATTGTAATGGAGATAATGGCCATATTTTTATCTTGTTCGGGCAGATGCACTAGAATCGTGGGAGAAGAAATTGGATGCACATTGCAAATCTGTTGCACTCTTGCACGATATTTTGGGTGGCGGGTTCACGTGAGAGTTAGAGCATGCCCACTTACTCTCAAGTAAGCAATTGAGGGGCTGATTAAGGAGCCAATCGAACGCGGTTTTACTTGGCCAGATTGCTTATACGTTCGGCAGAGTGGACCGATTGGCCAGGTGACCTTTACGTTTGAGGTTGAACCTTGATTCAGGGTGGGATGAACTGTCAGGGCTGCAGTAAAATGATCGGATGTCCCCAAGGCCTGTGTTTGATTGTGCAGCCTAACCCGTAGTACAGTTTTCACATCGACATTTGCTTTTCACAGCTCAGCAGCTCCCCGAGACAGCTCTGCAGTGGCTGTTCCCCTGAGCAGAAACGCCAGCCCACATTCTCCCTTTCATTCTGCCCACCCTTTCCCTGCCCTCCCTGACAACACTCAGTCTTTCCCACAGCGTGGTTGGTCATTATTTGACCAGATGGTGTAAAATTGCACAGCAGGACCGCCTGTGGGTGCAAACAGCGGGGAATATGTATTGTATTCCCTTCCAGGTCCAGTGGCTGTGTATGCCCAACGGGTGAAAAACTCAGGCCTCTGTGTAGTGACCGTTTTATACACAGCAAAATACTGTAAAAACAGATGAGATGAATAACTATTGCTGGTGTTGCGTGTGGGTGTATGGACCTTGGGAGCTCCATATTCTGTGAAAAATCCTTCAACATCTCACCAGCCAATTAACATCAGACAGAATATCTGTCTATTCTGAAGGTTCTGGCAAACTAGAACCTCCTGAAGAGTCCCAAGACTGGATTCCTGGAAGAACACTGGGGGCTGTACTTAGATGCCACAAATCTGCCGCAGATACTCTGGGGATGACTGGCTGGGCTGTATGTGACTAACGGAATCGTGATGTGGAGATGCCAGCGTTGGACTGGGATAAACACAGTAAGAAGTCTGACAACACCAGGTTAAAGTCCAACCAATTTATTTGATCATAAACTCGCAAGCTTTCAGGGTTTGCAAAACCCGGACTGTGGCGAACCCCGAAAGCTTGTGAGTTTACTATCAAATAAATTGGTTGGACTTTAACCTGGTATTGTGAGACTTCTTACTGTGTGACTACAGACCCAGAGGAAAGTGATTGACTTGTTCAGCAAGCCACTCCAAGAAGAAGGCTCAACAACACCTTCTCAAGGACAATTAAAGTTCAAAGTTTATTTATTGGTCACAGGCTTACATTCACATTGCAATAAAGGCACTGTGAAAATCCCCTAGTCACCACAGTGCAGGTATGCTGAGGGAGAATTTAGCATGGCCAATTCACCTAGCCAGCACATATATGGACCGTGGGAGGAAACCAGAGCACCTGAAATAAACCCGTGTAGAAAATGTGCAAACTCCACACAGACAGTGATCCAAACTGGGTATCAATCCTTGGTCCCTGGTGCTATGAGGCAGCAGTTTGTGCCATCTTCTGCCCCATTAGGGATAGAACATAGAACATTACAGCGCAGAACGGGCCCTTCGGCCTTCGATGTTGCGCCGACCAATTAGGAAAATGCAATGACCCTCTAACCTAAACCATTCCCTTCTCGTCCATAAACTTATCTACTAACCTCTTAAACGCCACCAAACTTGACGCATCTACAACTGCAGCAGGCAGGACATTCCATACCCTTATCACCCTCTGGGTAAAGAACCTTTCTCTGACATCCGTCCTATAACTACCACCCCTTAATTTAAAGCTATGTCCCCTTGTGCTAGCTTTCTCCATCCTAGGAAAAAGGCTATCATGGATATTAAATGCTGGCCTCACCAATGGCACCCACATCACAAGAATAGATGTAAGGAAAATTACATTTTTGCTGATGTGCATCCTAACTTCATCCACCGATCTTGCTTCTGCAACGCTGGCTTATCAAAAATCAGCTTCTGCTTTGAAGATTTTAATTGGTCCCAAAAGCCTCAGCAGCTTCCTCTGGGTGGGAATTTCAGATTGCTGCTGTCTTTCCTGATATTGTCTTTGAACAGTTAGGTTCAGAGTTTCAAAGACTCGCTGAAACTCTCCTTGAAGCACGACATTAATGACTGGGTCGTGCTCTGAAATGTCCAGAATGGTGACAGCTTCGAGCTGCCTCACGCTTTGAGTCTGAACATCTTAATAATGAGGCAGAGAAAGAAAAGAAATCGAATCCTGCCTTCCCCATTCCAGTGCCTCGTGGAAAATCCTGCTCCAAGTGCCTGAAGATCTGTGAGTGGAGAATCAGCCTCGCCAGTCACATGAAGACCTCACGGTAGGAACTCATGACCCTAAATAGATGTCATCCTCAAATTGAAGGACAACAAAATGACAATGGCAGTCTGCCAATTGGGAAGGAGGATTTCAATTCCTGCAACTAGGAAAGGGATCTGTGCTGTTCCATATGGAGAACTGTCATTCTCCATTCATAATGTAGAGATGTTGGCGTTGGACTGGGGTAAACACAGTAAGAAGTCTCACAACACTAGGTTAAAGTCCAACCAGTTTATTTGATAGGAATCTTACAAGCTTTCGGAAATGGTGTTCTTTCATCAGATGTGTGGAAGATTCTGACCAGAGAAGGGGATATAAAGTCACAAACAGTTTACAGAATATTGATTAGAATGCAAGTCTTTGCAGCTAACCTGCTATTCAAGTCTTAAAAATGCAGACAAAGATGCCATAAACAGCTCCAGGCAGCAAACGACCGAGGTCTCTCTGGTCCCCCCAGGATTTCATTCCCAGTGTATCTCCAGTTTATTTTGCAATGCCTGTGCATGGAAATGGACAGATGATGGAGTTGTCTCTGTGGGGAATCAGTTGAAGAGGTTGCAGTGGGGGCAGGGAAGAGGGGAGAGTGGAAACCTCAAGGATATTCTCAGCCCCTTGACTGTCAGGGGATGCAAATATCTGGGTCTCAGAACTGAAATTCTGAGAGTTCGGAACAGGCAGAGCAACCATTTCATCTGATTCAGTTGGGTCAGGGCATTGGAATCCAGTGGGTTATGCTCAGGATTTTGTGTCGCTAGGCCATGCCTATATCCTTTTTATAGGAGCTGTACCCTGAGAATTGCTGGAAATCTTTGTCTTCTTGCAAAGGCAGCAGGAAAGTAATTCCATTCCACTCAGTTAAATATTCATTCCTGTGTCCAGGGAATGTTGTTGGGCAGGTAAAATGAAGCAGAGATGTGGGAGCCTAGGCAATTAGAGGCAGAGCTTTATAATTGGGAATCGGAGGAACGCAGACATTGTGGCGGGTTTGCAGGATTGGACGAGACTACAGCCGCAGAGAGGGGCAAGGTCATATGTGCACATGAAAGTGCTTCAAATTTCCACTATTCCTTTATTCTTTACAGACACATAAACCAGTGAAGAGTTACCATTAGCTTACACAAAAGCCTCTTGCTTGGGATTGACACTGTTGCAAATGGTTTTCTTCTAGAGGATTTCTGAGCATTCACTTGGTGATTCTTATCCAACTGATATCTATCCCTGAGATACGGCATTCTAAACTCATTGTTTCTTCAACTGCAAACAAACAAATCAGTTTCCTAAACTCAGTCTTCCAGTAACATCTTTGCTAAACTGATACCTTTATTGAGCTCTATCACTGACTATTCCGCCAACCACAGCCCCAATAGCATTGTCATCTCATCAAAGAGCTTACAATTCTTGCTCTCTCTTTCTGACACACTGTCTCCTTTTTCTACCCTTTCTCTCTATCTGTGTGACTCTTGCTAGGCATGAGTAAGGATTCGTTCTACTTTGTGCTTTTTGCCCCATGAACACTGAATTTTTAACCCCTTTGAACCCATCATTTTAACTTATAGGATCAGAATCATAGAATTGTACAGTGCAGGAGGAGGCCATTTGGCCCATCGAGGCTGCACTGACCACAATCCCACCCAGGTCCTAACCCCACAATCCCCTGTATTTTACCCTAGCTAGTCTCCCTGATACTAAGGGACAATTTAGCATTCACCTAATCTGTATACCTTTGGACTGTGGGAGGAACCTTTCTTCACACACACACACACACACACACACACACACCCACACACACACACACACACACACACAACACCACACACCAACACACACACACACACACCACACACACACACAGACAAACACCACAACACACACACACACACAGCCAGAAACACAGACACACACATACACACAGCCAGAAACACACACACACACACACACAGACACACACACACACACACACACATACACACAGCCAGAAACACAGAACACACACCACACAGCCATACACACAGCCAGAAACACAGACACAGACACACACCACCACACACACAGCCAGAAACACAGACACAGACACACACACACACACACAAGCAGAACACAGACACACACACACACACACACACACAGACACACACACATGCAGACAGACAGAAACACACACACACACACACACATATAATACACACAAATACACAGACACCGACACATACACAGACACACACAAGCACACACACATAGACATGCACACAAACACACACACACACATACACATGCACACAAACGTACAGACACACACACACACACACACACACAGACACACACATGCACACACACATATACACGCACACAGACACACACACATACACAAACACACATACACAACACACACACACACACATAAACATTCAACTTAAACATTGTACATTATTCATAACATCTTGGACATATTTAGCGATTGGTTTCTTGTTTGATACCTGCTGCTTTTTCACCTAATAGACTGATGGTTCCTTCCTCTACTCTTTATGGGAGATATTCCCCTTTGTTCTTTAGGTTTCTATCTGGTTCTATTAGATATTGATGGTCCCACTTCACTGTACTTGTTTCAGTCTTCTCAAGACCTCTGAATAATTTTGATTTTTCTGGGCTACCAAAAATCACTAACTTTCCAGATGAGTTATTGATCTGTGTAAGCATTTTGAATTCACAGTGATTTTGGATTGCATATAACGATTCTGCACTTTCTCTTCCTTTGCATTGGAGATTATCAGCCCACTGCCCTATAACCTTCAGCTGAATACCTCCAGGCAGTCTTACGGCCGATGTCCAGAGGAAATCTTGGTCTAGCTACTTTTCTGTGCTTGAAAGAATTGAAACTCCTGCTCCAGTTTTTTATCTCTGTTGCCTGTAATATCTGTACTCCAATTAGTTCCATTTGGTCTTATAATTTCTCCCATGAAAGAAATTTCTTTACCCTGTCCTTCTCTAGTTTCTTGGACGGTAGCTGATCTTTGTTGTTTCTCATTTTATAGTTTAGAACTTTTTACTGAGACAAACTGATTTAAAATTACTGCTCTTCTCGCAAGAATTGCACTCTGCATTTTTGCTAGTGCATTCTTTATAAAGATGCAGCCTTTTCCCATCACAATGAGAGCATTGAATAATGACAGCTGTCTTTACTGTTCCTCTGTTTGGGATTAGGTGCACTCTTACTACTACTTGCTCCAAACTGGACTGTTTTGCTCTACTGGATTTAATTTTCACCTTGAATAGAAATTTGATTTTGTTTTCTGCCTCGTTTGCTTTTTGCACAGCCTTCAGTACGGTCAAACCTTCCCTCACTGCAAAAAGTCTGATAAAATCTCCTCTTAGACTCGGACAAGTACATCCTGAATTAATTTTGTCTTTCATAAATCATGGATAAAGTAATCCCTTCAGTGCTCTTGGGTGCATCTATTGAAATTCCTCACCCCATAGTGGGGTTCCTTTGAAGAATAAAATAAGTATCAATGGCTTTGATCATGTCTTCATAAATTGCATTGTTTTTATTTATGCCTTGTCTGACCATATTGTTGTCTGCACTACACCCTGTACCTTGCTAGGCTTCTCCGTTCTGTATCTGGTAAATCTACGATCACGTTTCTGTCACTTCTCGGTTTGATCTAGGCTTCACATATGGTCGAAATATTCCGCTAAAGGTACGATTTTCTCCATAGCTTCCCTTCACTGTTGCCTTTCCTGGAGTTCTGCTGAAGATTCCCCTGGACTGTCATTTCTCTTGCTGCTCGAGTTGTCTGACTCCCTCATTCAGTGCTTCTTCTGTCGGATTTTCCACTGTCACCGTCAGTGATCATTTTCGGTCTCAGATGGGGCTGTTCATGGTCTACAGTTACAGATACTGCTGGAGAAAAAGCTGTTGGTAAACTGGAACATAATAATAAGTACATACAACACAGATTTAGTATGAGGTTCTACATAGAAAACTATCTGTCTCCTTGCTGTGTCATGTGATCTTATGTCATTGATAAACTAGACTATATATTTACATATTCAACATTAAACTCTGTACTACAATAACATAATGAAGATTGATCCCTATGATACATTGAACTGGAATGTTGTCTGTAGTTTTGATCTCCTTATCCGAAGACAGAATTTTTGTCTCTAGACAAAGTGAAAAGAATGTTCATCATACCGATTCCTGGGATTGATGTATGAGGAGACATTGAGTCAGTTAGAATTGTACTTGCTGGAGTTCAGAAGAATGAGGGGGAGAATCCCATAGGAACTTGTAAGATTCTAACAGTTCGAGACAGGTTAGATGTTCCCGATGGTGGGGGTGCCCAGAACCAGGGGTCACAGTCTGAGGTAACAGGATAAACCATTTAGGACAGAGACGAGGAGAAATTTCTTCCAGTGACTGGTCAAGCAGTAGGATTCACTCCCACAAAAAGTGGTCGAGGCTAAAATATTAAATGTTTTCAAAAAACAGTTAGATATAGGTCTTGGATTGAAGGGGACCAAAGGATGTGAGGGAATCAGACTATTGAGTTGGATAATCAGCAGAATCATAATGAATAGTTGAGCAGGCTTGAAGGGCTGAACGGCCTCCTCCTACTCCTGTTTTCTATGTTTGCTTTTTTATCTTTCGCTTCTGTAGTTTTGAAAGCTTGTTGCTCCTGCTACCAAATAAACCTGTTGGACTTTAATCTGGTGATGTGAGACTTCTTACTGAGCCTTTTAGATCCTCAGCTCTTGTTACCTGTGCTCATTGCACTCTCTGCTGGTATCCTGTTGTATGTGCAGTAGAATGCTGTAGCTGGGAGTGAGATCACTCTGTAGAATCAAGCAGTCATATGGAATTTACAGATATCCAGCAGGAAGTTTGGGAGGAATGAGGGTTTGCAAGACTGAAAAAGTTGGCCCTCTTTTCGTCAGGTTGCAGCAGTTTGGAGGGTTGTGCGAATATATGTATTTGGGTTTAAGTTACGTGGAAGAGAATTCTGGATAACACTTGGTGTTAAGAACATAAAACATGTTCTCCAAGTAAAAATATTTTTATACACCCACCAGACAGAGTGAATTGCAACATTCCTCAGCCCACAAAAATAGTTGAAATTGCTGCTATGTATTTCAGGACATTTCAATGCGTTTTACAGTCTTTGTCACCGCCAGATCTTGTCTGAACTGTTTAAAATTCAGCTGGAATGATCTGATTCATGACCTGAGTCAATCTGATTCCATCAAACTCAAACCAACCCAGCCATAGACCAAAGGATCACTCATGATCATGGGACAAAGGGTTGTTCTAGCGTGCTGCCAAAGGCCACAAGACGTTTAGCATGGCTTAAAGTTAATTTTCTGCCCATTGAAGTGGTGGAGGATACCTCGTTGAATATATTTAAGTCACGGATAGATAGATTTCTGATAGACAAGGGAATTAAGGGTTATGGGGAGAAAGCGGGAAAGTGGAACTGATCAACTTCAGATCAGCCATGATCTTATTGAATGGCGGGGCAGGCTCGAAGGGCTAGATGGCCGACTCCTGCTCCTATTTCTTATGTAAAAGTAAAATTTATTTATTACTGTCATAAGTAAGCTTGCGTTAACACTGCAATGAATTTACTGTGAAAATCCCCTAATTGCCACGCTCTGGTGCCTGTTTGGGTACACTGGGGGAGAATTTAGCATGGTCAATGCACCTAACCAGCATGTCTTTCGGACTGTGGGAAGAAACCGGAGCACCCGGGGAAACCCACGTTGACACAGGGAGAATGTGCAGACTTTACACAGACAATGACCCCAGCCAGGAATTGAACATGGATCCCCGGCG
Organism: Sphyrna mokarran; assembly: GCA_024679065.1. Taxonomy (NCBI): domain Eukaryota; kingdom Metazoa; phylum Chordata; class Chondrichthyes; order Carcharhiniformes; family Carcharhinidae; genus Sphyrna; species Sphyrna mokarran. Next base: position 40,703,070 of record JAGIQG010000024.1, read on the forward strand.
ATGTGAGGAAGCAGTGCTAACCACTGTGCCACCAGTCTACCCCTCCTGGGACTAAGGAAGCTCTGAAATGGGGAAGGGTGGGAGATCAGAAACATCAGTGCGGTATTGGAGATTGGAGGGATGGGAGATTGGGAGGGAGGTGGAGCATTAGGAGGAGAATGGGAAATTGCATTTTATGGGGGAACAGTGATGGGGAGGGACAGTGATGGGGGAGAGGAATGGGGGGATAATGATGGGGAGATAGTGATGGGGGACAGTGATGTGGGGACAGGTGATGGGGGAGAGAGAGGGGGACAGTGATGGGGAGGGACAGTGATGGGGGAACAGTAATGGGGGTGAGAGAGGGGGATAGTGATGAGGGGACAGTGATGGGGGGAGAGTGATAGGGGATAGTGATGGGGGGATAGTGATGGAGGATAGTGATGGAGGGACAGTGATGGGGGAAGAGTGATGGGGGACTGTGATGGGGGAACAGTGATAGGGGAACAGTGATGGGGGACAGTGATGGGGGGATAGTGATGGGAGATAGTTATGGGGGGACAGTGATGGGGAGGGACAGTAATGGGGGAACAATGATGGGGGAACAGTGATGGGGGACAGTGATGTGGGGAAAGTGATGGAGGACAGTGATGGGGGAACAGTGATGGGGGAACAGTGATGGGGGGGGTAGTGAAGGGGGGATAGTGATGGGGGATAGTGGGGGACAGTGATGGGGGACAGTGATGGGGGAACAGTGATGGGGGGACAGTGATGGGGGGCAGTGATGGGGAACAGTGATGTGGGGGGATGGGGGGACAGTGATGGGGGACAGTGATGGGGGGACAGTGATGGGGGGACAGTGATGGGGGAACAGTGATGGGGGACAGTGATGGGGGACAGTGATGGGGGAACAGTGATGGGGGACAGTGATGGGGGGACAGTGATGGGGGACAGTGATGGGGGGGCAGTGATGGGGAACAGTGATGTGGGGAAAGTGATGGGCGACAGTGAGGGGGGACAGTGATGTGGGGAAAGTGATGGGGGACAGTGAGGGGGGACAGTGATAGGGGGACAGCGATAGGGGACAGTGATAGGTGGAGAGTGATGGGGGATCGTGATGGAGGGACAGTGATGGGGGAACAGTGATGGAGGGAACAGTGATGGGGGGACAGTGATGGGGGGACAGTGATGGGGGATAGTGATGGGGGACAGTGTTGGGGGACAGTGATGGGGGAACAGTGATGGGGGATAGTGATGGGGACAGTGATGGGGGACAGTGATGTGGGGAAAGTGATGGGGGACAGTGAGGGGGGACAGTGATAGGGGGACAGCGATAGGGGGACAGTGATAGGTGGAGAGTGATGGGGGATCGTGATGGAGGGACAGTGATGGGGGGACAGTGATGGGGGGACAGTGATGGAGGGGTGAGGGGACAGTGATGGGGGGACAGTGATGAGGGAACAGTGATGGGGGGACAGTGATGGGGGACAGTGATGGGGGAACAGTGAGGACAGTGATGGGGGACAGATGGGGGGGCATGATGGGGAACAGTGATGTGGGGAAAGTGATGGGGGACAGTGAGGGGGGACAGTGATGTGGGGAAAGTGATGGGGGACAGTGAGGGGGACAGTGATGGGGGACAGTGATGGGGGGGCAGTGATGGGGAACAGTGATGTGGGGAAAGTGATGGGGACAGTGAGGGGGGACAGTGATGTGGGGAAAGTGATGGGGGACAGTGAGGGGGACAGTGATAGGGGGACAGCGATAGGGGGACAGTGATAGGTGGAGAGTGATGGGGGATCGTGATGGAGGGACAGTGATGGGGGAACAGTGATGGAGGGAACAGTGATGGGGGGATAGATGGACAGTGGGGACAGTGATGGGGGACAGTGATGTGGGGAAAGTGATGGGGGACAGTGAGGGGGGACAGTGATAGGGGGACAGCGATAGGGGGACAGTGATAGGTGGAGAGTGATGGGGGATCGTGATGGAGGGACAGTGATGGGGGACAGTGATGGGGGGACAGTGATGGAGGAACAGTGATGGGGGGACAGTGATGTGGAGGAACAGTGATGGGGGACAGTGATGGAGGGAACAGTGAGGACAGTGATGGGGGACAGTGATGGGGGACAGATGATGGGGGACAGTGATGGGGGAACAGTGATGTGATGGGGGACAGTGTGATGGGGGGAACAATGATGGGGGACGGTGATGGAGGGAACAGTGATGGGGGGACAGTGATGGGGGACGTGATGGGGGGACAGTGATGGGGGGACAGTGATGGGGGAACAGTGATGGGGAACAGTGATGGGGGACAGTGATGGGGGATCGTGATGGAGGGACAGTGATGGGGAACAGTGATGGAGGGAACAGTGATGGGGGGGCAGTGATGGGGGGATAGTGATGGGGGGACAGTGATGGGGAACAGTGATGGGGACAGTGATGGGGGATCGTGATGTGGGGATAGTGATGGGGTACAGTGATAGGGGGACAGTGATAAGGGGAGAGTGATGGGGGACAGTGATGGGGGGGCAGTGATGGGGAACAGTGATGTGGGGAAAGTGTGGGGACAGTGAGGGGGGACAGTGATGGGGGGTGAGGGGGACAGTGAGGGGGACAGTGATAGGGGGACAGCGATAGGGGGACAGTGATAGGTGGAGAGTGATGGGGATCGTGATGGAGGGACAGTGATGGGGGGACAGTGATGGGGGATAGTGATGGGACAGTGATGGGGGACAGTGATGGGGGAACAGTGATGGGGGATAGTGATGGGGGACAGTGATGGGGGACAGTGATGTGGGGAAAGTGATGGGGACAGTGAGGGGGGAACAGTGATAGGGGGACAGCGATAGGGGGACAGTGATAGGTGGAGAGTGATGGGAGATCGTGATGGGGGACAGTGATGGGGGGACAGTGATGGGGGGACAGTGATGGAGGGACAGTGATGGGGGGACAGTGATGGGGGACAGTGATGGGGGAACAGTGATGGGGGGACAGTGATGGAGGGAACAGTGATGGGGGGACAGTGATGGGGGGACAGTGATGGGGGGAACAGTGATGGGGGGACAGTGATGGAGGGAACAGTGATGGGGGACAGTGATGGGGGGACGATGGGACATGGGGGACATGATGGGGGACAGGATGGAGGGACAGTGATGGGGGACAGTGATGGGGGACAGTGATGGGGGGAGTGATGGGGGGAACAGTGATGGGGGGACAGTGATGGGGGAACAGTGATGGGGGGACCAATGGGGACAGTGATGGGGGATCGTGATGGAGGGACAGTGATGGGGGGAACAGTGATGGAGGGAACAGTGATGGGGGACAGTGATGGGGGGATAGTGATGGGGAACAGTGATGGGGACAGTGATGGGGGACAGTGATGGGGATGAGGGACAGTGATGGGGGAACAGTGATGGAGGGAACAGTGATGGGGGGCAGTGATGGGGGGATAGTGATGGGGGGACAGTGATGGGGACAGTGATGGGGACAGTGGGGGATCGTGATGTGGGGATAGTGATGGGGGTACAGTGATAGGGGGACAGTGATAAGGGGAGAGTGATGGGGACAGTGATGGGGGATCGTGATGGGGGGACAGTGATGGTGGGCAGTGATGGTGGGCAGTGATGGGACCAGTGTTGGGACGACAGTGATGGGGACAGTGATAGGGACAGTGATGGGGGGATAGTGATGGGGGAACAGTGATAGGGGAACAGTGATGGGGCAGTGTTGGGACGACAGTGATGGGGGACAGTGATGGGGGACAGTGACTTGGGGATAGTGATTGGGGACAGTGATAGGGGGATAGTGATGGGGAGTGACGGTGATGTGGGGACTGATAGGAGGACAGTGATGGGGGGATAGTGATGGGAGGACAGTGATGGGTGGACAGTAATGGGGGACAGTGATGGGGGACAGTGATGGGGGACAGTGATGGGAGAACAGTAATGTGGGGGGGTCAATGACTGGGGGGAGCTCTGCACTCACAGTCAGTCAAGCCAGGAGGATGACTGTGTTGAGGGCAGCTCCACACTTCATGGACGTAGATCTTGGAAGGTGTCTGGTGCAGTAGAGGAGAGGCGAGCCCCCTGTACCCCCAATAAAATAGTTAACCCAGGGGTAGGGGGTGCGGCCTGGGATATGATGGCTGCGACAGTCAGTGCCCACAGCCTGACACAGCACTGGCAACCAAAGCCACAAAAAAATTAATAGCCTTGTTTGAGCTGCAAGTGTGTCTATCTGTCTCACCCTGGCATCTGTCCCATCTGCCACACCAGAATGTCTACATCAATCCACTCCCTGACACTCTGCTGGGCTTCCAGCACCCAATTCCCCAGCATCGCCCTCAAACCTCTCTGATACCCCTCCCCAGTCACAATCCCTGCCTGTTCAGGAACACTGCTGACATAGACCATCTATCACCCCATCCACCTAGGCCCACTCAATTTACCCCTTTTGTCCCCGCAGGATATCATAAAAGAGGGAGGAAGGAGACTGGAAAAGCTGGGCACAACATCGAAGGCCAAAGGGCCTGTACTGTTCTATGTAGACATGGGGAGAACTTGCAAATTCAGACAGTGACACAAGCCTGGAATCGAATTCTGGAGCTGTGAGGCAGCAGTGCTAACCACTGTGCCACCATGTTAGTGGTGTATTTGTTTAACTTTTAGTGAACCCTGTGAATTGCCACTCTCTGCTCATCTTGCTATCAGTGGGTAGTTTTAGGAATGCCCAGGATAGCTATAGTTGCCTGGATAAACTGAAATGCTGGTTAAAATAAATATTGCTTTACATGTCCTGATTACCAATCTGAATCTAGAGAGAGATCTCACAGGCAGCCAAAAACATCCGCATTAATGTCAGAGCATTGGGATCAGATTGTAAACATGTTCCACCTCTTTGTAACACCCACTCCTGCAGCTAAACTCACACACCTGTCCTGGTTAAACCTCCCCCCGCTGTGCAGTCTGTTTAAATCAGGGTCCATGGAATATCGCTGCCAGTTGTAATTACAGCTGGTGAGCAGTAGGTGGGAGTGCAGGCCTGTGAGTGAAGCTCAGCCCTGGGCAGCTTGTGGGGTCAGTGAGTGTTCTTCAACCCAACTCTCTTGTCAAAGTGAAGCAGTTTGTTCTGTACCCATTGCTTCTGCTTTGATTGTAACCTGTTGTTAGGATGATTGATACTCTTCTTCAACATCCCATCATTTCACTCTTGATGATCCCATTTATCACAATAATAACTCAGAACTCTCAAGCTGGCATGGGACCCTCGTTTAGTTAGGAGTGACCTCTTCGATATGCCTGGAGTTGTGCTGAGGCCACTTACCCGGTCACCGAGCGATTCAGAGTGGCCCCGATGTCCCTTAGCTTCATTTGGTCTTTTATAAACGGTCTGCATTACTGGTTGCTTGTTGCACCTTTTTTTCCCAGAAGGCTCGTTCCGACCTGCCCTGCATAGGCACATTCGGAGCTAAAAAAAACACTGGAAAGTGAGGCTCAGTGGGCTATTGCACCGTGAGGGGCTTCACACCCAACTCCCATCCTCACTCAGTGTCCAGACAAATGGGCTTGTGAGACAGATGTGCGAATTTGTTCTCTAAATCGTGCGAGATCTCATTGTGCGTGGGCTCACTGCTGAGGGCAAGTTGGGGGTCAAAGTTGGGAGCACCCTGGGCTCAGACCAGAGTGGAGCAACTCACTCACATTCCTCAGTCACATGAACAATGATAGTGGCTCCACTCTGCCCCACTCTGTGTATTAACAATAACATGCATTGGCATAGCACCTTTCGCATGGTCAAGTTCATTTTATTTATTTATTAGTGTCACAAGTAGGCTTACACTAACACTGCAGTGAAATTACTGTGAAAATCATATTCTGGTGCCTGTTTGGGTAACACTGAGGGAGAATTTAGCATGACCAATGTGCACTAACCAGCGCGTACTTCAGACTGTGGGAGGAAACATCCGGAGGAAACCCACACAGACACGAGGAGAACATGCAGACACTGGACAGACAGCGACCCAAGCTGGGATTTGAGTCCAGGTCCCTAACGCTGAGAGGCTGCAGTGCTGACCACTGTGCCACCATAAACATTAACCCCAAACACAAATTAAAAACACCAAGGCAACGTTTACCACAGAGTCCAATAAAGAAACGTTAGAGTCTGGAACCAAGAGGCTTGGTCACAGAGATAAATTTTAAACAGCATCTCCAAGGAAGTAAGTGAAGTAGAAATGGTGAGAAGTGGAGGGGAGATGGGTGGTGGGGATGGTATTAGGGAGAGAATTCCTGATCCTGGGGAAGGGACGGTGCAACCAGCAATGCTGGAGCAATTAAAATCAGAGTGGTTAAGAGTCCAGACTGAGAGAAGTGGAGATTTCTCAGAGAGTTGTGGGACTGGAGGAGTTTTTATAGAGGAAAGAAAGGTGAGGCCAGAGAGAGATTTGAAAACCGAGGATGAGAATTTTATAACCTGTCTGAAAATCATATGATCGCCCATAAAAACCAGATTAAGTGTGTGGATTAAGTGTGAGCGAGTATCCAGTGTGTGGATTAACTGTGAGAGTGTCCAGTGTGTGGATTAACTGTGAGAGAGTATCCAGTGTGGGGATTAACTGTGAGAGAGTGTCCAGTGTGCCGATTAACTGTGAGGGAGTATCCAGTGTGAGGATTAACTGTGAGAGAGTGTCCAGTGTGCCGATTAACTGTGAGAGAGTATCCAGTGTGGGGATTAACTGTGAGAGAGTGTCCAGTGTGCCGATTAACTGTGAGGGAGTATCCAGTGTGAGGATTAACTGTGAGGGAGTGTCCAGCGTGTGGATTAATTGTGAGAGAGTATCCAGTGTGGGGATTAATTGTGAGAGAGTATCCAGTGTGCCGATTAACTGTGAGAGAGTGTCCAGTGTGCCGATTAACTGTGAGGGAGTATCCAGTGTGGGGATTAACTGTGAGAGAGTGTCCATTGTGCCGATTAACTGTGAGGGAGTATCCAGTGTGAGGATTAACTGTGAGAGAGTGTCCAGTGTGCCGATTAACTGTGAAGGAGTATCCAGTATGAGGATTAACTGTGAGGGAGTGTCCAGCATGTGGATTAATTGTGAGAGAGTATCCAGTGTGGGGATTAATTGTGAGAGAGTGTCCAGTGTGTGGATTAATTGTGAGAGAGTATCCAGTGTGAGGATTAACTGTGAGGCATGTCCACTGTGGGGATTAACTGTGAGAGAGTGTCCAGTGGGGGGATTAACAGTGAGAGAGTGTCCAGTGTGTGGATTAATTGTGAGAGAGTGTCCAGTGGGGAGATTCTTTACCCAAAGGGTGGTTCGGGAGTGGAATGCCCTGCCTGCAGCAGTTGTGGATGCGCCAAGTTTGGTGGCGTTTAAGAGGTTAGTTGATAAGTATATGGAAGAGAAGGGAATGGTTTAGTTTGGAGGGGCATTGCTTTTTATATTGGTCGGCACAACATCGAAGGCCGAAGGGCCTGTTCTGTGCTGTAGTGTTCTATGTTCTATTAACAGTGAGAGAGTGTCCAGTGTGTGGATTAATTGTGAGAGAGTGTCTAGTGGGGGGATTAACTGTGAGAGAGTGTCCAGTGTGTGGATTAACTGTGAGAGAGTGTCTAGTGGGGGGATTAACTATGAGAGAGTGTCCAGTGTGTGGATTAATTGTGAGACCGTGTCCAGTGGGGAGATTAACTGTGAGAGAGTGTCCAGTGTGGGGATTAACTGTGAGAGAGTGTCCAGTGTGAGGATTAACTGTGAGGCATGTCCAGTGTGTGGATTAACTGTGAGAGAGTGTCCAGTGGGGGGATAACTGTGAGAGAATGTCCGTGTGTGGATTAATTGTGGAGAGGTCCGTGGGGATAACTGAGGGTCAGTGAATTGGATGGGGATTAACTGTGAGAGAGTTCCAGTGTGGGATTAACTGTGAGAGAGGTCCAGTGTGTGGATTAACTGTGAGAGAATGTCCAGTGGGGATTAACTGTGAGAGAGTGTCAGTGTGTGGATTAATGTGAGGGAATGTCCAGTGTGGGGATAACTGTGAGAGAGTATCCAGTGTGGGGATTAACTGTGAGAGAGTATCAGTGTGGGATAACTGTGAGAGAGTATCCAGTGTGGGGATTAACTGTGAGAGAGTGGGGTCAGTGTGTGGATTAACTGTGAGAGAATGTCCAGTGTGTGGATTAACTGTGAGAGAGTGTTCAGTGTGTGGATTAACTGTGAGGGAATGTCCAGTGTGGGGATTAACTGTGAGAGAGTATCCAGTGTGGGGATTAACTGTGAGAGAGTATCCAGTGTGGGGATTAACTGTGAGAGAGTATCCAGTGTGGGGATTAACTGTGAGAGAGTATCCAGTGTGGGGATTAACTGTGAGAGAGTGTCCAGTGTGTGGATTAACTGTGAGGCATGTCCAGTGTGGGGATTAACTGTGAGAATGCGCAGTGTGGGGATTAACTGTGAGGGAATGTCCAGTGTGGGGATTAACTGTGAGAATGTCCAGTGTGTGGATTAACTGTGAGGGAATGTCCAGTGTGGGGATTAACTGTGAGGGAATGTCCAGAGTGGGGATTAACTGTGAGAATGTCCAGTGTGGGGATTAACTGTGAGAAAGTGTCCAGTATGACAATTAATTGTGAGAGAGTATCCAGTGTGTGGATTAACTGTGAGAATTGTGAGTGTCCAATGAAAGGTGTTATATATTTAAAAGGATTGCAGGTTGCTTTAAGATCTGCTCACATGAATAGATCATGATGTCATTAGGATGCTGTAGAGACTGCTGTTTTAGTTGCTATTTTGTATTCTGCATACAGCAGACAGATTTGTAAATAAGTTCTGTTGTATGTTAATTTGAACATATGAGTGCAAACCAAGCCTTTCCATCTGAGTTAAACCTCTAACATCGTTAGGATATTGCAGAAAGAAAATTGATGGCAAGTTGGGATTTTGTTTCATCAAGAAAAGTTCCGAAGAAAAGAATTATGGATTCTGACAATTCCAATATTGGAAGTCTTGGGGGAAAGGGGCAAAAGGATTAAAGATTAAACTGATAGTGCAGGAAAGCTAAGAAGGACAAAGCTCTCTGTGCTGTCTTAAAACTATGTATTTGACCAATCAGAGAGGGGTGAGATTCAGCTAGTTTCTGTGATAATTAAAATGATGGATGTTTTGCTGCACAGCTGGGGCCATTTGAACAAAAAATACATCCGAGTCAACAGTCTCCAGACTAAAAAGTGGAGTTGCGAAGACAGTAAAAAATATATAATGAACAGTCTCGAGTCGCTAGTCCACTACTAGTGGTCGGTGCAGACTCGATGGGCCGAAGGGCCTCTTTCTACACTGCAGGGTTCTATAATTCTATGATTCTATAAGAGAATGGTGGGTCAATTAATTTCAGTGGGCAATTTCAATATAGAAAGTTAATCATTGAGATCCTGTGAACAATGGTTTCAGTAATTTGTGCAAGCAAATAAAATTGCAAATGAGTTGTTTGTAGCAGTTTTTCTCAGCACAATAGGAAGTAAAACATTGAGTTTGCTCCAGAACTTGGTTCATCCAGTAAAACCCAAGAAGCAAAGCTTACAATGATTTGACAAAGATCCTTGAACAGCATCAGCCAACTGAGCCATTGGTTATTGCAGAAGCTTTAACCAAAGGAACCAAGTGGATGGTGACCTCAAAGCCAGCAGTAGAAATCGCAGTGTCGGTGGAACTGGCTGCCAAAGAGGCTTCACAATTTGACACAGGGATGAAAATCCACGAATTGGAAGCTGCCCATAAGAAACCAAAACAGCAACAAGCATGTCACAGATGTGTCAAAATGGGCCATTCAATGAGTGAGTACAGGAGCAAGGATAGTCAATGGAAGATCTGTGGCAAAAATGGGTCATGCTGCAAAGTGTGTTGGTCTAAATCAGCTTCCCCTGAGAATAATATTCAGAAGAAGAATCTGGAAACCTTCAAGGAGAAGAACAACTTGCATTCTACAAAATGGAAGAAAATAATTATGACTGTGAAGAGGAGAATGTGTATTAGATATGATGAAGAGCTCCAACTGAATATCCTATCCATACAGGGTGCATCATGTAGACAACATATTAGGATGGAGGTTGATACTGGTGCTGCTACATTGTTAATTCCTGAGACTACATATCAATGAAAGCTGAAGCATCTTCCCTGATGTGATTTTAAGAACCTATACGGAAGAGATTGCGCCATTAAAAGTTACTTAATGGTCAACGTAGATTTGAGTGGACAAAGGGTGGAATTGTCTCTCCCTGTGGTGGTGGTAATTTTCTAGTTCAATTTGGGAGCTAAGGATTCAAGAAGATAAAGCTTCAGGGGAAGTGATGGCCTCGTGGTACTGTCGCTAGACTCCAGAAACTCAGCTAATGTTCTGGAGACCTGGGTTCAAATCCCACCACGGCAGATGGTGGAATTTGAATTCAGTAAAATAACATCTGGAATTAAGAATCTACTGATGACCATGAAACCATTGTCAATTGTCAGAAAAACTCATCTGGTTCACTGATGTCCTTTAAAGAAGGAAATCTGCCTTACTTACTCGGTCTGGCCTATATGTGATTCCAGAGCCGCAGCAATGCGGTTAACTCTCAATTGCCCTCAGGCAACTAGGGATGGGTGATAAATGCTGACCAGCCAGTGACACCCGTGTCCCACGAATGAATAAAAAAACATCTGTTCAAAGCTTGTTGCTGATAACTGAACCTCAATCCCCTTATCTTTACTCCTTGCTTATCAACTAGCTCCTGACCTGGCTGTTCATTTTTTTGCACCTCTCCAGCTTTAATCAAGGTTGCCTTTTCCAATTTAATAAATTTTCCAATTTAATAAATTTCCCAATTTAATAAATTTTCCAATTTAATAAATTTCCCAATTTAATAAATTTTCCAATTTAATAAATTTCCCAATTTAATAAATTTCCCAATTTAATAAAGCCCCACTATTTTACCACATTGGTCTTTCTGGTCCTTTTCTTAAAGCACCAACACTCTGACTTCGTGTGTCCAATATTATTACAGTGAAAATATCTGAAGTTTCTTGTTCCCCTTTCACCCACGTTTGTTTCCTTTATAACCTGAGCTAAATTGTCCTTATTATCTCCAGCTGGACCTCCTTTGCAAGGCCCATTGGAGGATTTCTGTCTTCCCCAGTTTCCACCCTTCATTGATTGAAATTAATGCCGACAACCAAATATTAATTTATGAACTATTTCAAAATCATCTGCCATTTCTGTTGCCAGTCTTGCTGTTTTAACCCATTGCTCTTTCACCATTTTCAGTGGAAATTTTGCATTTATGTTGTGAAGTTTAAATGCTTCTTCTCTTTCCCTTGCTTCTAATTCAAGCTGTCTAACTGCTTTAGCCTATTGCAACTGCATCATTTGTAATCCAATGATTCAGACTGTGTCTCTGGTAATTTTAAAAGCTGCACCATCGCTGAAATCATCTTTCCTTTCCTCACTCCTTCAGCTGCAGTCAACTGCAGTTTGTTCACCAATTCCAGAAACTTGGTTTAAACCACCCCTTATAAACCACTCTGAGTGATCTCTCCATATCCAAAAAATCTTTAGTCACTGAAAGAGCTATTTATCAAAGGCACTCCCTAATTAAATTAACCGAATGCAGTATCCTAGAAGAAAGCACAAGTTTCTCAACACCCAACCTTTAAGATCAATAAAGCCAAGCCAGACAAGGAATCTTCCCAGCTGAAGTATTCAGAAGCAGGAAGTCTAAGGAGTGTCGCCTGATTGCCCTTACTCCATACGCTTATAAGAACATAAGAACATATGAACCAAAAGCACAATAAGATTCAATAAGTTCATGGCTGATCTTTTTGTGGACTCAGCTCCACTTGCCTGCCCACTCACCATAACCCTTAATTCCTTTACAGTTCAAAAATGTAGCTATCATTGCCTTAAAAACGTTCACTGATGTAGCCTCAACTGCTTCACTGGGCAGGGAGTTCTATAGATTTATAACCCTTTGTGTAAAGAAATTCCTCCTCAACTCAGTCCTAAATCTGCTCCCCCTTATTTTGAGGCTGTTCTCCTTAGTTCTAGTTTCACCTACCAGTGGAAACAACTTCCTGCTTCTATCTTATCGATTCCCTTCATAATTTTACCTGTTTAGAACATAGAGCATAGAACATAGAACATTACAGCACAGAACAGGCCCTTTGGCCTTCGATGTTGCGCCGACCAATATAAAAAGCAATGCCCCTCCAAACTAAACCATTCCCTTCTCTTCCATATCCTTATCAACTAAGCTCTTAAATGCCACCAAACTTGGCGCATCTACAACTGCTGCAGGCAGGGCATTCCACTCCCGAACCACCCTTTGGGTAAACAAAGGTAACCCTTTGTTTCTATAAGCTCTCTCCTCATTCTTCTAAATTCCAATGAGAATAGCCCCAGCCTACTCAAACTCTCCTCATAAGCCAATCCTCTCAACTCTGCAATCAACTGAGTGAATCTCATGGAAGCTGCCACCCTAATGTTAGATGATGAGATCCGAAATCCAAAGTATTTTATGAAGTTAGCCTAGACCCTAACTTTTACATTTGATTTTGGATTAAGGTGGGCGTAAGGTGTTTCATTCCAGGTAGGATTCAAGTGACCCACTCAGAAGTGTTTATAAAAAAACTAACTTAATTTAAGCACACAGTTAGAATATAATAAAAATAATTAGTATAACTTTTACCAATTAATATCAACAAAGTATAACTCTTAATAGCTAGCTATCTCTACTGTTTCAGTTCAGCAGTATAGACATGAATCACTTCTATAAAACCAGTTAGCGCAGAATCCAAAGAGGTTTATGTGGGTATTAGATCTCCAGCCTTTTAGCACTTCTAGAGAGTGATCCAGACAGACACCTGCCTTCTAATTATTATGCATCAATCTCCAGAGATACCTCCACCCTGAAATAACAGAGTGTCAGACTAAGAGGCTGTGATTAATGAGAGCCTGATCCAGAAATGGCAGATGGTTTTGAATTAGTTCATAAATCGATGTTTGGTTGTAGGCGTCCAACCTGATTCATTACAATGCATTTCAGCAGAGCTCCGAATGTTCCTTAACTTCCACTGGGCTGTCTCTGATTGGAAGCTTTCTCCTGTGCACCAGTGTTATATATTTAAGAGGTTGTATGATGAGCCAATTATATGATTTGATGGTGATGTTGTTGGGCTCTTGCCTTTGTTTGATTTTCTCCTCTCTAAAATCAAAAATACTAACAATAAATCTGTTGTTGATCATAGAATTCCCTACAGCGCAGAAAGAAGCCTTTTAGCCCATCGAGAGTGTACTGACCCTCTAACAGAACATATTTACTCATCCCCTTATCTATACCTGTAACCCCACACATTTATCCCACTAATCCCTCTAACCTACACATCACTGGATGCTAAGGAACAATTTAGCATGGCAAATCCCCCTAACCTGCACACCTTGGGATTATGGGAGAAAACCGGAGCATCTGAAGGAAGCCCACGCAGATACGGGGAGAAGTTATTGTGAATCTACGTGTGCAAACCGCATCTTTTTGTTTAAAACCTACTCCTAACAGAGTTAGGACATTGCAACCAGTTAACAAGCAGTTAACATCCATTCTGTGCTCTTCTCGTCGCCTCGCACTCTGTCCCATGTCTTACTGTGCGAGTAACAAGCTTCTCCATGTAGGACATCTTGTTCAATGCCTTGCAGGTAAACAGCTTCCCCTCTCTCACAGGTATTGCAGAGAAATTCATGAAAAATGCATCAACAAAGCAGGCAAACAGCGAGGCAAGGTACAAAACTACTGGAATAAATTAATAATGAAAGTGCAGATCAGTCTGCACTGACAAGAGAGTGATTAATAATGAAACAAACAGTGACTAAGTTGGGGCATCAATAATGGAAAGCCCAAGATAACAACAAGAGATCAACTGATGCTAAAGCGTTAGGAAGAGGAGTTGGCTACTCAGCTCCCCAAGCCTTTGCCACCATTTAATCAATAACTGATCTGATCCTCAGTGACATGTGGAGCTTTCTCTGGAGATTGCTGCATAATAATTAGAAGGCAGGTGTCTGTCTGTATCACTCTCCAGAAATGTTAAAAGGCTGGAAACCTGGTACCCACTCTTTGGTTTCTGTGCTAACTGGTTTTATAAAAGGGATTCGTGTCTATGTATGGAGCAATAGAGATAGCTAGCTGTTAAGAATTATACTTTGTCAGGTTTAACTATTTTAATTGTTAACAAATTGTTATAATTATTTTTATTACATTCTAACTGTGTTCTTAAATGAAGTTTGTTTTCAATAAAAGCTTCCAAGTGGGTTACTTGCATCATACCTGGTGTGAAACCCTTTATGCTTATGTATGCTTGCTCTATAATCCTCAGCATCTTTTGAAAGCTCCAGTTGCCCCACAACCTTTTGGAGACATGAGTCCCAGATTCTCATTCCATACCCCTCCGTGTGAAAATGTGCTCTCCTCACTGCCCCTGTGTGCCCCCTCCCTCCATCCTCTCTCCATTTACCTACCTGCAAGTCCACCTTCCATCCACAGCATTCTCCTCTTGAAGATGCAGTCCCAGCCACTGCCCCTGGTGGCGCTGCTGAGCTGCTGACCCTCTGATTGGCTCCTGCGGGGCAGGCAGCCATCTTTAATAGCATTCAATTATTTGGCTGCTGCTGGCAAGAGGGAACCCAAGGCCCCATAAATTGTTGAAGAGATGGATGGCTAATCTCTCTCATCTGACCTTTTTTTTTGGCCTGTTAGGAGATGTCCCACCATGACAGCTAGATCCAGGTCAATGTAATTGGTCATTCATTTGATATTGGCTGTTGGTCACTAAAGTCATTAGGAGAAGCTGTGTATCTTCATTAGGAGAAGCTGTGTATCTTCATTTTAATAGTCTCTTGGCTTTTTTTCCCTCATGGATGGACAATTTGCCCAAAGATTGAGGTCTACTCCCTACCTTCACCTTCTGTCGCACCCTCCCATTTCCCTTTCCCCAGGCCCACTTTTGTACCTGGCATCCACCCACGTATAGAGATAAGATGCAAAGTAAGAAACTATTTCTTCCAACTTGGACGGCACAGTAGCACAGTGGTCAACACTGCTGCTTTACAGCTCCAGGGACCTGGATCAATTCTTGACCCAGGTCATTGTCTGTGTGGAGTTTGCACATTCTCCTCGTGTCTGCACGGGTTTCCTCTGGGTGCTCTGGTTTCCTCCTACAGTCCAAAGATGTGTGGGTTAGGTTGATTGGCCATGATAAAATTGCCCTCAGGGTCCAGAGTAGGTTAGAAGGATTAGTGGGTAAAATATGTAGGGATGGGGCGGGGTAGGGCCTGGGTGGGTTTGTGGTTGTTGCAGACTCGATAGGCCGAAGGGCCTCTTTCTGTGCTGTAGGGTTCTATGAAACTTAAATGTTGACTTCTGTATAAGCATGACAGGATTCAGGTAACCCCATCCTATTGGGTGTGTGGAGGAGGGGTGGGGGTGTACAGCATCCATGAGGTTTGCTGCAAGGAAAGGTAGACCTAATCCAATCAGATTCATTGACATAAATGAAGGAACCCCATTCAACATTACAGAGTTGGGCCTGTCTCAGGCCAGAGGGGAGGCAATAGTCTAGTTTATTATCCTTAGATTATTGATCCAGAAACTCAATTAATGTTATGGGGACCAGGGTTCAAATCCCGCCACGGCAGATGAATTCAGTAAAGCATATCCGGAAATAGGGTTCTACTAATGACCATGAAAGCATTGTTGATTGCATTCTCTTGCCTTCTAATATTGTGTAAGATGATATGAGGGCTCAGTATAACCAGTAAATTGATGTATAGAGTTCCTATTCAGCCCCTAAAAGCACTGCAAAATACTTTGACAAATCCTTTCTTTAGCTCACTTTCAGGGGAAGCATTGGCATCATGGTAATATCATTGGACTAGCAATCCAGAGATCCAGGGTAAGATCTGGGAGCCTGGGTTCAAATCCCACCATGGCAAATTGAATTGAATAAAAAGCTGGATTTAAAAATGTAATGATTGTCATAAAAACCCATCTTGTTCACTAATGTCCTTTAGGGAAGGAAATCTGCCATCCTTACATGGTCTGGCCTACGTGTGACTCCAGAGCCACAGCAATGTGGTTGACTCTTAAATGCCCTCCAAAGGCGCTGAGGGATGGTCAATAAATGCTGGCCCAGCGATGCCTATGTCCCATGAATGAATTTTAAAAATGGCATCTTGGTGAAAAAGAAGAATGTATAACAGGCCTTTCACGAGGTCAGGATTTTCCAGACTCTGTATGGGCAATGAAGAATTTGTTGAAGTGGTTGTAATGGAGGAAACGTCAGTTTGTGCACAGCAAGCTCCCACAGCTGTAAAGTGTGGATGCTCAGATGACTCAGCGATGTTAGTTGAGGGATAAATATTGAACAGGAAGAACTCCTCCGCTCCTCTTTGGAAAAGTGCCATGGGATCTTCATACCCACTGCTGAGGGCAAACAGCGTAGGATATTTTACATCTCGGAGATGTGGTGAGATTACATTCAATTTGAAGCGTGTCCCAGGTTTTATTTTCAGTGCTTTGAAACGTCTGCTCCGTGTGTTATCTCCGGCTCCCAGCTCTTTCACTGTTTTGTTCACTTTACATTCTGGGTTTACCAGTCAGGTACAGTGAGCGTCGATTGTAAACAGACCCACCTGGATCAACTATTGAACAAATGGAGCCTCAGCTTCTTGTCTCATCCCCAAAACGGTCTTTGACAGTGCAGGAGAATTGGGAATGTCAGCTTAGATCAAATTAAACGTTGGGGATTGGTCTTGACCCCATGAACCAAATACAAGAGAGCTGTACCTTGAATCTAATTCCCCTGATTGCACTTTCAACACCGTGCTGTAGGTTCAAACCCCTCCAGGACAGAGTCCAGCTGACACTTCATTGCGGTGAGTACTTCACTTCCTTTTGGGCCCTAATTTTAACCAGCTTGTGAATTAAAAAAAATATTTTTAAGGTCTGTTTTACATTATGGAAATTTCTGGAAAGCCTTTTCAACACCTGGACAGTTCAGAGTGAGCCCCTGGAGTGTTTGCAAGCAGCGCACTGGGTGAAAGGAGAGCAATGGTTGCTGGAAGGTGCAGTGAGTCCACTGCAATTATATCAGCAAGAGAGAACACTCAGCTGCATCCAAAATGATATGGAAAAATTTTTCACCTCCTTAGAGTGTATTTTTTATATGAAACAAAGCAATCTCCTTCGTAATTGAAAGAATTTTGATATGTTTTAAACATTCAGTCTTCCTAAACCAGTGTGGTAACCTAGTGTGGTTTGAGTGAGTCTGTTTAAAGGGTATGCATTTTGCCTCAGTCGCTATATTCATTTTGATAGTTGCCTGGCTGGAGAATGAAGAGTTAAATCCATGCTGGCTCCACTCTCCTGACCTGAGGGGAAACACTTCAACTTCTCCTCGGGGGTTACACTGTGTAAAGGTGGCACGGTGGCGCAGTGCTTAGCACTGCTGCCTCGCGGCACCAGGGAGCCAGGTTCGAATCTGACCTCAGGTCACTGTCTGTGTGGAGTTTGCATGTCCTCCCTGTGTCTGTGTGGGTTTCCTCCTAGTGCTTTGGTTTCCTCCCACAGTCCAAAAGTGTAGGTTAAGTTGATTGGCCATGGTAAATTGCTTAGGCGGATTAGCAGGGTAAATGTGTAGGGTTACAGGAATAGGCTCTAGGTGGGATTGTGGTTGGCCTATTGTGATAGGCCGAATGGTCCCCCTTCTGTATTGTCGGGATTCTATGATACAGAATTTATTTGGGCTTTCCTTGACTTCTGCTTCTGAAAGGTCATCGCTGAAGATCAGGTTGCAGAAGTAAATCGCTGGCAGACAGCTAGCAAGAGATAGAAATATCAGCCCGGATTTTCCAGTATCCGATGATCGTATCCTGGAAGATGTGTTACTGAATCTTTCAGAAACCCCAACATAAAGATGACATACGTTTCAATTCCCAGTGGAAAATTCCCCTGTGTGAAGAACTCTCGAAATCTGAGTCATAGAGTTGGAGACTTTTGTGAGTTCTGACTCACCTGGATATTCACCCAGGAAATGTTAAACTGAAAAAAAACCATGATTAACTCCTCAATCTGACCCTCCTCCAATTCCCTACTATTCCGTTGAACAAAACCAGATGTCCACACGATCCCTACGGTGTAGAAAGAGGCCATTTGGCCCATTGAGTCTGCGCTATCTCTCTTATCCAGGCCCACCTCCGCTATCCCTGTAATATTGTGCATTTACCATGGCTAATCTACATAAGCTGCACACCTTTGGACACTAAGGGCCAATTTATCCTGGACAATCTGTCTAATCTTCACACTTTTGCAATGTGGGAGGAGACCGGAGCATCCAGAGGAAACCTATGCAGACACAGGGAAAATGTGCAGACTCCAGATGGACAGTGACCCAAGCTGGGAATCGAACCTGGGTCCCTGCCGCTGTGAGGCAGCAGTGCTAACCACACTCGTCCCTGAACCCTCCAATTGCTCCACCCAACCTGACTTGAACAGACTTCACCACATTGCCCACCATACCATCTACTGCACTGTCACCTACCACCCTGTCACCCTACCACTCTAACCAGCTGGCACTGTACCCATCCTATCACTCACACTCATTCAGTAATGCAGCAAAAGAGTATTTAAAACATCCCAAAGCATTTCATTGTGAGGATGAGGATTCACCAAGTAACAGCTGAGAATGAGGACGGGAATTGGCTTCTCCTGAGAACTCTGCTCCAAGAACAAATGTGCTATGCATTTCTAAAGAGTCCCAGTTCGGGAATCCGGGCTAAAAATCAGGAGTTCTAGTGCTGTGTAAAAATGTCACTTGTCACTTGTCAACCCAAGCCTGGATATTGTCCAGATCTTACCGCATCTGGACTTCTTCAGTATCTGAGGAGTGGTGAATGGTGCTGAACATTGTGTATTATCAGTGAACATCCTCACTTCTGACCTTATGATGGAGGGAAGGTCATTGATGAAGATGGTTGGGGACAGTACCCTGAGGGACTCCTACGGTGGCAGAGCAGATGGAGAAGGTTTTGAAGAAAGCAAATAGTGTGCTAGCCTTTATAGGAAGAGGTATAGAGTACAAGAGCTGACCTTTAATGTTGCAGTTGTATAAAACGCTGGTTAGACGTCATTTGGAATACTGCGTCCAGTTCTGGTCGCCTTACTACTGGAAGGACGTGGAGACTCTGGAGAGAGTGCAGAGGAGGTTTACCAGGATGCTGCCTGATATGGAAGGTCTGAGTTATGAGGAGAGGTTAGGCAAATTGGGACTGTTTTCCTTAGAAAGGTGTAGACTTAGAGGAGATCTAATAGAGATGTACAAGATTATGAGGGGTATAGATAGAGTAAACAGGGTTAAGCTTTTTCCTCGGATGGACTCGAATAGCACGAGGGATCATGGGCTTAGGCTGAGGGGGGTAAGGTATAATTTGGATGCTAGAGAGAGTTTTTTCACACAGAGAGTGGTGGGGATATGGAATGCGCTGCCAACTAAAATGGTGGAGGCAGGTACTCTGGAGTTATTTAAGAAATACTTAGATGGGCACATGAACAGAATGGGAATGGAGGGGTATAGAAAACTGATTTAAAATAGGCATCGTGAGCCTTGGGAGTCCCTGGAAAGTGTGTAAATAGATGATGATATTGATGTACTTGTTTTTATCCTACAGGTGCTTTGGTCCACCTTGTTGTCTAACAAGGGGCATACACGCAAGGGGTCGTGAGAGGGCTGCTCTTGGATTTTTTTCGAGAGTATCCTAGTGCTTCACGTCGTTAGTGTACGCTTGACCTGGACCATTTGATGGGCAACATGACAGTTCAGTGACTATCGCTGTGCTGTGCAAATACATGGATTTGGGCCTGTGTCTGTGGGAGTTTGCGCATTCTCCCCGTGCTTGCGTGGGTTTTCTCCGGGTGCTCCGGTTTCCTCCCACATCCCAAAGATGTGCTCTGAGGCTAATTGGCAAAACAAATTCTCCCTAAATTGTCTCAAATTTGGTTTTTAATCCATAGATCTATAAACATATACAGGGATCACGGGTAGAGGTGGGAACATCGGGGTGGTGGCGCAGGCTCGTTAGGCTGAAGGGCCTGTTTCCCGTGCTGTTTTGTTCTTTGTTCTTTGTACAGAGATGTCCAGAGCTGAGATAATTGACTTTCAATCACTACAACCATCTTCCTTTGTCCGAGGCATGATTACAACCAATAGAGAGTTTGCCCCCTGATACCCATTGACTCCAGTTTTTAGGCCTCCTTGATGCCACTCTTGGTTAGATGCTGCCTTGATGTCAAGTGTAGCCACTCTCACCTCATCTCTGGCACTCAGCTCATTTGCCCATATTTGAACCAAAGCTGCAGTGATGTCAGGAACTGGGTGATCCTGGTGGAACTGAGTGTCAGTGTGCAGGGTACTGCTGAGCCGGTGCTGTTCGATAGCGCTATCAATGACACCTTCCACCGCTGTGCTGACGATTGAGAGTAGAGTGATGGGAGGATAGTTAACCGGGTTGGATATGTCCTGTTTCTTGTGTAGGGCATGCCTGTGCAATTTTCCA
This sequence comes from Sphyrna mokarran, assembly GCA_024679065.1. NCBI lineage: Eukaryota > Metazoa > Chordata > Chondrichthyes > Carcharhiniformes > Carcharhinidae > Sphyrna > Sphyrna mokarran. The sequence continues at coordinate 40,723,679 of JAGIQG010000024.1, forward strand.
CATTGCCGGGTAGATGCCAATGTTGTAGCTACCCTGGAACAGCTTGGCTAGGGACGTGGTATATTCTGGAGCACAAGTCGTCAGTACTATTGCTGGAATATTGTCAGGGCCCATTGCATGGAGTGAATTGAATAGGCTGAACAATGATACCTAGGATTCTTGAGACCCCTGGTGAAAATCCTCTAGTCACCACACTCCGGCACCTGTTCTGAGGAAGAATTTAGCATGGCCAATGCACTCAACCAGCAGGTCTTTGGACTGTGGGAGGAAACTGGAGGAAATCCACGCAGATATTGGGAGAACACGCAGACTCCACACAGACACCAAACCGGGAATCGAACCCGGGATCCCTGGCATTTGGTGTCCCATAATGCTAATTTGTAGAACCAGTACAGACACGATCATCTACTTGGCCATTTTAACTGAAGATAATTGTCCTTTGCACTGATTTTCTGGGCTCTGTCATTATTGAAGATGGGGATATTTGTGGAACTTCCTAAACAATTAGTTTAGTTGTTTACCACCATTCTTGACTGGATGTGGCAGGGCTGCAGAGCTTAGACCTGCTCCATTTGGTGTTCTTGTGTTATAGTTTCGACAAGCTGACCCTCATTTTCAGGTGTGTCATAACACCACCACCTGCAAGTTCCATCCAAGCCGCACACCATCCTGACTTGGAAATATATTGGCGTTCCTTCACTGTCACCGGGTCAAACTCCCACCCTAACTGCACTGTGGGTGTACCTACAGCTCAGAGACTGCAGAAGTCCAAGAGCCAGCGCATCTTCTCGGAGGAAATTACTGACAGATAATAAATGTTGACTTAGCCAATGACACCCACAACCCACCAATGGATAATAAACAAGAATGGCTGGGGTCTGGAATTCACTGCCCGGCAGGGTGGTGGAGGCAGGTTCAATCGAGGCATTCAATAGGGCAACACATGATTATTTGAATAGAAACAATGTGCAGGGGTATGGGGAAAAGACAAGAGAATGATATTAAATCATAAATTATTTTAAAATTTATTTATTGGTATCACAAGTAGGCTTACATTATCACTGCAGTGAAGTAACTGTGAAAATCCTCTAGTTGCCACACTCTGGCACCTGTTTTGAGGGAGAATTTAGCATGGTCAATGCACTCAACCAGCGTGTCTTTCAGACTGTGGGAGGAAACCAGAGCACCCTGAGGGAACCCACATAGCTACTGGGAGAATGTGCAGGTTCCATACAGACAGTGACCCAAGCCAAGAATTGAACCCAGGATCCTTGGTGCTTGGTGCCCCATAATGCTACTTTGGAGAACCAGCGCAGACATGAGGGGCTGAATGTCCTCCTTCTGCAACAATTGTGTGAGTTCATGTGAAAGACTCAGTGACTGGAGGATTTAGTTGAAGATGATTGGGAAAAGAATCAGAATCAATACGAGGGTAGTGTTTTCAGACAGCAAGTGGGTGTGATCTGGATTGTTCTTCCTGAGTGGGTGGTGGAAGCATGTTCAAAGGGGAACTGGATAATTACTGGAAGGGTAGAGAGTGAAGGAGGAAGTAGAACTTATTGGGTAAATCTACCAAAGAGCAGGTCCTGGCTGAATGGCCTCCCTCAATGATGTATCATTTCATTGTTCTATGAGAGCCCCACATGCTGAATGGCTCTCAAAGGAAGTCCCTTTGGTTGCAGATTACACAGATACATAACCTGAGAACAGCTTGATCAGTGTTTGTTGGTCTTTATCCTTTACATTAGCAACAGTCTTAATCCCATACTCCTACCCTATCTTAAATCTCTTTATCCATCTTTACCTCAGCCATCTATCTAACCTCCTTTTATATTGATGTGCTTTACTCACTGATTCTGGTATTGTATTCCACACACTCTCAAGCCCCTATGTAACAGGCTTCTCCTCAGCAAAAATCGCTTACGTTTAATCTTCTATCAATGTTCCATCTTTCTAAATCCTCCCACTCGACAGAAACCGTCTTTTCCTTCTACTTTGTCCTGTCCACTCATCATTTCAAGCATTTTGAATCAAATCACTTTATAATCTCCTATGTCAGCCTGTGGCTGGCTGCCTGTGAGTCTGAAGGTTGTGGGCTAAAGACACAAGGCAGTGTTGTGAGCACAGACTCCAGGCTGACAATCCAGTGCTGTACTCAGGTATTGCTGCACTGTTAGAGCTGCCTTCTTATGAATCAGAGTTGGGGGGGGGGGCGGTGGCCTGATACAATGGACAGACACACCCTAATCCTGCTTGGATCAGCACTGGACCCACAATGCCTGTCAGGAATCTCCTGTCAAATCTTGTTTGATTAATAAGGTGGCTATTGTATGCGTAAATTCAACAACATACTATATTCCTGCAGCACATTTAACAAAACGAAGTATCCCAAGGTACTTTACAGGAGCATTCCAAAACAAGACATCGAGCCACATAAGAAGATGTTAGGTCGGATGATTAAAAGCCTGGTGAAAGACGTAAACCTGAATCTTCTGTAATGGGACCAGCGAGCCATTGAGATCTCTGTTCACATCAGTGGAACTGGACAACCCCGCTGGCGTAAAGGGGTGCAAGGTTCTGACTATCGATCTTAAGGAGTTTGTTGAAGGAGGAAAGCAAGGTGGAGAGCTGTAGGGAAGGAATTCATAGAATCATAGAACCCTATAGTGCAGAAAGAGGCCCTTCAGCCCATTGAGTCTGCAATTTAGTCAATTTGCCAATTTAGGAAGAGAAGAGGAATCAAGGGGGATGGTGGTGAGATCCAGCCGGGTGGACAACATACTCATGTATCGTATCTTCAATGGGCAGTATGTAAATAAGAAATAGGAGAAAGTCAAGAGACATAGAAACATAGATCAGTACAGCACAGTACAGGCCCTTCAGCCCTCGATGTTGTGCCGAGCTATGTCCAAATCCAAGATCAAGTTATCCCACTCCCTATCATTCTGGTGTGCTCCATGTGCCTATCCAATAATCGTTTGAATGTTCCTAAAGTGTCTGACTCTACTATCGCAGCAGGCAGTCCATTCCACACCCCAACCATTCTCTGAGTAAAGAATCTACCTCGGACATCCCTCCTATATTCCCTCACCATGAACCTTATAGTTATACCCCCTAGTAACAGCCACATCCACTGAAGGAAATAGTCTCTGCACGTTCACTCTATCAATCTGCCTCATTATCCTCCTCTCTAAAGAGAAAAGCCCTATCTCCCTCAACCTTTTCTCATAAGACCTACCCTCCAAACCAGGCAGCATCCTGTTAAATCTCCTCTACACTCTCTTTCCAGTGCTTCCACATCCTTCTTATAGTGAGGTGACCAGAACTGCACACAATATTCCAAATGTGGTCTCACCAAGATCCTGTATAGTTGCAGCATAACCACACGGCTCTTAATCGATCCTTGGGGGATACCAGAGGTTAGGGTCCAGGAACAGGAAGACAAGCCATTGCCAATGACTCTCCATCTGTGATTCGATAGATAAAAATGGAACCAGGAGAGGGTGGTCCCACCCAGCCGGATGACAGTGGAGAGGGTGTTGGAGGAGGACAGAGTGGTCAAACCGTGTCAAAAGCTGCAGACAGCTGGAGCAGGAGGAGGAGGGGAAGTTTCCACAGAGCTTCACTCACCGACAGCTCAGCCAGAATGTCACAAACCACTTGACATTATTTCCTGCCCCTTTAGCTTGCTGTAGCTCTGTGGTCAGAATTATAGACAGTACTCCAAGTGTGCCTGTTACTGCAGTCTTGAAATGGCTCAGAGGTTGGATCCTAATGCATATAGAACATAGAACATAGAACAATACAGCACAAACAGGCCCTTCGGCCCACAAGTTGCACCGAGCACATCTACCAATCCACAGACCTAACTGTAACCCCCCATCCTATTCTTTTCCATATACTCATCCAGAAGTCTCTTAAAAGACCCCAGTGAGTTTGCCTCAACAACCTCCGACGGCAGTTGGTTCCATTCACTCACCACCCTCTGAGTGAAAAACCTACCCCTGACATCTCTTTTATATTTGCTTCCCTGCACCTTAAATCTGTGTCCTCTCGTAGTGACCATTTCAGCTCGGGGAAATAGTCTCGAGAGTCCACCCTATCTATCCCTCTCAACATTTTATAAACTTCTATTAGGTCCCTGTCAACCTACGTCTCTCCAGTGAGAAGAGTCCCAGCTCCCTCAACCTATCCTCATAGGGCCTGCCTCCCAATCCAGGCAGCATCCTTGTAAATCTCCTCTGAACCCTCTCAATAGCCTCTACATCCTTCCTACAATGAGGCGACCAGAACTGTGCACAATATATCTTGTAACCCTGGCAACCCATGGACTGCCCCCTCTCCCTGATTTCCCTACGAGGGTTTAAAGCTTTTGGAGATATTACTGACCCCACTATCCATTGTGAGCTTATGTTTTAACTTCTTGATAGAAAGCTGCAGAAATTGTAAGCTGAGCAAGAGGCATAAATTCTCAGTGTTTAATAATTCACAACTAACATCATCACATCCGTAGCAATGTCTAGATTTCATTCAATTAACATGAAAATCAATGGGAGGATCTATATCCAAGGCATCCACATTTCATTTTGGCACAAGGCTTCTCCACTCTCTTGGAATGTGAGATTGTCAAAGCTTTCTAACACTGAGCTAATTGTGTTGCAAGAATGATTGGAACATAACAAACAGCAGATTGGTCTCCAGACCAAAGCATTGCATGAACCCAGCCATCATTTATCAACGTACATCACACAACTTACTGTCTCAGGCCTCAGGGTGTTATTGAGCTGTGATGTGAGGGGTGGGACAAGGGAACGAACGCAGACAAAGGAGCTTGCTATCAAATCTGCTCTCGCCACTCAAAAACAGAATGTGCTTAATCTTCCCTCACCAGCGTCTGAATCACAAATTTTGAGCAGTATCTGAACCACAAGCAACCAGTCCATTAATAACAGATTGGAGAGTGTGGGCTGATACCTGCAATAAAACTGAACGTCAATGACCTGACACAGCTCGAAGTCAGATTCAATAAAAGGGTGTATGTCTGTGTGTATGTGTGAGGCGGGGGATGTGTATGTTTCTGTGTGTGTGAGAGGGTGTGTATGTGCCTCTGTGTGAACAAATGTGTGCATGTTTGTGTGACAGTGTGCATATCTGGGAGTTCCCTGGGAAGTGTGTAAATTGTCAATGATATTGATGTATTTGTTTTATCCTACAAATTTGGTCCTCCTTGTCTAACAAGGGGCATACACGTGATGGGTCATGAGAGGGCTGCTCTTGGATTTTTCGAGAGTATCCTAGTGCTTCACGTCGTTAGTGTATGCTTGACCTGGACCATTTCATGGGCAACACAACAGCTCAGTGACTATCACCATGCTGTGCAGGTACATGGATTTGGGCCTGTGTTTGCACATTCTCCCCGTGATTGTGTGGGTTTTCTCTGGGCGCTCTGGTTTCCTCCCACATCCCAAAGATGTGTTCTTAGGCTAATTGGCAGAACAAATTCTCCCTAAATTGCCTCAAATTTGGTTCTAATGCATAGATCTATAAACATAGACAGGGATGACAGGGATCAGGGGTAGAAGTGGGAATATCGGGGTGGCGGTGCGGGCTTGTTGGGCTGAAGGGCCTGTTTCCTGTGCTGTTTTGTTCTTTGTTCTTTGTCCTTGTATTGTGTGAGGGTTTGTGTGTGTGACTGTGTGAGGTACTGCATGTGTGAGTCTATGTACATCTGTGTGTTTGTGTGTGTGTGTGTGTGTGTGTGTGTGTGTGTGTGTGTGTGTGTGTGTGTGTGTGTCTCTCGTCCCAGCCTTGTGATGGTGTCTGTGTGTGTCTGAAATTCAATCCCTCTACCAATAAAAGCTAATACACCGTACACCTTCTTAACAACCTTATCAACCTGGGTGCCAACTTTCCCAACAAAAATATAGGGATCTCTGCACATGTACACCGAGATCTCTCTGCTTGTCAGCACTACTAAAAGTCCTTCCATTAGCCCTATACTCTGTAATCCTGTTACTCTTTCCAAAGTGAATCACCTCACACTTTTCTGCATTAAACTCCAATTGCCACCTCTCGGCCCTGCTCTGCAGCTTATCTATGACCCTCTGCAAACTGTAACACCTGTCCTCACTGTCTACAACTCCTCCGACTTTAGTGTCGTCAGCAAATTTACTAACCCATCTTTCTACACCCTCACTGAGGTCATTTATAAAAATGACAAACAGCAGTGGCTCCAAAATAGATCCCTGAGGTACACTACTTGTAACTTAACTCCGGGTGGAATATTTCTCGTCAACCATCACCCTCCGTCTTCTATCAGCTAGCCAATTCCTGATCCAAACTGCTAAATCACCTTCAATCCCATGCGTCCGTATTCTCTGCAGAAATGGAAACACCATTTTGGGCATCAATTAGCATTACTGAACAAGCAGCCGTGTTGCTTTCTTTCAAAAATATAAAGGCAAAATACTGCAGATGCTGGAATCTGAAACAAAAACAGCAAATGCTGGAAAATCTCAACAGGTCTGGCAGCATCTGTGGAGAGGATGGAGTCAACGATTTGAGTCAGGATGACCCTTCGTCAGAGAATGCCTTCGCAGTTTGCTTGCATGTTTGGATGTATAGGACTTAAACTGGGATACCCAGGGCATTAATGGTGCAGCCTGGCCGCGTGGAACCAGCAGTAAACCAAGGGCCTTGGGCTGAAGGCCTGCTGACTCTCACCCATTTCCCCCTGTGATTGAAGTGTCCAGTCCTATCTGTCAGGGGATGGGGTTAGAGGGATAGAATGATAGAGTCTGCATACAATACTTTAACAGTTACTTCCCAGCAATACCCAAACGCAGTGGCACCATAGCTCCAGAGACTTGGTTCGATTCCCAGCTTGGGTCACATTCTCCTCGTGTCCGTGCGGGTTTCCGCTGAGTGCTCTGGTTTCTTCCCACAGTCCAAAGGTGTGCGGGTTAAGTTGATTGGCCATGCTAAAATTGTCCCTTAGTGTCCTGAGATCTTTAGGTTAGAGGGATCAAATACATAGGACCTGGGTGGGATTGTAGTCAGTGCAGACTCAATGGGCCGAATGGTCTCTTTGATTTCTATGACAGATTTGTATCATTGCTGACATGGCTTTACAAGAGTCATTTGAAAAGGTGAGAAGCACCTTTAACCTTCTTCCTGATGCTAACAGGCACCCCCTAGGTTAGAAAGTCAGATGAGAAGGAGTTAGCTAATGGCATTGGTGTAGTCAGTGACCTCCCTTTGTGCAACGTCTAGCTGGGCAGTTAATAGAAGCACTGACCTTTTCCTACACAAATGCCTCAAACTCCGCAGCTTTGAAGGGAACTGTGATGCCCATAGATCAACTGGAAACATTTAGTCTACGTTTTCTTCCTACTCTTGCACCTCTTCTGTTGCTTCTCTAGATTTTATAATTCATGCACGTTACAGACTCATTCCTAACTACCCTTCATTTCAGAGGTGCATTTGAATGTCAACCACATTGCTGTGGATCTGGTATCACATGTAGACCAGACCAGGTAAAGGTAGCAGATTTCTTTCCCTAAAGGGCATTAATGAACAAACTGAGTTTTTAATTGCTAGAATTTTAATTACTGACTTTTATTCAGTGTAATCTGCTGTGGTGGGATTTGAACTCAGGGTCTCAGGATTACTAGTCTTGTGACAATACCACTGTGCCATTACTTCCCCTGAAGGTGAGCTGTAAAAAGGATTTGTCAAAGTATTTTGCAGTGATTTTCGGGGCTGATCAGGAACACTTGTTACTATATATCAATTTACTGGTTGCACTGAGCCCTCATGTCATCTTACACAATATTAGAAGGCAAGAGAATAAAGATTCTAATGATTTGTCAGATTTATTAAACTCTAAATAGGCATTGGACAGAAACAATGCCATACTGTAGATTTTCATTACAACTTATTGATCCATACCCAGACACCGGGAAAATAACAAACAGCCCTATCTACAGACGATAAACTGCAATGTAAAGTGGACCTGATACAAGGCCTGGGATTTTTCATTCCCAAGGCCACAGGTCTGAGTTATGAAATCTCAGTGCTTGGCAGGCTCAGGTGATGGTGGGGGTTGGGGGGAGGGGTGCATGCTGTAGTTAGGCTGCTCCCCTCAGGGAGCACAGGGTCTATTGAGTGCCGTGGGGCTGGTAAAAAATTCCATTTCAGTGCTCTGGGGCTTTGTCTCAGTTGTGATAAAAATTGTAACTCTCACCCCTCATATCCCCTCATCTTCCTGTTCAACCATCCCCCATGCCCGAAGCATGCCAACCTGTGCCCCTCTTCCTATCCCTGTGGTTCTTTGTATCCTTCATGCAAATTTATGACCCCATGATTCACCGTGTGGCCCCATTTGGCCCCTGTGCCAATTCATCCATGTGCAGACCTCAGGAGCCATGCTGGGATGAAATAAAGTTCTATGCATCTATTACAGGCTTCACAACATAAAATAAACATTCTCATTGATAAAAGCATATTCAATGCATTTAACTCCTTTCGAGTATATAATTCTTATAAAAACAAACATTTGCATTCATAGCCCCATATCAAAGACTGCTAATCCCTTAAGAATTACTTGGATCTGTCAGTCAAACTGTGAACATACTGCCAACCATGTGACAGATTGTGGAAACAGTTAAGTGGTAATAACATGATTATGATAGCCCCAGGCTGATATCAATAAACAGCTATTGAAATTTCAAGCCCCATTTTTTTAACTCAGCTTTTTTTTAGAATGGAGTTTAATATTTTTCCCCAAAAAATATTTTGGGGAAAATATTTCATCGAAGGCCGAAGGGCCTGTTCTGCGCTGTAATGTTCTAAAATTTAAAGAGCAGAGGATTTAATTAACTTGATAACTTGATGGTTCGACAGACCTTATCCACCATTTATGCACACTCAGGTCTCCTCTGAAGTTACATATCATGTGAAATAGAGTGCACACCAATGAAAACAGAATCTTTTTGACCTCTGCATTAAAGACCTTCTGGGATGGGGTCTCCCCATTTGTGATTCACATTCTGCCCCAATCCCCTTGGTGAAAATAGGATCTGTTGGAAATAGGAGTGGAACTTTTGGATCTATAGTCCTGGCACCATTTTAAATGAAGCTTGGAGCCTCCACGCTTTGGTGAAAATCTTGGCTGGGGTGTCTGACTGGTGACTTTTACATCATGGCTATTTAACGGCCTGTCTACGAATACTTTGTGACCTTCCTGTATCTATCTAATGTTTTTTTTAAAAAAATTATCTCCCTTTGGGAAAAATAAGCTGAGAAGTAATTTTCAACATTTTGCTGGGAAAAGTCCGAAAATATCTTTTCTGAACGTCAAGGAGAGTTATCCAATTATTCATAAAACCCAGTGTTTGTATCTGAATTTAATTTCTTGGTCCCTCCACAGAAATCTAACCTCACATCATAAAGATGATTTTTTTTTAACCTTGCAACACTTGCAAACAGTGTGGTAGCTAGACAGAAATTGCAACAAAATAGAATGCCTGAGTTGTATCTAGGAGCTCACGTACATTCAATTTTAGTTGAACTATGATTTGGGAGGTCAGTGCTACTTGCTGAGAACATTTGAGCTCCTGATGGCTAGTTGTGGACAGGGGGGAAATGGACAATTTAGTATCCAATATGGGGTTGCCACAGAGCATGCTGGAAGCAGTCAGGATGTGGCCATGTGTGGTGGGTTCATTAGTTTTACTCAAGAAAGGCTGGGAGTAGGCCTGGCCATCTCTCCTCTTTGATTCCTTCAGGTGTTTTGAGCCTTAAAGATTTCTTAACAAATCTTTTGGTGCTGAGTTTACTCTTGGAACTTCTAAGACCCTACAATAAGACATAAGAGCAGAAATAGGCCATTCGATCCATTGAGCCTTCACCACCATTCACTGAGGTCATGACTGATCTGATAATCCTCAACTCTGCTTTCCTGCCTTATCTCTATAACCCTGGGTTGCCTTACTAATTAAAGATCTGTCTGTCACAACCTTGGACATACTGAATAACCCAGCTTCTGCAGACCTTTGTGCTAAACAATTCCACAGATTCATTACCTTTTGACGTGGGCAACCCCTTCTCTGAGATTATAGACTCATAAAATCCCTACAGTGCAGAAGGAGACCAATTGGCCCATCGAGTCTGCACCGACCACAGTCCCATCCAGGCCGTCTTACGCCCTCTGGTTTTCTGTTGATCTGTTTATAAACCCTAATCCTCCCCAGAAGAGGCTGCTGTAGCCCCATCGATGTCTGTCCACATGGAGGTCCCATACTTGCTAACGGTGCAGATTTAGCCTGAGGAACGAAAGTCTTGCATTGATATCATGTCTAACTCAATATCAGGATGGTCCAAAGTGATTTACCGCTTTTACAGTGGAAATGGAGCATCCAAATAGTGCACAGCAAGCTCCCGCAATGTGACAAGGAGCAGATTTTTTTAGTGATGTTAAGGGATAGATAATGGTTAGGGTATCAAGGAGAGCTCATTTGTTCTTTTTCGAATAGTGGACATTGGCTCTTCTGTGTTCACCTGAGAGGACAGAACCTTTAAGAGTGCAGCATTCGCTCACTGCCTCCCCTTCATTCATTTGCCGGGCCAGCATTTATTGCCCATCCCTAGTTGCCTGAGGGCAGTTGCTGTGGCTCTGGAGTCACAGACTAGATAAGGATGGCAAATTTCCTTCCCTAAAGGACATTAGTGAACCAGATGGGCTTTTCCCAGCAATGGTTTTATGGTCATCAACAGATTCTTAATTCCAGACTTTTGATATTGAATTCAAATTCCACCTCCTGCCGTGGTGGGATTTGACTCAGAACGTTAGCTGAGATTCTGCACTAATAGTCGAGTGATAATATCACCAGACCATCGCCTCCCGCTGCAGCGAGAGTGCCAGCCTAGGTTTTCATGCTCAGGTTGTGGGAGGATGTCTTGAACTCATGATTGGCTGAGATGAGATCGCTATCATTGAACTAAGACTATACAAAGAAACCCAGAACCAAAAGTGACAAACAGAGCACCTGAACAGTATTCCGAGGCAATCCTTCAGATCCTCAATTCCCACCAAATGATGCCTGCCGGATGTTAAATAAAATTCATTTAACTTGGATTAATTTCAAGTTGGCATTATCTGAAATAAATTGGATTGTGCTGTCAGTGCCAGATTGTACTTCATACAGAACATCAAAACTGCATTCTCCAGCTGAGTAGGACGCACAGCTCACAAAACAAAGATAAATGACAATTAACTGAGCAAATGATATCATTTAATATCATGGCAGGAATCCTTGGCAGTTACATCAAAGGAGCTCTCGAATCCTGATTACAGAGGAAGCCCCTTCAGGGCTTTTATACATGATGATTGTTACATCTCAACTAATTGTTTCGTCAGCTCATTTGGATCCATTCCTGTCCATTTGTCTTAAAGTGGCACAAAGTGTCGGAATTACAGTTATCCTTGCTGATCTGAACAGAACGAAGAATGTCACGTATCCTTGCGAGTTGGATCCATGGGGTAAGCATGCCTCACCATGTCCTGATTTAATGGATTGGCATTTATTGCGCCTGTGTAGCAATTTCCTGTAGCTGCAGGAACAGAGCAGTGACTGACTGGCTGCGGAGATGCACCTTAATACTTATTCTCCACTACAGCTCCCAGTGTTTTCACATATATTCCCCTGGCTCTGATTGTTAATGCTATGGCCAGGATATGGATAAAAGGATTCATCGAGTCTGCAACAATTCTCCAAAAGGCCATCTTTCCCAAGCCCATCCCCCCGCTGCCCTAGCTCTGTTACCCTGTACATTTACTGTGGCTAATCCACCTAACCTACTTAGGGACAATTTATCATGGCCAATCCACCCAATCCCGCATATCTTTAGACTGTGGGAGGAAACCGGAACACCCAGAGAAAACCCACGCAGGCACGGGGAGAACGTGCAACCTCCACACAGACAGTCAGCCAAGGCTGGAATCGAATCCTGGTCCCTGGTACTGTGAGGCAGCAGTGCTAACCACTGTGCCACTATGTCACCCCTATCACATGGCCTGCTCCACCATTTAGAACATTGAACATTACAGCGCAGTACAGGGTCTTCGGCCCTCAATGTTGCACCGCCCAGTGGAACCAATCTAATGACCCTCTAACCTAAACTATTCCAATGTTATCCATATACCTATCCACTGACAATTTGAATGCCCTTAAAGTTGGTGAGTCCACAACTGCTGCAGGCAGGGCGTTCCACGCCCTTACTATCCTCTGAGTAAAGAACCTACCTCTGACATCCATCCTATAACTACTACCCCTTAATTTAAAGCTATGTCCCCTCGTGTTAGCCATCACCATCCGAGGAAAAAGGCTCTCACTGTTCACCCTATCTAACCCTCTGATCATCTTGTATGCCTTAATTAGGTCACTTTTAACCTTCTTCTCTCTGATGAAAGTAACCTCAAATCCCTTAGCCTTTCCTCATAAGACATTCCCACCATACCAGGCAACATCCTGGTAAATCTCCTATGCACCCTTTCCAATGATTCCACATCTTTCTTATAATGTGGCGACCAAAACTGTACGCAATACTCCAAGTGCGCCTGCACCAGAGTTTTGTACAGTTGCAACGTGACCTCACGGCTCTGAAATTCAATCCCTCTATCAATAAAAGCTAACACACTGTACGCCTTCTTAGCAACCTTATCAACCTGGGTGCCAACTTTCAGGGAGCTATGCACATGTACACTGAGATCTCTCTGCTCGTCGACACTACTACCAATCCTTCCATTAGCTCTATATTCTGTACCCCTGTTACTCTTACCAAAGTGAATAACCTCACACTTTTCTGTATTAAACTCCATTTGCCACCTCTCAGCCCAGCTCTTCAACGTATCTATTTAGTGGCCATTCTTGGCAGATCTTCAGTTTCAATCCCACTTTCCTGCTTGCTCTCACATCCCTTGATTCCCTGAGAGACCAAACATCTATCTCAGCCTTAAATGTATTCAACGATGGAGAAACCACAAGTCTCTGAAGTAGAGGAAGATGAGATTAATCTTAAAGCAAAATACCTCAGAGGCTCATTGGAGAGCCTGTGTGTTGTGGAGATGCTGGTGCTGGACTGGGGTAAGCACAGTAAGAAGTTTCACAACACCATGTTAAAGTCCAACAGGTTTATTTGGTAGCAAGCGTTTTCAGATCACAGCTCTTTCATCAGGTGAGAATTGCGTTTACAAACAGGGTATATATAGACACAGACTCAATTACAAGATAATGATTGGAATGTGAGACTTAACAGGTAATCAGATCAATGCTAGTATGGACAATGTTAGTGGCGAGAAGGTTAAGCACAAGTTAAAGAAGTGTGTATTGTCTCCAGCTAGGACATTTAGTGAGATTTTGTAAGCGCAGGCAAGTTGTGGGGGTTATAAATATTGTGACATGAACCCAAGATCCTGATTGAGGCCGTCCTCATGCGTACAGAACTTGGTTATCAGTTTCGGCTCAGCGACTCTGCGCTGTTGTGTGTCATGAAGGCCGCCTTGGAGAACGTTTACCTGAAGATCAGAAACTGAAAGCCTTTGATTGTTGGAATGTTCCCCAAAAGGGTGGGAACATTCCTGACTGGTGATTGTTGAGCAGTGTTCATTCATCTGTTGTCGTAGAATCTCCGTGGTCTCACTGGTATACCATGCTTTGGGACATCCTCTCCTGCAACGTATCAGGTAGACAATGTTGGCCGAGTTGCAAGAGTATGTACCATGTACCTGATGGATAGTGCTCTCATGTGGGATGATGGCACCTGTGTCGATGATCTGGCACGTCTTGCAGAGGTTGCTGCGGCTGTCATAAGGTGCCATGATCCAGTTTGCCTGAAGGCTGGGTAGTTTGCTGTGTACAATGGTCTGTTTGTGGTTGCCCAGTTGTTTGAAGGTGGAGGTGTAGGGATGGCCTTGGCGAGATGTACGTCTCCATCGATGAGGGTTGATATTAGCACTGATCTAACTGAATTGTGGAACAGCTTTAAGCTCCTGAATAGTCTGTTCCTGTTCCTAATGCTCTTCTCTTCTTGTACAAAAAAGGTGGCCACTTGCTAGGAAACACCATAGTGTAGAACTGGCCCCAGAGTTATCGCTTCGTCCTTGTTATGTATTTAAAAGGGATGCAGCTTGCTTTAAGAGTTGATCACATGATTTGATTATGATATCATTAGAGTGTTGCCACAGGCTGTTCCTCTGTGCAGACCAGAGAACATCTCTTCCAATAAAACCCTGCTGTGTGGTAGCTTGAATCTACACGTGCAAACCAAGTCTTTTTGTGTGTGTGTAAAACTCACAACCCTGAAGACAGTTAGAATACTATAGTTCCTGTCTTTGCTCAAGCTCTGTGTCTCAGTTTATCCCGGGTGCCACCACTGTTTCTCTCGAATCTAAAGCAATTTTCCTGCTTATCTCAACCGGTCTTCAAACCTCTTCTTTTCAGCAGGGGCAGTTTCACTGATAGATGGTGAGTGCATTAGTCATTGCATTGATTCACAGTTACACTGGCAGGACAAGATCAAATTACTTAATGAGAATGCAGAAGAGCGAACAACACAAAAACACCTGCAGGAATAGACTAACCTCCAGTCAATATGAAGATTATAGATTAGGTGTGAAAGTGTTTAAATTTAGTAGCAGTTCACAAGGCTGCAGTCTCCCATATTGACAGACCCCTGACAAGGTGAATGGAACTACCCGAACCTTCCATCCTCTTGGTGGACAGGGAAATGAGGAGCTCACCTTTGATCCCCTCCACAGATGCACTTTTCAAAGACCCACTTCTCTGTAGCTTCATTACAACACTACACTTGTCAAGAACCAGAAGTGAAGTGAGCAGCGAGTGTTAGAGAGCCACAAACTTGTTGCAATTGTAGCAGATGGAACACGGACCATGCAAAGGCCCATTGACCTCAGGTAGGATTTTTGCTATTCAGCAAATCTCTACAGTGTGGATGAAAGGCCATTCGGCCCATTGAGTCTGCACTGACCACAACCCCACCCAGGCCCTATCCCCGCTATCCCTCAGGTTTTCCCTGCTAATTCCCCTGACACTAGGGTCAATTTAGAATGGTCAGTTCACCTAACCCTCACATCTTTGGACTGTGAGAGGAACAAGAGCACCTGAAGAAAACCCACGCAAACATGAGGAGAACGTGCAAACTCTACACAGATGAGGCTGGAATTGAACCCGGGTCCCTGGCACTATGAGGTAGCAGTGCGAGCTGCGCTGACCCATCTTGGGGTGAGCAGCTGGAAAATCCCGCCCATTGACTCTATGACCCACGAGCTGCAGTTTTGGGCCCCTCCCCCCATCTCAGAAAAGATATTTTGACCTCAGGAGGGGTGCAGCACAGTTCCACCTAAGTGATACTGAGTGGCTTAGATTTTGATGTTAGGTTGCATAAAAGATTAAGAGATGGTCAAAACAAGTGGTTAAACTGATTGAAAGAGCTCAGTGAGTCAATTGAATGAAACTATTTCCACTGGTGGGAGAATCCAGAACAAAGGGACATTGTCTTCAATTATTGCTAATGTAATCAATGTGGTAATTAGAGTTCAGTTCCAGCCTTGGGTCACTATCTGTGTGGAGTCAGCATGTTCTCCCCATATCTGTGTGGGTTTCATCCGGGTGCTTCTATTTCGTCCCACAGTCCAAAGATGTGCGGGTTAGATTGATTGACCATGACCCTTAGCATCGGGGGTTTTCCAGGATAAATATATAGGGGTAAGGGCCTGGGTGGGATGGTTGTCAGTGCAGGCTCGATGGATCGAATGGCCTCCTTCTTACTGTAGAGATTCAATGATTCCACAATAATCTGAAAATCCAAATGTTGAGGCTGGGGGCTAATCATAAGTTTCCAAGCTGAGTGTGTGATGGTATCGAGGGCTACGGAAATGGATTGGGGGATAGGTTTACAGGATGGATTAGCAATGATTTAATTGAACAGCGAGACAGGTTTGAGAGGTGAATTGGCTCACTGCTGTTCCGATATGCCTGAATCAAACTATCAGCAGCTTTAATGCAATTTCTCATAATCTGGCCTCGTTTGTCATGCCAGAGGAGACTTTGTGAAACTACCAGATGGAGAAACAAGTGAACAGAAGGGAATCTTCTCTACCTGGGGCCTGTCTGAACCTTGAGAGTTTTTGCAAAATTAATGCGATTCTATTTATATTGAGTTCAGAAGATTAATTACTTCTGAAGCTCTGAAGTCCTGGAACATCACCAAATATATATTTAATGAGTCTTAAACCTAACAGGTCAAAGAAACAATGTTTGTTTAAAAAAGTATTATTTGAAAATAGTACACTATTAAATGCACACATAATCTATCGGCACACAGTATCACTTCCCTGAGAGCAGCTACTCAGATTCATGCCCAGACTTTGATAAAGTGGGACAGTCTGGATTACTGGTGCAGCCCAACCTTAAAGTGAAATGGATGTCAAAACATTCCCTGCCACATTGCCAGTTGATGTTGCTGACACTTGGGCACAGTGCCACAATTGTTGGCACTGCTGCCTTACAGCGCCAGGGATCCGGGTTCGATTCCAGTCTTGGGCTCTGTCTGCACCTTCTCCCCGTGTCTGCACATTCTCCCCGTGCTGGCATGGGTTTCCTCCACGTGCTCTGGTTTATTCCCATTATCCAAAAATGTGCTGGTTAGGTGCATTGGCCATACTAAATTCTCCCTCTGTGTACCTGAACAGGCGCCGGAGTGTGGATTTTCAAAGTAACTTCATTGCAGTATTAATGGAGACCCAAGAATAAATAAACTTTAAACTTTAACTATGTGGCAGTGGGCAGGCACAGCCTATGTTCACCTCTCATTTAGTTCACCTTCTACCACAACCTGATCTCTGAGAGCATCACCAAAACAATATTTGGTTCTGTAATGGCAATTTCCCTGAATAATGTGCAAATGAAGCCCTTGTGAGTCTCTTGACTGTGGTTCCAAGGAACTTTGCCTGCACAGCGATTCTTAGACAGTTTATGCTCTGGAATTCTCCAAACAATTCTCCTGGCAGGTTGTGTTTCAGAGATACATTCTTGGACAGGTGATATGGAATTCCAAATGGGACCTTCTGCAAAGTGAACAGATGGAAGAGGAGGCTACGCAGGAGATGTATAGAAGGCACTCATTTCCAATGTTTCACAGGGTTTACAGAGCTATAGCTTTATTTAGATTTCTCTGGCTGTGAGTGCCTCAGGAAGCTATGTGTTCCCATAGGCTAATTGGAAGTTATGGAAGCTCTGATAAAAAGATAGGCAGCTGCTTCCATCAGGAGTCGAGCACTGAATATCTTCACTGCCATGAACTGATCTCGTATGTGTGCAGCACTATCTGGAGTTTCCCCTCCAAGTCACTCACCATCCTGACTTGGAAATATATTGCTGTTCCTGCATTGTTGTTGGATCAAAATCCTGGAATTCTCTCCTTAACAATACTGTGGGTGTACCTAAATTTCAGAGACTGTAGCAGTTCAAGAGGGCAGCTTGCTACTATCTTCTCAGGGGCAATTAGGGACAGGCAATGAATTCTGGTCTTGCCAGTGAAGCCCACATCCTGCAAATTAATGAAAAAGTAACACTCAATGGAAAGATGAAGTGGGTGTCAACCTTCTCCTCAAAACCTATGGAGCATCTATTGGGTTTGGAATGATTCTTCTCAGTTTTCTGTGTCTCAGGGAATGAATTTCCTTTGGGAAAGACAGTCCAGTAATTGATTAGAAAGACCTGACCCTGATTGGCTTGGTAGCAGATTGCAAACAGACCCTCGCCTGTTTCAGCTGCTCTGCTGTGTATTTAAAGCACCCCCCATTCCCAATCCTCACGCCCCCCCGACCCCGTATTCCCCATTCTCCCCCCCACCCACCCCTCCTGTCCTTGGAACTCTTTGTCTTCAGTTTTTAAATTTGAAATGCTTGTTTGGAGATGTGTCTGAGTGCAAACACCTTCCCTCAGAAATCAGCTCAAAACAGGATCATCTTCTCAACAGGTTAATGGCCAGCAGAAGCTCAGTATGTTTCATTAACCCTGTGAGGGATGGATATTGCTGCCGGCACTGAACCCTGAGTAAAATGCCAGTGATTGCGTCTAGTAACCGAACAGCTACATTCAGCTGCTTATTAACCCATTGAAGCATATCATGAAGTCTCGTTCTGCGACCAACAAGTTTTGGTGTTGGACTTGAACCCAGTCCTTCTGGTCTGGCGGTAAGGACATTGTCACTGCGCCCCAAGAGCTCCTAGAGTTTGGGATGAGCTAAAATGAATGGAGGCTGTAAGCCGAGTGTCCAGCAGGAATGGATTGAGGGAGTGAGTCTAGAGGGAAGAAAAGCAGCGGGGAGGGTTCTATGAGACTTGAGAAGCTGAGTTACAAAGAAAGGTTGAATAGGTTAGGATTTTATTCCCTGGAGTGCAGAAGAATGAGGGGAGATTTAATAGAGGTGTGTAAGATTTTGATGGGTATCGGTAGAGTGAATGCAAGCAAGCTTTTTCCACTGAGGCTAGAGGAGGAAAAAAAACCCAGAGGATATGGATTAAGGGTGAAGGAGAAAAGCTTAAAGGGAATATTAAAGGCGGGGGGGGGGGAGTTCTTCACACTAAGAGTGGTGGGAGTGTGGAATGAGCTGCCAGATGCAGTGATAAATATTGGCTCACTTTTAACATTTAAGAAAATCTTGGACAGGTACGTGGATGAGAGGGGTGTGGAGGGATATGGTCCAGGTGCAGGTCAGTGGGATTAGGCAGAAAAATAGTTTGGCACAGACAAGAAGGGCCAAAAGGCCTGTTTCTGTGCTGTACTGTTCTATGGTTCTATGGTTTTAGCGTCTGAAAGTGACGTCTAGATGGAATTAGGCAGAATTTCTTGAACTTAACTTAGTGAACTGCCGTGCTAGGGTTTGAACTCTTAACCTTTGGGCACCTTGTCTATTATCATGGTGTCTGTACAATATAACGGGAATACCAACGTTTGCAAGTTCCACTCCAAGCCACACACCACTTTGAATTGGAAATATATCACAATTCCTCCACTGCCGTGAATGGGTCAACATTCTGGAACTTCTCCCTAACAGCACAGTAGGCTCACCTACACCTTATGGACTGCAACGAGTCAAGAAAGCAGCTCACCGTCTCTTCTCAAAGGCAATTAGGGATGAGCAAGAAATGCTGGCCCTGCCAAAGAAAGTCACACTGATGAAAGAATATAAATTCACTGCCATATCCATAAGGAAGGATGTGAATCACTAGAGTAATCCTGTGGTCCTGCCTCCCCAGCACGGAGCTGCACGCTCAAGGACTCTGTGAAAAATTTGTCCTCCTGTCTCATTCCCATTCTCTGAGGTGGTTTTAAGCCCGCACTTTCCATCTGCAGGAATGATGGCAAGGGTTAAAAATCCAGAGGACGCGATTCGCAACAGCAAGTTTCTGAGTTTCGATCTTCCTCGCAACTGGCAGATGGAATGTCGTGAAGCACAGCATAGAACACCAGGAAGCTCATTTTAATGCATTACCATGTTATTCTGTCAGGGAAGTTCCCCCCTCACCAGGTATTGAGCCTGGCGCCTGTGTGACGTCACGCCAGTGCTATTTACAACAGGTGTACAGAAGTGTGAACTGGCACCTTCACCTCTGAGGGGGCTCTGGGAAGTGGGCACTCAGGAAGACAGTACCTTCCGCAGTGATCACGGTGGGATGCGCTGGAGAGGACTCGTGGACACAGATAAGTTCAGCTCGGGCTGGGAATAGGGGGTCCCGAATTGCCATTTTGGGAGAAGGCTCTCAGGAGGGGTCACTTGTAGGCCTCGCTTTCCCTTCATATCGGGGTGTCCCTTGCTTCTATGGGGTGGTGAAGGCTGGTGTGCAGGTACATTTCCTCCTTCCAGACTTCTTGAGCATGTATCAGCTAAGGGAGAGCCCTTCCTTGGCAGCGGCTAGTAGGAGGGACATTGTCACACTCCACAGGGTTGAGGCACTTGGCGAGCATGGTGGTTCCCCCAAGCTTGGTGGCACGAACAGAATGAAGACTGTGTGGGTGAACGCAGTGAAATTTATTGACAAACATTCAGAACCAAACGGTGACCTTATAGCAATTGCCTGTATTCACCTGTGTCCACTAAGTGCCGACACTTTCTTAATCTTCCTTACCCTCCAGTTTGTCTCCTCAGGATCCACCGCTGAGTTTGCTGTGGTCTACTGACTTGCATGTCCTGAAAGGACCTTGGCTATCAGTCCCTGCAATCATTATGGAACAAAGTGCTGGGGAGCCAATATATGAAGCTTCCCTGTGTTTGCAGTGGTTTAGGTTGTTAAGTGGCAGACAAGTCAGAGGGAATGTGCTGCCGGAGTGAAAGACACTCAATTCACTCAGGTCCCATCACTCTAGTCAGGTTTTATGTGAGTATTGCCTCCCATTTAACATCTTAGGCTGTGTGATTGACTCTTGAAATCAACTGACTGATCAATAAAATGCTCGATGTGTCTCACTCACACTGCTTGCTGTTGTCTACATGATCTGCTCAGTGATAGTAATGGGCATTTCCTGAACTGTTTGTATCCGGATTGGATTTAGTGCACTGTACCCCAGCAAGGAGCTTACTGTTAAGGAGTACAGCCAGATGTTGGACACAGCTAGCGGATTGTGGATAAAGTGTGCCTCAGGGGCTAATGCCATGTATTGAGAAACTATCCCATCCCCTTCAGGGAGATCCTTTTGGAGGAACTGTCATTGGTAGTAGACCATCAATGACTCTGGTGTCAGCTGCCAGATTCTGTTGCTGCTTCTTCCAAACTGACACTGGGGAAATTTCCATTACTAAGGAGTTTGGTTTTCCACAGATGTGCCAATCAGGGATATATTAACCAGCTGATCCTCCAGGATAGCGCCACGCAGTGGGATAGGCCTGCTGTCTATCCCTGAGCCCAAGGCGTCATTGAGTTCAGTGCAGCCTGCTGTGCATGGGATGCCGATGGCCCGAGAACTCCTTGGGATTGTGCAATGTGAAGTCAGTCAGACCTGGTGCTGTGCATCCTGGCTGTCCCAGCTTCCTATCCCCTCAATTCTCACTTGCCCCAGGGAAAAAAATAACCTAGATGTGATTTTTGTTTGAGAAAAAGACATAATTGCTGTGAAAATACCATTGGTGCTGAACTCAACTTATCCATTGATCCACCTGAGAGAAGAACATAGAATAGCCAAGACGAGAGTGAGTCCTGGCCTCAGATTAGCTCTGTACGATTGTCCCCTATGTAGTGTTTATAGCCTGCACTATTGGACAGTATTGAATGTTCTGCACCAGTTGCCACATGTTGCAGAAAATTGCTCATGAACATTTGAATCTAGACCTAGGTCTCCCAAATTCCTCCTTGAATTTTGCATTCTTCGAGCTTGACCCTTGCCTCCAAGTCAAAATTTCATCCTCATACAAGGGATTGCATGGCACTATTCCAAGATGGGAAGAACGTCGTCCCAGTGTCCTACCCAATATTCATCACACCACCAATACACCGCCTATGTAGTTATTTATCTCATTGCTGTTTTGTGATCTTGCTGTGCGCAAATTGGTAGTCAGAATTTCCTTGTGTCTTGCTCTGTGTTATCTCCATAACCTTGCTGTTGACAGTCTCTGGCTAGAATCTGTTGTGCTGGTGGTTGTCGATGTGTTGCTTTTTGCCTCTACCGCCTGGTGGTAATCAAAGGAGCAGATTGCCCAGTACTGCCCAACTCTTATATTGTTGACGCTGATAGGGTGAGGGGAGACTGGGTTTGGTAAAGAGTGGCTAATCCACTCTGCCATGTTACTGCTGATGTGATAATAACAAGCAATGTAACCCAGTGTTGCAACAAGCAGTGAGGCTCAGGCTCTCCCAGCTGGGGCTAAACCTCCATTGCTGAGTTAAGGCGGAAAACGTTTCCATGTTAATTGGCTCCGTTCGCGGTTTCAGGACACTCCAGAGTGCTTTACAGCCAACGCCTTCTGCGTTTTAATGCAGGGAAATGCAGCAATGAATTTGCACACGGCAAGCTGCCACAGTCCGCAACGTGGTAATGACAGGTAATCTGTTTCAGTGATATTGCATACAGGAGCAACAATGGTTGGGAGATGGGGATGCACTCCCCTGCTACTGTTCAAAATAATGATACAGGATCTTTCATACAAGAAAGCAGACGGAGTCTCAGTTTAATCTCTTACCTGAAAGACAGTTCAACCAGCAGTGTAGCACAGTGCAGCATTGAAATGAATTCCTTGGGTAAATAACCCTGCATGATTCTAATCAGTAATCTGTAAACTGTGTCTGCTGTTATGTGCTCTGTCTGAGGCAAGTCTCCATTCGTCTGACGAAGGGGCAAACCCTGAAAGCTTATGAGTTTGCTATCAAATAAATCGGTTGGACTTTAACGTGGTGTGTGAGACTTCTTACAGTAAATAACCCTGCACCAGTGCTGTAATATCTGGGATCAATATTGCCTCCCTATTTTCCTGCCTTGCCTTTTATAACCAAGAATCCAAAACCTGCACTCATCAACAAAACTAATCGCATATGTGATACAAATACCCCTTCATCTGCCTTTTATTTCTCCCCTGCTTGATCCTTCCTGCATTGAAGCTATTCTTTATCCTGACATTTGTGTCTCCCAGCTCTCTGTCCACTTTGTTTATCTCCCATCCTCTATCATGATCTCCCTCTCACTGCCAAACTAAGTTAACCCTCTCACACAGGCAACTACACTCCCTTTGAGAACATTAGTCACAGTCCAGTTGAGGTGTAACTATCCATTTTGGACAGGTCTCTGTTGGCTGTCATGGACAGGATAAATGCGGTATCTTACTGCCCAGAGTCAGTATGCTTTAGATGGGGATAAGATGTGTCTTTTTTTCCTCTTGGAGTGTGTATTCCAATTAAACAATTCAGCAGCAATCTTTCATAGCTCTGAACAACGAAGGTTGTTTATTAGCATAAATCAGCCGGTACAGAAGAGGCCCTTCAGCCCATTGATTCTGCACTGATACATTTAGGATCATAGAATTCCTACAGTGCAGAAGGAGGCCATTTGGCCCATCAAATCTTCCCCTAACATTTACCCTACTAATTCCCTGATACTAGGACTACTTTAGCCAATCAATCTAACCTGCATGTATTTGGACTGTGGGAGGAAATCGGAGGATCTGGAGGATACCCTCTTGGGAGAATATGCAAACTCCACACAGTTACCCGAGGCTAGAATTGAATTCAGATCCTCGGCACTATGAGGCAGCAGTGCTAACCACTGTGCCACTGTGTCACCCCGAATTCTCACACATACCCTGGATTATCACAATATCACGGTCTTCCTCTATGTTTTAGATATATAAAGGGTAAGAGAGAGGCAAGAGTGGACATTGGACTGCTGGAAAATGATGCCGGAGAAGTAGTAATGGGAACAAAGAAATGGCAGAGGAAATGAATAGGTATATTGCTTCAGTCTTCACCATGGAAGATACCAGTAACATGTCAAAAACTCAAGAGAGTCGGGGAGGGGGAGTAGAGATGAGTGTGGTAGCCTTTATAAGGAGAAGGTTCTGGGGAAACCAAAAGGTCTGATAGTGGATAAATCACCTGGACCAGATGGACTACACCCAGGATGCTG
The DNA here is from genome assembly GCA_024679065.1 of Sphyrna mokarran. Classification (NCBI taxonomy): domain Eukaryota; kingdom Metazoa; phylum Chordata; class Chondrichthyes; order Carcharhiniformes; family Carcharhinidae; genus Sphyrna; species Sphyrna mokarran. The sequence goes on from JAGIQG010000024.1 coordinate 40,747,372, forward strand.
AAGGAGATAGCTGAAGAGATTGTGAAGGCATTGGCGGTGATCTTTCAGAAATTGCTGGAGTCAGGGATGGTCCCAGAGGATTGGAAAGCACTAATTTTTGCCCTCCTCCCTTCTTAAACAGAAGTGTTAGATTAGCATTTTTCCAGTTGACTGGAATGATTTTCCACTCACAAAGCCGTGCTGGCTGTCCTATTCAGTCCTTGGTAAGAAATAATCCCAAATGTTTGTAGATCCTGTCCCTCAAAATACTTTCTGACAAATTACCCATTACAGACATTAGACTCACTGGCCTTTAGTTCCCAAGCTTTTCCCTGCAGCCCTTCTTAAACAAATACATAACATTTGCCACCCTCCAATCTTCTGGCATCTCACTTGTGTCTATCTGTGATTCAAATATCTCTGCAAGGGACCCGCAATTTCCTCCTAAGTCTCCTACAACATCCTCCGATACACTTCATCAGGTCCTGGTATTTATCTCCTTTGACGCACTTTAAGACTTCCAGCTCCTCCTTCTTTGTAACATGTACGGTCCTCAAACCATCACTATTTATTCGCCCAAGTTCCCTACTTTTCTCAACAGTAAATACTGACGAGAAATGTTCATTTACAATCTCACTCGTCTCTTGTGGATTTGCTGTCCTCCCTGCTGTAATATTTCCCCTGTTTTAGACTACTATTTCTTCACTCAGGGATCTGTGGCAGTGGGGTGTGCTTTATAACTTTATAAAGCTTTATAACTTCTGCTATAGCTCCTGAAACTGTAGGATGACCACAACCGTACTTCCGTCTAAGTCAGTTGTTCTAGTACGGGTGAGATTTTACAGCCTTGATCATCCTGAAACCATAAAATGCCACCTGAAGTCAACAGACCATTCCATGTTCTGCCCCTCGTCCGCCCCGATTCCTGCGGCGGATGGTAAAATTCTGGCCTGTGACTTTTTCCTGTCTGCCTTGTAAAACAATTGAAGGAGAATGCTGAAGGAAGGAAAATTTACTGTTGCTGCTCAGCATGACACACTCTTTGTAAATTCAATAACAACCTTGTCTTTGAACAATCCTTTGGAAGCGTAAAGTGACGGTGAGAAACAAAGGATCAGGGAGTGTCACGTGTTAAGGGCAATTAACGTAGCAAAGATGTGAACTGCTGAGGCAGCAGGACAAGCAGATAAGGAAAATGTGTTGAGGCCAGGAACAGATAACAAGATTAAATGTAAACAAAAGATTGAGATTATCGAAAAACGCTCAAAGTGCCGTTGGCTGAGGCTGTGTCATCAAAGGGAACACACGCCAGGCGACTGCATAGGCTTGGCTGAATCTCGGGATAAGAGGACAATCACTTAGGACTGAGATGAGGAAAAAGTCTTTGCAGAAAGTGTTAGGAATCTTTGGAATTCTTCACCCCTGGGAGTTGTGAATGCTCTACATTTAAGGCTACAATTGGAACATAGAACATAGAACATTACAGCACAGTACAGGCCCTTTGGCCCTCGATGTTCTGCCGAGCTATATTCAAATCCAAAATCAAGCTATCCCACTCCCTATCATTCTGGTGTGCTCCATGTGCTTATCCAATAACTGCTTGAAAGTTCCTGAAGTGTCTGACTCCACTATCACAGCAGGCAGTCTATTCCACAACCCAACCATTCCCTGAGTGAAGTAGCTACTGCGGACATCCCTCCTATATCTCCCACCATGAACTTTATAGTTATGCTCCCTAGTAACAACTACATCCACCCGAGGACATATTCTCTGCATGTCCACTCTGTTATCCTTCTCATTATCTTATAAACCTCTATTAAGTCACCTTTCATTCTCCTCTGCTCCAAAGAGAATAGTCCCAGCTCCCTCAACCTTTCCTCATAAGACCTACCCTCCAAACTAGGCAGCACCCTGATAAACAGTTACAGTTATAAACAGGGGGCAGTAGTTATAGCTGGGGGAATGGTAATTATGAGGCCATTAAGAGAGAATTAGGGTGCATAGGTTGGACTAGGAAAATACAGGGACTGGGAACATCTGAAATGTGGAGCTTATTCAAGAAGCAGCTACTGCGAGTCCTTGATAAGTATGTCCCTGTCAGGCAAGGAGGAAATGGTCGAGTAAGGGAACCTTGGTGTACTAAAAAAGTTAATTCGCTGGTTAAAAGGGAAAAGGAGGCTTATGTCAGGATGAGGTTTGAAGGCTCAGTTAGTGCACTGGATAGCTATAGATTAGCCAGGAGGGAGCTAAAGAGTGAGTTGAGGAGAGTTAAAAGGGGACACGAGAAGACTTTGGCTGATAGGATCAAGGAAAATCCTAAAGCTTTCTTTAGATATGTTAAGAATAGAAGATTGGTTAGGGCAAGATTAGGGCCAGTCAGAGACAGTAGTGGGAAGTTATGCGTGGAGCCTGAAGAGATTGGAGAGGCACTGAATAAATATTTCTCTTTGGTATTCACGCAGGGGGATGTAAATGTAGTTATGGAGAACACTGAGGTACAGGGTTGCAAACTGGAAAGTATTGAAGTAGATAGGGAGGATGTGCTAGATATTCTCGAGGGTTTGAAGTTGGATAAGTCCCCTGGGCCGGACGGGATTTTCCCTAGGATTCTCTGGGAGGCAAGAGAGGAGATTGCAGAGCCTCTGGCTCTGATCTTCAGGTCCTCGTTGGTTACGGGTGTGGTTCCGGAGGACTGGAGGATGGCGAATGTGGTCCCATTGGTTAAGAAGGGGAAGAGAGACCTTCCTGGGAATTATAGGCCAGTGAGTCTTACTTCTGTGGTGGGCAAGGTATTGGAGAGAATTATTAGGGGTAGGATTTATAGTTATTTAGAGAGAAATGAATTGATTGGGGATAGTCAGCTTGGTTTTGTGAAGGGTAGGTCGTGCCTTACTAACCTTATTGAGTTTTTTGAAAAAGTGACCAAAGAGGTGGATGGGGGTAAGGCGGTTGATGTGGTATATATAGACTTTAGTAAGGCGTTCGATAAGGTGGCCCATGGAAGGCTTCTGCAGAAAATGCAGATGTATGGGATTGAGGTGATTTAGCTAATTGGATTAGGAATTGGCTAGCAGATAGAAGACAGAGGGTGGTGGTTGATGGAAATTTTTCATCATGGAGTTCGGTTACAAGTGGTGTACCTCAGGGATCTGTTTTGGGGGCCCCTGCTGTTTGTAATTTTTATAAATGATCTGGATGAGGGTATTGAAGGATGGATTAGTAAATTTGCAGATGACACTAAAGTCGGTGGAGTGGTAGATAGTGAAGAGGGTTGTTATAGTTTGCAGAGAGACTTGGACAAGTTGCAGAGCTGGGCTGAGAGGTGGCAAATGGAGTTCAATGCGGAAAAGTGTGAGGTAATTCACTTTGGCAGGAATAACAAATGTGTAGAGTATAGGGCTAATGGTAGGATTCTTAATAGTGTTGATGAACAGAGGGATCTTGTGTATATGTGCATAGATCCCTGAAAGTTGGCAATCAAGTCGATAAGGTTGTTAAGAAGGCATATGGAGTCTTAGCTTTTATTGGTAGGGGGATTGAATTTCGGAGCCGCAACGTCATGTTGCAACTGTACAAAACGCTAGTGCGGCCGCACTTGGAGTATTGTGTGCAGTTCTGGTCCCCGCATTATAAGAAAGATGTGGAGGCATTGGAGAGGGTACAGAGGAGGTTTCCCAGGATGTTGCCTGGTATGGAGGGCAGGTCTTATGAGGAGAGGCTGAGGGATTTGAGGCTGTTTTCGTTAGAAAGGAGGCGGCTAAGAGGAGACCTTATCGAAACATATAAGATGATTAGAGGTTTAGATAGGGTGGACAGTGATAGCCTTTTTCCTAGGATGGAGAAAGCTAGCACGAGGGAACATAGCTTTAAATTAAGGGGTGATAGTTATAGGACGGATGTCAGAGGTAGGTTCTTTACCCAGAGGGTGGTAAGGGTATGGAATGCCCTGCCTGCTGCAGTTGTAGATGTGCCAAGTTTGGGGGCGTTTAAGAGGTCTGTGGATAGGTTTATGGATGAAAAGGGAATGGTTTAGGTTAGAGGGTCATTGCTTTTTCTTAATTGGTTGGCGCAACATCGAGGGCCGAAGGGCCTGTTCTGCGCTGTAATGTTCTATGTTCTATAACTACAATCTCTCCAATGCTTCCACATCCTTCTGATAGTGAGGTGACCAGAACTGCACGCAATATTCCACATGTGATCTCACCAAGATCCTGTATAGTTGCAGCATAATCCCACGGCTCTTAAAGTCAAACACCCTGTTAATAAACACGAAAATTGTTGGTCTCTCAGAGAATCAAAGAATATGGGGAGTGATGTGGTTTGGACGGGTAGGTGGCATTGGAATTTGAGATCACCCATTATAAGAAAGATGTGGAGGCTTTGGAGAGGGTACAGAGGAGGTTTACCAGGATGTTGCCTGGTATGGAGGGCAGGTCTTATGAAGAGAGGCTGAGGGATTTGAGGTTGTTTTCGTTATAAAGGAGCAGTCTAAGAGGGGACCTAATCGAAACATATAAGATGATTAGAGGTTTAGATAGGGTGGACAGTGATAGCCTTTTTCCTAGGATGGAGAAAGCTAGCACGAGGGGACACAGCTTTAAATTTAAGGGGTATGAGTTATAGGACGGATATCAGAGGTAGGTTCTTTACTCAAAGAGTGATTAGGGAGTGGAATGCCCTGCCTGCAGCTGTTGTAGATGCGGCAAGTTTGGTGGCGTTTAAGAGGGTAATTGATAAGTATATGGAAGAGAAGGGAATGGTTTAGTTTGGAGGGGCATTGCTTTTTATATTGGTCGGCTCAACATCGAAGGCCGAAGGGCCTGTTCTGTGCTGTAATGTTCTATGTTCTATGTTCTATGATTGTATTGAATGTGGAGAAGGCTCAAGAAGCTGTACAGTCTACTTCTGCTCCTATTTCTTATGCTTTTACGTACAGCACGGTGGCACAGTGGTTAGCATTGCTGCCTCACAGTGTCAGGGACCCAGGCTCAATTCCCAGCTTGTCTGTGCAGAGTCTGTATATTCTCCCCATGTCTGTATGGGTTTCCTCTGGGTGCTCTGCTTTCCTCCCACAGTTTGAAAGACGTGCTGGTTAGGATGCATTGACTATGCTAAATTCTCCCTCAGTGTGCCTGAAAAGCACCGGAGTGTGACAACTAGGGGATTTTCACAGTAACTTCATTGCAGTGTTGATGTAAGCCTTACTTGTGATACTAATGAATAAACTTATAATCCTAGTAGTTTGGCAGAGACATTATAAAGTCAAAAGAGCACTGAGTATTAAAGAGAGATGAAAAATGGTCAAAAACTTTGTCAAAAGGATGTGTTAAGGAGCTGCTTAAAGGATGAAAGCTAAGTGAGTGGGCAAGGATCTGGCAGATGGACTATAATATTGGCAAGCGTGCAGTTAACCACTTTGGAAGAATAATAGTAAAATGGACTGTTATTTAAATGGTGAAAAATTACAACATGCTACTGTGCAGAGGGACCTGGGGGTCCTTGTGCATGAATCGCAAAAACTCAGTTTGCAGGTGCAGCAGGTGATCAAGAAGGCAATTGGAATGTTGGCCTTTATCGTGAGGGGGATAGAATATAAAAGCAGGGAGGTCTTGTACAAGGTATCAGTGAGGCCTCAACTAGAGTACTGTGTGCAATTTTGGTCCTGTTTTACACTGGCCTTGGAGGAAGTACAGAGGAGGTTCACCAGGTCAATTCTGGAGATGAGGGGGTTAGCTTAAGAGGAGAGATTGAGTAGACTAGGCCTGTACTCGTTAGAGTTTAGAGGGCTGAGGGCAGATCTTACAGAGTCATATAAGATAATGAAGGGGCTAGATAGGGTAGAAGCAAACAGATTATTTCCACTTAGAATGGAAACAAGAACTAGAGGGCACAGCCTCAAAATAAGGGGGAGTCAATTTAGGACAGAGTTGAGGAGGAACTTCTTCTCTCAGAGGGTAGTGAATCTTTGGAATTCTCTGCCCATTGAAGCAGTGGAGGCTACCTCATTAAATGTGTTTAAGTCACAGATAGATAGATTTTGAACCAATAAGGGAATTAAGGGTTATGGGGAGCAGGCAGGTAAGTGGAATTGATCCACTTCAGATCAGCTATGATCTTATTGAATGGCGGGGCAGGCTCGAGGGGCTGGATGGCCTAATCCTGCTCCTATTTCTTATGTTCTTACAGGGCAGAGAGATGAGAAGGGTTAGTGGAGGAATTCCAGAATTTAGCAGCTGGATAACTGACAGTACGGCTACCAGTGGTGAAGCAATTAAAACTGGGAATGCTGAACAGGTCAGAACTAGAAGAGATTGGATTTGCAGAGGGTTGAGACGTTGAGGAGATCGAGAGAATCAAGGCAATGAGACGATTTGAAAGCAAGGATGAAAATTCTAAAACCAAATTGGGGCTTGACCAGAAGCCAATGTAGGAAAAGGGTGAATATCGAGACAGACTGAATAACAGGAGAGTGAGACTGGGACTGGAAGAGTAAACTCCATCATCAGTCACTCTCTCCTGACTTCCACTCTATCCTTCCATCTGGCCTTGCTCCTTCCACCCAGTACTCAATATCTATTACATCTTTAACCTTTCCCAATCCTGACAGATCACTGACCAGAATCATTAACTCTGTTTCTCTCTCCACAAAAGCTCCCATAGCCTCAGAGTATTTTCAGCAGTGATTATTGCACTCATTTGTTTTCCCTTGTGTATTCCATCACGAAAAGCTTAAACTGGAAGCAGCGAGAATTTATTTTGCAACCCTACTTTGGGAGGTGCCTGTCAGGTGGAGAGATGTTGAGGGAGATCTCCCTGACACTTTTTGAGGGCCATTATCTTTTCCTGTTCTCTTTCTGCTCTGCCTTCACCACAACCCAATCCTTGCCCTTTCTCTCCTCAGATACCAAAGAGCTGGAGCTTTCTTAGTCCTCAGAGGAAGAAAATGATGAATAGATTCCTTCACTCAAACTTATACTGTGCTCAGATACTGAAATTTCACTTCTGTTCAAGGCTAGGTCAGAGGAGGGATCTGTGTGCTGTAAGACATTGGGTACACGTCCAGAGGAGCGAGGGCCCAGCGGGGGAGTGGGGGCAGGATAATACAGGGGCCATGTTTATTGGAGGCTGTGGTTATACATACACGCTACTGCTTCAACGAGTCCAGAAAATTGCTGATTGGCGTACAGAAGCAAATGCTTTGTGCATTGAAATGCCTGCTAGAAAATTCTTTCAATGTCAAGGAGCATGGAGGAGGTCAATGTGACCTTGGAACACACAACTGTGCAGAGGTCGGAACCTATCCCTTCCAACATGGAGTAACTAACCTCCTTTAATATACCTGTGGAACCCATCATGATGAAGCATCTGATGATTAATGTAACAGCTTCTAGTTTATTAGCGTCACAAGTAGGCTTACATTAACACCGCAATGAAGTTACTGTGGAAATCCCCTAGTCGCCACACTCGGGCTCCTGTTCGGGCACACTGAGGGAGAATTTAGCACGGCCGATGCATCCTAACCAGCATGTTTTTTGGACTGAGGAAATCAGGGCACCCAGAGGAAACCCATGCAGACACAGGGAGAATGTGCAAACTTTGCACAGACAGTGAGCCAAGCTGGGAATTGAACTGGATCCCTGCGCTGTGAGGCAGCAGCGCTAACCACAGATTCTTCCATAGTTCAGAGTGTCCCTGTGGAAGCTCAAACTGCTGCCCTATAGCTCTCTGTTCCAGGGGGACACCAGCGTGTTGCAGCCCTCCTTTAGTCTCTTCTTCGATACAACCAGGAGGATTGCTGATGCACCGGCAGTGACTCCATGAAGCACAAACCTCCCAGAGTGACAGCATTTCTGCTCTGATTATTGCCACTCTGTCAGTACCATTACTGTTGCTGTCAGCCAGCCCAGACTGCTGTCGCCAACGCTGAGATAGTGTCAGCGAGGGCCGCATCTGCTCGAGGGCTTTCTGGTGAATCCATCTGCAGTCTCCTCAGCTGGAATCCGGCGTAGCTGTAAACCTGAGACCCACCATGGAGGATAGGCACTGAACGAATGCACACACAGGTGATTCTTTTGATATTTGTTTGTATTATGCGCTGATTGAATTTATAAATGTAATTTAAATTTGATTTATTTTGGTGTGTTATTGGCAAGAGGAGGGGGTGAGGTGATGGGCAGTGTTAGGAGAATAGTAAAGGAATGTGAAATTGGTGATAAATGGAAGGGAGAACGGTGATGAAGTTATTGGAATGACCTTATTGTGGTCTCCATTCCTGTTCCTCCACTTCCTGTTGCACTTTCTCCTTCTCCACTTATCTCTCAGCCTGTTCCTCATGCTTCTGCTTCTGATTCCCACCCCTTTGAGGGTGGCAAAGCTCCTTCCTTGTGAAAGATGTGGAGGCATTGGAAAGGGTGCAGAGAAGGTTTACCAGGATGTTGCCTGGTATGGTGGGAAGGTCTTATGAGGAAAGGCTGAGATACTTGAGGTTATTTTTGTCAGAGAGAAGAAGGTTAAAAGGTGACCTAATTGAGGCATATAAGATGATCAGAGGATTAGATAGGGCGGACAGTCAGAGCCTTTTTCCTCGGATGGTGATGGCTAACATGAGGGGACATAGCTTTAAATTAAGGGGTAGTAGTTATAGGACAGATGTCAGAGGCAGGTTCTTTGCTCAGAGGGTAGTAAGTGCGTGGAATGCCTTGCCTGCAGCAGTTGTGGATTTGCCAACTTTAAGAGCGTTCAAACAGTCAGTGTTTAGGCATATGGATAACATTGGAATAGTTTAGGTTAGAGGGTCATTAGATTGGTTCCACTGGTTGGTGCAACACTGAGGCCGAAGGGCCTCTACTGCGCTGTAATGTTCTATGTTCCCTTGAAACCATTGATATTCCTGCTGTGTGGGGGTTCTGGACTGGAGCTATGATCCATGTTATCACTGGAGTGTTTTGTTAGCTGTGCTGGATCGAATACAAGTGGAACAGAGGACAGTGACAGAGTGACAGAATCATAACCACTGCCAGAAGGTCAGCAATTCACCTACGTGGTGCGGCGCCCGTGGTCACACTCCAGAAGCACATCCAATAGAATCACTCTTGATTTATGGGAACGGCCGGGGAATGTGCTTATAATCATTACACCCCGGAGAAACCTGCAACCCGACCAGAATCATTATGCTCATTCCATCTATTTGTCTCTGGCAAGCAGGAATGAGTTGGAGTATTCGCTCTGTGTAGCAAGATCATCAGTGATTTCCCCGAGGCAAAACTGCTGTAAACTGTGAGATGTTGTTTTTATTTTCAGTTGTAACCTGGAAGCTTCCATACACTTCAAGGTTAAGAGCCATGGTAACCTTGACAACCAAAGAATGTAGTCCTTGCCCTGCTTTGACTTTATCTGTGACATTTGAGAGATTTCGTTCATGACTTCGAATATTTCTAACTTTAAGTCATTACTTAAATTGAGATCGGATTATTGCCCATTTAAAAACCCTCAGTGGAAATGGCCACTAGCGGAGAACATTCCCCATCCTTCCTCCTCCTCCCTCTTCCAGGATTCCTTCCTGCCCCGTGCGACCTCTCTTCGTTCTGCCATTCACACTAAATTCCAAGTGAAAATCTTACCAGGCGACCTTTGTCTGGAAGCAACTTCTTTCAATAAAGATGTTAAGTCAACAAGAGTTCGCTAGCGAAACCACTCTGTTAACATTAAGAGAATACTCTGAAACTAGTGAAACCACCATTTTTTAAAATTCATCTATGGGACAAGGGCCGGCCAGCATTTATTGTCCTGCCCTAGTTGCCCCTTGAAAGGTGGTCGTGAGCTGCCTTCTTGAATTGTTGCAGTCCATGTGCTGTGGGTTGACCCACAATGCCCTTAGGGAGAGAATTCCATGATTTTGACCCAGCCACTGCAAAGGAACGGTGATATATTTCCAAGTCAGGATGGCGAGTGGGTTGGAGGGGAACTTGCAGGTGGTGGTGTTCCCACGTATCTGCTACCCTTGTCCTTCTAGATGGTTTGGAATGTGCTGTCTAAGGACCTTTGGTGAATTGCTGCAGTGCATCTTGTAGATTGTAGACACTGCTGCTACTGAGCATCGGTGGTGGAGGGATTGAATGTTTGTAGATGTGGTGCCATTCAAGTGGGGCTGCTTTGTCTTGGATGGTGTTGAGCTTCTTGAGTGTTGTTGGAGCTGCACCCATCCAGACAAGTGGGGGATATTCCATCATACTCCTGACTTGTGCCTTGTGGATGTAGATAGGCTTTGGGGAGTCAGGAGTTGAGTTACTCACTGCAGTATTCCCAGCCTCTGACCTGTTCTTATAGCCACTCTGTTCATGCGGTGAGTACATTTGAGTTTCTGGTCAATGGTAACCCCAACGCTGTTGACAGCAGGGGACATGATGTAGAGATGCTGGTGTTGGACTGGGGTAAACACAGTAAGAAGTCTCACAACACCAGGTTAAAGTCCAACCAGTTTATTTGATAGCAATCCCAAAAGCTTTCGGAATTGCTGTTCCTTCATCAGGATGTGTGACGAAGGAACAGTGATTCTGAAAGCTTGTGGGATTACTATCAAATAAACTGGCTGACTTTAACCTGGTGTTGTGACACTTCTAACAGTGGGGGAGTCAGTGATGGTTACACCATTGAATGTCAAGAAGCGTTGATGAGAATGTCTCTTATTGGTGATGGTCATTGCCTAGCATTTGTGTAGCGTAGATGTTACTTATCAATCTAAGCCTGGATATTGTCCAGAACTTGTTGCATTTGAACATGGGCTGTTTCAATATCTGAAGATTCGTGAATGGTGCTGAACATTGTGCAATCATCGGCAGACATCCCCATTCTGATCTTACAATGGAGGGACAGTCGTTGATGAAGATTGTTGAACCTGGGACACTGCCCTGAGGGACTCCTGTAGTGATGTCCTGGAGCTGAGATGATTGACCCTCCACAACCACAACTATCTTCCTATGTACCAGGTATGATTCTAACCAGCGGAAAGCCCCCCGATACCCATTGATTCCAGTTTTGTTCAGGTTCCTTGATGCCACATTCAGTCGAATGTGGACTTGATGTCAAAGGCCTGTCACTCTCACTCACCTCTGGAATTCAGTTTTTTTGTCCATGAATCAAGGCTGTAATAAGATCAGGAGCTGAGTGACCCTGGCAAAACCCAAACTAGGCGTCACTGAGCAGGTTATTGCTGAGCAGGTGCTGCTTGATAGCATTGTCGACGACCCCGACATCACTTTACTGATGATCGAGAGTAGACTGATTGGATGGTAATTGGTCAGGTTGGATTTGTCCTGCTTTTTGTGTACAGCGTATACCTGAGCAATTTTCCACATTGTTGTGTAGATGCCAGTACTGGAAGAATTTGGCTAGGGGAGCAGCAAGTTCTGGAGCACAAGTCTTCAGTACTATTGCCGGAATATTATCAGGGCCCATTGCCTTTGCAATATCCAGTGCCTCCAAGCTTTTCTTCATATCGTGTGAATCGAATTGGCTGGAGACTGGATTCTGAGATGCTGGGGATCACTGGTGGAAGCTGAGATGGATCATCCGCTCGGTACTTCTGGCTGAAGATTGCTGTGATACTTCAGCTTTATATTTTACCCTGATGTGCTGCGCTCCTCCATCATTGAGGATGGGGATATTTGTGGAACCTTCTTCTCTGGTGAGTTGCCAAATTGTCCACCACCATTCATGACTGGATGTGACAAGGCTGCAGAGTTTGGATTTGACCCCTTGGTTATGGGTTAGCTTAGCTCTGTCTATCACTTGATGTTTTTGCCATTTGGTATGCAAGTAGTCCTGTTTGGTAGCTTCACCAGGTTGCCACTTCATTTTAGGTGTGCCTGGTGCTGTCCTGGCATGCCCTCCTGCACTCTCCATTGAACCAGGGTTGATTCCCTGGCTTGATGATGATGGTTGAGTGGGGAATATGCTGGATCATCAGTTTACAGATTGCAGTTGAGTACAATTCCATTGCTGTTCATAGTCCACAGCGCGTCATGGATCCCAGTCTTGAGTTGCTAGATCAGTTCGAAGTCTGTGCCATGTAGCGCATTGATAGTGCCACACAGCATTATGGAGTGTACTCTCAATGTGAAGGTGGGACTTTGTCTCCCCAAGGACTGTGCAGTGGTCACTCTTACTGATGCTGTCATGGATCTGCAGCCAGCAGGTTGGTAAGGATGAGGTCAAGTATGTTTTTTCCCCTTATTGGTTCCTTCACCACCCCCTGCAGACTCAGTCTAGCTGTTACATCCTTCAGGACCCGACCGGTTCGATCAGTAGTGCTGCTGCCAGTCACTCTTGGTGGTGGACATTAGACAACTCACTGGAGGAGAGTACATTTTGCTCCCTTGCCCGTTGTAAAGAATAAAAGCATATTCCAGAACAAGTGAAACCACTCTCTGCAAACTAATGAAACCTTAAGGCAGATAAGGAAATTTTCAAAAATGTGTGGAATTGCAGTAAACAGAAGAGAGGTGATGGATTTGTGGTATTATTGCTGGATTATTAATCCAGAAACTCAGCTAAATGCTCTGGTGACCCGGGTTCGAATCCCACTGTGGCAGATGATGGTATCTGAATTCAATAAAAAAAACTGGAATTCAAAACTTACTGATGACCATGAAACAATTGTCTTGTTCAATAATGTCCTTTAGGGGAGGAAATTTGCTATCCTTTCCCGGTTTGGCCTACATGTGACTCCAGAGCCATTGCAATATGGTTGACTCTCAACTGCCCTCGGGCAACTAGGGATGCCCATGTCCCACAAATGAATAAAAACAATCCAGTAACTAATCTGTAATTGGTTCCCCTTCCCTTTAGATAGGACTAATTTAGCCGCCCATCAAAGTTTTTGATGCCATGCTCAACGTGGTATTATGCAAGTGGCAGTGTTGGCATCGAGTCAGCTTTCTGCATTATTGGTGTCACAATCTGCATGTCCACGGACAAATACCTTTTTAATTCCTCTTTCACAGCGTGTGCACGCATCGTTAACTTGTGAAGAGGCCGTGCGGATCTAAACAACCAGAGTGAGCTAACAGGAACTGTGCGCTCCCGAGTCTGGCAATTAGTTCTGGAAAACACTTTGGGATTCACTTTCCACCCTCTTTCCAGCCTAACGTGGTTAATCCTTGCACACGCATTAATGCTATACTTCAGGACCTTGCAGTCGCTGTACACAAAATAAACAGGATTGGAAAATTGCACCTGGGAAAGATTGTTGGGGTTGCTTTTTGCTTACATTACAGGTGGGGAAAGCAGCCCAGGAATTGTGAACTGATTTTTTTTTGCGTGTTTTATTTCTGTGCACTGAGCATGGCACAAAGCAATCCTTGCAATCAGACTCCATCTCATCCATTATTCATACTTTGGATCCAAATCCTAGTTGAGCACAAGATCTGGACTGGCATTTCAGTGCAATGTTGAGATATTGTCCAAACTCCTGTCTTTCTGATCAAATGTTAAAAGTTTATTTACTAGTATCATAAGTAATGAAGTTACTATGAAAATCCCCTAGTCGCCACACTCCAGCATCTGTTTGAGTACACTGAGGGAGAATTTAGCATGGCCAATGCAGCTTTGGACTGCATGAGGAAACTGGCGCACCTAGAGGAAACCCATGCAGATACGGGGAGAATGTGCAGCCTCTGCACAGACAGTGACCCAAGCTGGGAATCGAACTTGATCCCTGCCACTGTGAGGCAGCAGTACTAACCACTGTGCCACTGTGTCACCTCTGATTGCCTTCCCAGGTTGAGGAAAAAGTTTTGATGGAATTATTTTGGGGGAAATCAGGGGAGTTCTCTTTCAGATCCTGGCCAATGTTTATCCCTTAAACAGCTTCACGAAAACACATGGTCTGCTCATTGTCACATTGTTTTTTGTGGGAGCTTGCTGTGCACAAGATGGTGGCTGCATTTTGCACACTACAACAGTGATTAAACTTCAAGGAAAAGATACTTCATTGGCTGTGAAACACTCAGATGTCCCGAGCTCCTGAAATATATATACATTCCTTGTTTCTGGATATAAGATTGAGGGAAAAAATTTGCTAAAAATTGGCTTTTAGATAAAAATTAACTTTGATCCTCAGCCTCAAAATGTCCTCTTGATAGCTATGTTTCCCATTAGATGTTTCCCGAACAGAAAAGGAGATTTGAGGAGATGGAAACCATCTTTCTTTCCATCAATTTCATTAGACTATAAGACATAGGAGCAGAATTAGGCCACTCAGCCCATTGAATTTGCTTTGCCATTCAATCATGGATGATTTTTTTCTCATTCCCATTCTCCTCCCTTTTCCCCATAACCCTTGACCTCCTTATTAATCAAGAGCCTATCTATCCCTGCATTAAAGGCACTCAATGACCTGGCCTCCACAGCCTTCTGCAACAAAGAGTTCCACAGATTCTCCATTCTCCGGCTGAAGAAATTCCTCCTTATTTCTGTTTTAAAGGATTGTCCCTTTAGTCTGAGGTTGTGCCCTCTCTGGTTCTAGTTTTTCCTACTAGTGGAAACTACTGGAAAAGTCCTCAGAAGGGAAAAAAACAAAATAATACCTTCTGTTATGTGGAAAGAGAGCTGGAGTTAAACATCCAGTCAGTATGCTGCTTTAGATCTCCCGTATTGTTGGAATGAGTGGGATGCCTGCTTGATTAAGATGGGAATCATCAAGATGCATTCAATTAGAGGCCAGTCATCGGTTCAACTTCTGGGCAGTGAGGGGGTGGGGGCAGGGGGAGAGGAGGGTGGAGGGAGCAGACGGTGGTCAGTAAAACCTGGCAAACACCCAACAGAATCACTACCACTCCAGGTCCTCTTCTGCTTCTTTTTCCTTTTTATTTGTGGAAGATGGCTGGCCTGCATTTATTATCCATTCCCGAGGGAAACCAGATGAGGTTCTTCCGATAACTGACAATGGTTTCATGGTCATCAGTAGATTCTTAAGTCCAGAGTTTTTTTTTTATTGAATTCAAATTCCATCATCTGCCAATGACAGGTGCCTAGAACACGAGCTGAGCTTGGCGATAATAGCACGAGGACATCACCTCCTCCTTGATCTCAGCTGTCCTGAGCTCTGACTCTCTGTGAATTACTGAACTGTGAGGTGACGAAAATCATAAAATCATAGAACCCTATAGCGCAGAAAGAGGCCTTTTGGTCCATCGAGTGTGTACCGAACTCAATCCCACCCAAGTCCCACCTCCATATCCCTATATTAATCCCCTACACTAATCCCTCTAACTTATGCATCCCTGGACACTAAGGGCCAATTTCTTAGCATGGCCAATCAACCTAATCCGCATATCTTTGGACTGTGGGAGGAAACTGGAGTAACCGGAGGTAACCCACACAGACACAAGGAGAATGTGCAAACTCCACACAGAACCAAGCTGCCCCGAGATATCAGATCCAGATGGATGCTGTGGAATGCCTTTAAAGGTCTATTTAACACAAACTGTGCATCATCAGTGGACAGGATGTGATGTGAGCATCAGGAAGAAGATAGGAGCAATCCCTGAGACCAGGCAAATTAACCCAGACGTTGTTGTATACAGTTTCATCACTTGAAATAAAATGATTTACCTCACTGAGTTACCAATTCTTATTGTATAGTTGGTGTATATCAGATAGAAAACACAACATGGTGGCAGATGGTGCTTTCTGAAGATTTGGATTGAAGATTTTGCAGAAACAGACATCAGAATTTTATAATGAAATCCACCCATTGAAATAGTTTTAAGGGGAAAGTGGGATGTGGGGGGTGGTGGAGGTGGTGTGGGGACAGTGGGAGATGCATATTTCATTAGCCTTTGTCCAGGAGTGACCTACATAAAACATACAGCAAGATCAGAGTTCATTCCTAAAACTTGGATTTTCAAATGGATTAACTAAAGTAACTTTGAATTTTGCTATTCCTGTTCTGATTTTTCCAACAACTAAGGGTACATCTGTAATGAGAGTATTAATAGATAGTTAGTTATCTTGTCAATGATATTCAAGCGTTCCCCCACTTGACGCAACCTTACTCTTATTTATCATGATTTACTTTTAATAACCTCATTTTCTTCCTGGCTGATTTTCTTGACCATCTTTATACAGGTGCAAAACACAGAGGGTGAGATTCTCCAGCCTCCCTCTCACCCAGACAGGGGATGGGATGTGTTAGCACTGCTGCTTCACAGCTCCAGTGTCCTGGGTTCGATTCCCGGCTTGGGTCACTGTCTGTGTGGAGTTTGCACATTCTCCTCGTGTCTGCATGGGTTTCCTCTGGGTGCTTCGGTTTCCTCCCACAGTCCAAAGATGTGCAGGTTAGGTTAATTGGCCATGCTAAAATTGCCCCTTAGTGTCTTGAAATGCATTGGTTAGAGGGATTAGATATATAAGGATATGGGGGTAGGGGTCTGGGTGGAATTGTGGTCGGTGCAGACTTGGTGGGCCCGAATGGCCTCTTTCTTCACTGTAGGGTTTCTATGATTTCAAGGATTCTACACCTGATGGGATTCTTCAGTCTAGCTCACATCGCATTCCTGCCTGCAGATTTCCTGCCAGTGTGGGGGTGACATCAATAGGAATTCCCATTGACAGCAGCGGGACGGAGAATCCATCGCCAGCAAAAAACACATCCCATCCCCTGTCTGGGTGAGAGGGAGGCTGGAGAATCTCACCCTCTGTGTTTTGCACCTGTATAAAGGTGGTCAAGAAAATCAACAAGGAAGAAAATGAGGTTATTAAAAGTGAATAATGATAAATAAGAGTAAGTGGGGGAACGCAAGAATATCATTGACAAGATAACTAATTATCTATTAATACTCTCGTTACAGATGTACCCTTAATTGTTGGAAAAATCAGCAGAATTGGAACAATAAGCTCAAAATTCGAACTTACTTTAGTTAATCCATTTGAAAATCCAAGTTTTAGGAATGAACTGTGATCTTACTGTATGTTTTATAATGCTTGACACAAACTAAAGTTTGTTTTTTTAAAGTGTATTTATTCGTGTCACAAATAGGTTTACATTAACACTACAATGAAGTTACTGTGAAAATCCCCCAGTCACCATATTCCGTCGCCTGTCTGGTACATTGAGGGAGAATTTAGCATGGCCAATGCACCTAACCAGCATGTCTCTTAGATTGTGAGAGGAAACCAGAGCACCCAGAGGAAATCCACGGGGAGAATGTGCAAACTCCACACAGACAGTGACTCAAGCTGGGAATCGAGTCTGGTTCCCTGCCATTGTGAGGCAGCAGTGCCACCTTGCTGCTCCACCTATTGAGTAACCCTATTATATATTTAAAAGCGTTGCAGGTTGCTTTAAGAGCTGGTCATATGATTTGATTGGTGATGTCATTAGGATCTTCGCAGGCTGCTGTTTTGCTTGTAGTTTTGTATTCTGTGCAGAGCAGAGAACAGCTGTTGTTATTTTGAATTTACAAACCACATCATTTCTTTTTGTGCTAAACCCCACATACCTAATATAGTTAGGACATTACAAACCTCCAAGTTTTTAACACAATTGTCTGTTTACTGTAACTGAAATCTAACCATGTCTACAACAAAGAAATGCTTTTGATCCTTCAGTTGCTCCATAAAAGTGAAACAATTCCAGTGAAAATGCTGTCATGGCAATGTTTTATTAAGCATGCATTATGATTGTAATGTGCCTGATAAATTGTAGAAGTTCAGTTAGCTTGAAGGGAATGCAAAATTGGATCACAGTTGTCAATATATCATCCCAGTTATAAAGTGCAGCCATGGGATTTAACAACACTGAACTAACTGAACAAAATTTCACACTTCAAAATCATTTACATAATAGCTTTATATCCAATAGTGTCTGTCGACCATCTACACCTCAACTCCATTATCTCACCTTGGTCCATATCTGTCAACATTACCTACCAAAGATATCTCTAGTTATCTCAATATTGAAATGCCCAATTGTCTTTACAGAGGGATCACACTCAGGCATCTGATCATTATCAGCCAGGACAAAGCAGTCCTCTTGACCGGTACTCAGTTCACACCCTCCACCAACAGTGCACAGTGGCAGCAGTGTGATCCATCCACAAAATGCAAATCACTAAGTCCCCTTTGAAAGCACCTTCCAAGCCATAAGTTCTACTACCTTGAAGGATGAGAGCAGCAGATGCAGGGATCACTCAGAGCTCAGCACTGTTTCCTCATAGTGCCAGGGACATATGTTCAATTCCAGCCTTGGGTGATTATCTATGTGGAGTTTACACATTCTCCCCATGTCTGCGTGGGTTTCCTCCGGGTGCTCCGCTTTCCTCCCACACTTCGAAGATGTGCAGGTTAGGTGGATTAGCCACGCTAAATTGACTCTCGTGTCAGGGACTTTAGCAGTGTAAATACATGGGGTTACTGGGATAGAACCTGGGTTGGATTGTTGCAGGCTTGATGGGCCAAATGGCCTTCTTTTGCATTGTGGGGATTCCATAGTGATTCTATTCTATCGACCTGCAAGTTCCCTCAAGGCTTCACACTATCATGACTTGGAAATGTCATTTTCGTTCCTCAACCCCGGAACTCTCTATCTAACAAAGGCAGGATTGCTGTCAAGCGGGTGCTACAACTTACTTGCTTGACTTATGGCAGATGATTCATTCCACTAAAGAATTTTGGCTTTGTAAGATACAAAAGCGAGTAGATAATCTTCGTTACGCTGCAGCTGGAGAACTGTGTGTAATTTTTCACACACAAGAGCAGGAAGAAAAGCAATGGGAAACAAATCAGAGTAAATTCTTTGGACATGTTATGTAGTGTGCAGTGTTGTGATTCTGAATTGTGTAACATTGGATAGAAACAATACAGAAATACTGTGCTGGTATTTCTAATCCACACAGGCCATCTCTCTCTACTGCATTCATCTCACCTGAAGAGAAGGCTTGAGCACTCAGGATCTTTCTTTTCCTGCAATTGAGAAAGTTAAAGAGTGACTTAATGGAGGCTCTGAAGCTTAGGAATGATTGCAAATTAGAATCCCTATAGTACGGAAGGAGGCTATTTGGCCCATCGAGTCTATACCAACCACAATCCTGCCTAGGCCCTATTTTCGTAACCTCACACATTTACTCTGCTAATCCCCCTGACACCAGGGTCAGTTTAGCACGGCCAATCAACCTAACCTGCAGATCTCTGCATTTTGGGAAGAAACCACAGCATCCGGAGCAAACTCCATGCAGACAGTGACCCAAGGCCAGAATGAACCTGGGACTCTGCCACTCTGAGGCAGCAATGCTAACCACTGCGCCATTGTACCACTCCAAAGTCATGATAATCCACATCTTCACAAACAGAGAAAACTGGGGCAACACTCCTAAGAAACAGCCTGAATAAAACAAAAGCCACAAATTTGATTTGATCATTATTGTTACATGTATTAGTATACAGTGGAAAATATTGTTTCTTGCATGCTGTACAAACAAGACATACCATTCACAGAGAAGGAAAGGAGAGAATGCAATATTACAGTCATAGCGAAGTTGGAGAGAAAGATCAACTTAACATGAGGTAGATCCATTCAAAAGTCTGATGGCAGCAGGGAAGAAGCTGTTCTTGAGTGAGTTTATTTGCTAATCCCTCTAACCTACACACTCCAGGATACTGAGGGGCGATTTTAGCATGGGCAATCTACTTAACCCACACATCTTTGGACTGTGGGAGGAAACTGGAGCATCTGGAAGAAACCCATGCAGACACAAGGAGAATGTGCAAACTCCACACAGACAGTGACCTGAGCCAGGATTCGAACCCAGGTCCCTGGAGCTGTGAAGCAGCAGTGCTAACAACTGTGCTACCGTGCAGCCCACGTGACCTCAGACTTTTGTACGCAAGTTTGGCACGTCGGACAGGCTCTGCAGAGAAACAGATAGAAACCCTTCCTCAGAACAGGAAAATATTCCAGATAAACAGCACTTAAGAAGGAAAGTAAGGTAAGTGCGCACATGGAAAACTATAGCAAATGACCTGTGAAGTGCTATGGTATGCAGGGAGGAGAGGATAGAAGAAACATTCTTCGGAAACACGACGAGAAGTAAAGGACATGTGGGAGCCGCAGGACTTGAGATGAGCTGAAGGATAATCAGTGGAATGGGAAGCAAGAAAACTGTCAAAATGGAGCCTGCTGTAGTGGGCCAGGAATCTAGTGAAAGGTAAGTGACAGTCTGACAGGTGTAGCTTACACTGCCAGCACAGTGTCCCAGTGAATGGGGTGCGATGGTGCTCCCACTCCCAGCATTAAACCCCTCAACCGTCTCCTTTCCCAAATGCCGAACCCCTCTTGGGGTACCTGCTGTTGGTGCAATGTCGAGAGAAGGCCGGAAGCCTTGGCACATGACGAAGGGATGTGATATTTGCACACCGTCTCAGCGAGAGGCCAGTACTGCTGATGACTTTCTCAGGTATTTGTAAAGGACGCTCCAGGCTGTAACACAGACAGGGCCTAGACCATCACTAAGAGGAGACCTTATAAAATGATTAGAGGTTTAGATAGGGTGGACAGTGATAGCCTTTTTCCTAGGATGGAGAAAGCTAGCATGAGGGGACACAGCTTTAAATTAAGGGGTGGTGGTTTTAGGACAGATGTCAGAGGTAGGTTCTTTACCCAGAGGGTGGTAAGGGTATGGAATGCCTTGCCTGCGTCAGTTGTAGATGCGCCAAGTTTGGTGGCATTTAAGAGGTTAGTAGATAAGTTTATGGATGAAAGGGGACTGGTTTAGGTTAGAGGGTCACTGCTTGTTCCTAATTGGTCGGCGCAACATTGAAGGCCGAAGGGCCTGTTCTGCGCTGTAATGTTCTATGTTCTATCACTGGCAGCACGTCAACTGAGAGCTGCCATAGCCAAGGTGTTCAGTCAGGAGGGAATTGCAAAGCATGCTGGTAAACCGGCAGACAAGGCCTGAGAACATCTGCTCGCCGTGGCCTTGGGTTTAATTCTCACTGCAAAATTCAGAAATAAAATCTTCATTAATTATTGTAGGTGGCAATCTCCAGGGCAGGCAAGGGAAAGCCCTCTAGCGTCTGACTGACACCTGGATTGATTGACTAAGGCCTATAAGGCAGAAGTGTTGATTTAAATCAGAAATAATAAAGCTCGGTGATTCTCCTCGGGGCTGCTATCTGCCACTGAGGCAGATGCTATCACAGCACAGGCCTACTGGCGGTTATTAAAACTTCAAAGTCAATTCTGCGATGCGGGTCACAAATCATAAAACATCTCCCTGTGGCTCTGACTTCAGTGAGCGAAACTCACCTGGAACTGCTGCATAAACAAAACAATTAAAAGCTTCTGAAGGAGAGATGATAGCTATGGGGAATTTATTTTCCTCGTTTACCCCACGGCTCAGCGTGTGTTTCAGTGTCAGCTCCTGACACGCTGAGTAAAAGGGACATTCATTCTCTGTCGGTGATGCAGTGTTGGGCTACTTTTGGCTTCGCATCAATTCAGGATAGGCCTGGGCTCCAGGGCTGTAACACAGTCAGGGCCTAGCCTGGGCTCCAGGCCTGCCAGGCCTGTCTAGGCTGGATTTCAAATCAGGCTGTGCAATCGCCTCTGAACGGGTTAAATCAGCCAGTAAAATATTTGAGCTTCGTTTCCCTGGGTGGGGTTTGCTTGTTAAACTCATCAGTTGCAGCATCGTGCATCCTGTCTCCTTCCCAGCATTCAGGCGGGCCTGGTGATTTGAGAAGGAGCTGATCACCAGAGAAAAGTCTGGCCTTAATGCGTGGTGGCAGGAAGGTTAACAAGGAGCTGATCCAAAAGACAGAGCTGTCTTGGAGCTGCAGCGTGTCAGAAAAGCATTACGATGGGAGGCAAAGTATCTGCATTGCTGCAACTGCTGGCATCAGAGATCCTTTTAATGATAATATTCTGGGGGGAAGGCTGGAGTTTAAAACCTCTCATTTATATTGCAGATTTGTGCCATTCTAAAGGTGTGTATGGGACACTGAGTGAATGTTCTTGAGATGTGATAACGCAGCATTTACTATCCAGTCCTGAAAATGTTAGGGTCAATCATGTAGAGATGGATCTGGAATCATATCAAGTCTGGTCTTGGTAGATGTCAGTGGAACAGTTGGACTTTAAGAACCATCTGGATATTACCTTGATCGCTTCTCTCTGGCTTCAGCTGAGATGTATTGAACTCAATTTCATACCAAGCCCTGGTTGACCTAAGTTCATTCTCATTGATTCACTGGCTCCCAAGCCACCATGCCCACTCATACAGATGGTGTGGAATTGATAGGTGCCAGAGACATTGGTGCCAGAGACTAAAACATAGAAATCTCCATACAGCCAACTCAGGAAGGCAACTGAGCAAAATGGCCAGAGCATAGAATCACCACATTGAGACAAGTAAAATCATGAAGCAAAAAGCAAAGGGCTGAATATAAACTATTTGTTTCTATCTTGCACCAAAAAATACTTAAGCCTATTCTCTTTCTGTGTCATTTGTAACGGTGTGTGTGTGTCTGTCACATGTGAATGTAGTTGTGATTTGTGTTTTTTCAAAATTCAGGCAGTAGTTTCAAAAAACTCATCTCATTCTTTGTGTAACCTAAGAAAATGTGTCTGACTAATTATCTTCAATCTGAAAGGGGAAATAGTGGGATGCCTGCAATTTACTAAATACCATAAATGTAATAGTCAGATATGGAGTGAAAGGATTGAGGTGGGAGGACCCCTCGGTGGAGCCCTCTGTCATCAGTCCTGGAGGTGGGATCGAGGCAGAGTCACTGCTGGTGGGTAAGTCCGTATCATCTTCCACACGGGACATGGTGGAATGTGCACCATGATAGCTGGAAGATAGCTGCTTGATGGTGGGGCATGAGGGGCAGTTTGGAGTCTCTCATACCCCCACCAAGATGTACCCTTAACCCCTTGGAGAACTCTGGGACATTTATATTCCCATCTCAGATTCCAGCTAGCCCTTGACTGCTGGTTGGATCTAGCCCTGTTGGTTTCATAGAATCATAGACAACCTACAGTGCAGAAAGAGGCCCTTGAGCCCATCGAGTCTGCACTGACCCCAATCCCACCCAGGCCCAATCCCCACATCCCTACATACATTTACCTTCTAATCTCTCTAACCTACACATCCCAGGACACTAAGGGGCAATTTTAGCTTGACCAATCAACCTAACCTGCACATCTTTGGACTATAGGAAAAAAACCAGAGCACCCGGAAGAAATCCATGCAGACACGAGGAGAATGTGCAAACTCCACACAAACAGTGACCCGAGCTGGGGATCGAACCCAGATCCCTGGAGCTGTGAAGCAACAATGCTAACCACTGTGCTACCTTGCTGCGCTAGTCTGCCTGTGCTTATGCCAAAGATTTGGACTGAAATGAACGGTGCTGGCTAGATGGTTTCTTCGCTGGGCATGAAGGGATGTGCCTTGCACTCCCACTGAGCACCAAAATGAGGTGTTGGTAAAGGTAGCACCATGTTTTTGACATGAAAGAGTCCGTAGCCAGCTTCAACATCAATGGAAGCGGAGAGGCGCAACACAAGTTCCAGAACTTCTCCGACCTCCGGGATGGGACGTATGCAATGTGTCTCCAGTAAGAAACCCACTCCAGTCCAGGAGACAAAAACCACATGACTTCTGGAATAGTGGGGTGGTGGTGGGGTGGGGAGGGGGACAGGGTGCGACTACATGAGTCACTTAGCACCTAACTCTAGTGGAGTGGCTAGCTTCCAGAGCAATGTCTTCTCACCTTAGCACGGTACTGAATCATATGATCTACCCTGACCAGCCCTGTATGGCCCCAGATCATACATCACAACCTTTCTCTGATCTGGGACCTGATCCATCATTCCCAGAGGGCTGCTCTGTTTAATGCCTTCCTGCCTCTTGATCAGAAGAAGGCGTTTAGCGGGGGATCACAAGTATCTGCTTGTGGACATTTGGATTTGGGACATACTTTGATGCCTGAATCCAATTCCTGTACACTGCCGCAGTCTTGTTAAGGTTAACAGATCCCTGACAGTGTCCCTTCACTTTGGGAAAGGAGTGTGGCAAGGCTGCCCCTGTGTATTCGATGTGCGTGGAGCCATTCCTGCGCCTCTTGCGGAGGAGGCTGTAGGGTTTGGCTCTGCATGGCCTGGACTTCAGGGTGGTTTTGTTGGCTTAAGCTGATGACGTGCTCCTCATGTTCACAGATCCTGCTGACCTGCGGAAGATGAGAGTCCTCCACCAGGATCAACTGGGCCAAGTGCTCCAGACTCCTGGATGCCCCACGGCAGATGGACCCCCCTTCCAGGGGGAGCTCAGGCCTTTCACTTGGAGCAGGAACAACCTCCTCTACTTGGGGGTCCATCTCTGCCTAGCCGAGGAATCCTGCGAGCAGGAGCTGGAGGTCAAAGTCTCCGCTCGCCTGAGTCGCTGGACAGGACTGCTTCGAGTGCTGTCTTACAGGGCACGAGATCTCAAGATCAACCAGCTTATCACCTCTATACTGTGGTATCAGCTGGCCACTGTAACCCCTCTCCCTGACAGGGGCTGTATTATCAAACCCTTTAATCACACCTTGATTAAATGTTTTACGTTCCCTTTTTTTTTATTTCAGACAGTTTCCTCTTCTCAAGGGGCTGTCCTCCTTGTTTTATCCCTTAGTCTGTTTCCTTCAACAGCTTTCACTAAAAGGAAGGTTGGAATTTTTTTGTGAGAAGTGTTGTTTCAGTTGGTACTTGTGTGTTCCAGAAGGCGAAACTCTGGAAGGTAAAATTCCAGAAGGTGAATCGCCAGTAACTTAACTTCTAGTGGACTTCATTTTCATTGGAAGGGAGGTTGTTCTCTGCTGTATTAAGGAGTAGAAATAGCAAAGCAAAATAGGAAACAGTAACAATTACTATTGGTATATTTGCTTTTGACATTGTGATTATATCAGCTTGTTGCTTTAATAATTTATCATTGTGTGAAAACATTCAAGCGATTAATCTTTGTAGTAAAGAGGCTGGTGCTGGCTATCCACCATGTTAATAAGGTTGCCATGGTTCTCTTGACCGATCTAATTCTAATTCTTGACCGATCACGTTCTAATCTGTAATCTGTAAACTGTCTGTGCTGTTATATGTTCTGTCTGAGACCAGAACTCTCCATTCACCCCAAAAGCTTGTGAGTTTAGTATCAAATAAATTGGTTGGATTTAAACCTGATGTGGTCAGACTTCTTACTGTTCTTTCTTGGCAGCTTGTCGGGTACGTGGCGATGGTTGATGGGGAATTAGCCACCTTCACAACTTCCTTGATAAGGAGATGGACCAATTCTGCCAGTCTGTAAATACTTAATTCTAAATCATATTCCAGTAACACCTATGTTGAACAGGGGTAATGAAATGGATTGAAATTATGATGCATTTGGAAAGTAACTTATTTCGTATTTGGATAAAATAAAAGAAAGTTGGGCCTTGTGTATATATACCGTGGAACAGTGGTTTTATTTCGTTTAAAAATAAATACCGTTCCTTTCCAGCCAGGCTTCCTGAGTGGTTACAGATAACCAAAACCCTGGCAGACCTCACCACAATGAAAACCTTTAGACACTCAGTTACTTTGCTTCAAACTCCAATCCTTTGTGTTTTTGAGGGTCCGATTAAGGTCTATAACCTCCTGCAGTGCGAGCTCTCAGCACTTTCACTGAGGCGTTTTCACTAATGGTTCAGAATTAAGTGGCAGAATGCCTTAAAATCGGATTTGGGCAGCCGGTTCTGCAATTATCTCAATGACAGGCCCCATTGTGCTAATAGCAAATGGTATTATTCCTGAGTTGATTGACGCAGGTTCTCAGTGTGTGTGAGAGTAGACAGCTTCAGTATTCACACCAGCCCACGAAACTGTTTTGTAATCATTTACCTTTTCAATACAGAGAGCTTTTTCAATCGAAAGTGACAGCACAAACTGAGTACAAGGCAGTGTCTTTGTAGCCTCGGGACCCCCTGCTGTTATGTTGCATTTAGATTGTCTACTTTCTTGCCTCCTAATTGCTCTTGACTCCCTCTTCCCTGCAATTGCATTGTGAGTGGATTCCAGACAGCAACAATATAGCACACACACTGCCTGTAAGGGGGGAGTGGAAACAGATTCAACCCAACTTTCAAAATGAAATAGTCTTAAAGAGGTGAAAAAAAATAAATCCATGGCTATGGGGAAAGGCAAGGGTTAGTGGGATGAGTTAAATCACTGCAGCAAAAGAACCAACACAGTCGCTATGGGCTGAATGGCCTCCTTTCGCGCTGTTGATTTTGGTGAACACAGCTCCTGAAAAGTCCAATCTACCATTGGCACCTGTTTGTTATTTGTTAAAGCATTTCACATTTTGTGATCTTGCGGAGAGACAGGCAGCAGCTGGGTTGGATTATCGAAAGGTGCCTGCCTACCTATCGTTAAGCTGCAACGCAAGGCTACACTGCGTGATAAACAGCAGAAGTATCCAGCTGCTGACAGCAATCCCATAACAGATACATGCACCCTGCAGTCCTGTTACGTTCAACCATGAACGTTGGTGGACAACTTAAAAAGTATTGGGAGCATGAGGGGCTGCCCTGCATGTCAGTGCTAAACATAGGGCTGGAGTATTTATCACACCATATTCAGCTATATCTCAGGATGGTGGATGACTTGTAGCAGAACCTCCAGGTGGTGTTCCCACGTACCTGTTGCCCTTTACCTTCTAGATGGCAGCAGTCATCTGCCATCTAGATGATTTGGGAGAAGCTGCCCAAGGAAGCTTGGTGAGTTCCTACACTGCATCTTGTAGATGGTACACATTGCTCTACTGTTCATTGGTGATGGAGGGAGTGAATGTTTGAAGAGGTACCAATCAGAGTTGCTTTGTTGTGGATAATGTCAAATGTTGTTGTAGCTGCACTCATCCAGGCAACTGGAGGGTACTCCTTCACACTCCTGACTTGTGTCAGGACTTGTGGTCAGTCTTTGGGGAGTCAGGAGGTGGGTTACTTACCGCAGGATCCCTAGCCTCCAACCTGCTGTGGTAGCCACAGCATTTATACAGCTAGTCCCAGTTGAGTTTTGGGTCAATGGTAACCCCCGGGTTGTTGATAGTGGGGATTCAGTGGTGCTAATGCCATTGAATGTCAAGGGTGATGGATATACCATCTTGCTGGATGATCTATCTCAGCCTCCTTGGGGGGGGGGGGTCCCAGCATTACCAATTCACCACGATTCATTCCATGTGCTGTCAAGAGCTGGTTGAGTGCACTGGAAAGAGCAAAGTCTACGGACTCTGACAACATCCTGGCTGTAGTGGCGAAAATGTATGTTCTTGAATGAGCCATGGTTTTAGCCAAGCTGTTCCACCAGCTACAACACTGACATCTACCTCAAGGTGGAAAATTTTTCAGGTATTTCTGTCCCAAAACTCCAGACAAATCCAACCTAGTTCAATCTCATCAGCAAAGAATAGAAAGTATTGTTGATAATACTATCAAGAGGCACTTACACAGCAGAAACTTTCTCACTGGCATCTAGTTTGCTAACCTCCAGGGCTACTTGTCTTTTGATTTCATTATAGCCTTGTTTTAAACAGTGTCAAAATAGTGGAATTCCAGAGGTGGGAGGAGAAGGATTGCCCTTGATGTTAAGGCAACATCAAGTATCCCGATTAAAATAGAAGTCATTTGGAATTGGGACTTGGAAATATATCACTTTCACTTTGTTGTTGCTAGACCAAAATAAGGCCTACAGCTACAGAACTAAATTAGGAAATTTAGCACAGAGGGCAGTAACATACACCCTGTAACATAGAGCCTGCAACACTCAATATAAATATTCTATAAATATAACACACAATATAGCAAACTCTGTAACGCACAATGTAACACACAGTACAAAACATCTTGTAACACGTAATATGACACACAATGTAACACACTCTCTAACATACTCTCTAACAAACAATATAACATGCCCTCTAACACACAGTATAACACACAATATAACACAATCTCTAACACACTGTGTAACACATAATATAACACAACCTCTAACATACAGTGTAACACACAATATAACACATTCTGTAACACACAATAGAACACACTCTGTAACACACAATATAACACAGTCTGTAACACGTAATGTAACACACAATATAATACACAATGTAACACACCCTGTAACACACAAAATAACACACCCAGTAACATACAGCATACAATGTAACACACAATATAACACTCCCTGTAACACACAATATAACACACCCTCTAACACACAGTGTAGCACACAATATAACACACCCTGTAACACACAAAATAACACACCCAGTAACATACAGCATACAATGTAACACACAATATAACACTCCCTGTAACACACAATATAACACGTAATATAGCACACAATATAACATGCTCTGTAACATACAATAGAATGCATTATGTAATACACAATGTAACACCCAATATAACATACCCTGCAACAGGCAATAAAATATTTTAACACTAACTGTCTATACACATAGGGTGGAATGGTTTTGTGAAGAGCAGATGCAGAGAATCTGGGGGAACCAAAATATGCAAAATCAAGTTTCAATTCTCCCAGTGGCGAGTTAAAAGTGAGTTGATCATTCCATTGGTTGGTGGTGTGAATGCCATTTACATTCATTTGCATCTCATTAACGCTCATTAAACAGCGCTCCATTGGAATCCCACAGGCCTTTCATTCTTGTGTCACTCCAGTGTGAAGTGACATTGGTCTGAAACCCGATGGCCGAAGATGATGTTCACAAGGCTGTCCTCAGTTCATCAGAGACTTTGAGATGAGAGTAACAGAGTGCTGTGCTGCTCCTGATGCACTGTTCACCACTCTGCCCGGGGCACACTGGTTCCTGCCTCCATCTCCATGCTGAGCTGGGCTTCATGGGCAGCACCGTGCTGTTGGATCCATGGACCCTCCTGCGCCACTGAGTTGGATCAGTACAGTTGGGTGTACATGCTTTCCCCTCCTACGCCCCTGCCCTGGTACCGCATGTGAGTGCCTATCTGAACAGCAACGTGCTGTGGGACTTATACAACCATCACAACAAAAGTTCAACTGGAGGTGGAATGTGAGGTGAGGCTGTGGGACGGGGGTGTTGGATTTATTGGCTGATAAAGACAAATGGAGGCAATGTGATGGGAGGGCTGTGTAAGGAAGTGGAGAACAAAAAGCAAGGGCTCACAATGGCAGGCAGAGGGGCAAGGAGGTGGATGATGTGGGAGATCAACTGGAGAGAATCTGGATCTCAACAATGCTGCAGGAAAAACTCACAAACAAGGGGGTCAAATGGATGGCATTGTGTTACTGAATGCTGAATGCAGATGATGGTGTGGCAAACTTAGTGTTGGAAATTATGGATGATTCACACAAGCATCAGACAGATCAGGGCTGCGGTACTTTGTAAAGATCACTGCTGTCTGTAGTTCTCTTTGGAAGTGGGAACCAGGTCAAAGCTCCTGTTTAAGTTCAGGGGCTGGCAAACAGGAATCAGAGTGTGCAGACATTCCTGCAGTAAACTGGAAAGGAATTGCAGACATCCAGGGGCTTTGTGGACCTCTCAGTCTGAGTCAGGAAAACCAGAAGAGCAGTGGAAGCCTCTGGAAAGATATATTGAAGACTAGAACTTGAGAAGTACATTATTGAACCAATGTGGCTCAGAACTCCACTCATTGACCGTGTAAGTGACCTGGGCCACTGTAACAGTACCAAAAGTGAGTATGAACTCCTCTCATTGACTTGATGGAAGCATGGTGTACCTGCAAGGAGGGGCAAGAGCTGTATGGTCCACATGGAAAATGCAGAGCTTGGTGTCCAGGGATGACCTTTAGTCAATGTTCCTCAGCACAGTAGGCTCTGCCCCGTGTGAATGGTGATGGTCATACACAGCCTGTAGATAGGAAACACATAACAGGTAGGGCTGGGGGGTACTGAAAGGTGTTGTATGTGAACTTCTCATGGGGGTGGGGGAATGCGTCCCAGTGACGGACCACACAATCTGCAGATGGGGTGGGTATAGGTCCGCCTGAGGCATGGATATCTCATTGGTGATGGGCTCGGGGGAGGGTAGGGGGAAGTGAATCTATGTCCACTGTCACAATGATAGCATTAGTGGCTGGAGGGGTGGCATCTCTAGATATACATTTTGAACCTCCAGAGAAATTAGAGGCGCAGAGATACAGGAAGGGGTGGGCCAAACTTTGTCCTGTAGTCCATGCACAGCATAATTATTGCATAAGTAAAATTGAGTATTCCAAAATTGAAGCTAAGATTGGTACAGTCTGCGAGGGTATGATATAAAGTAAGAGGACAACTAAACTGAGCTCTGTGATACATAATGACTTTCGGTACCGTTACAGTGGCTCAGGTCGCTTACACGGAACCTAGAACACATTCCCTAGGAAGAAACAACAAACCAGATTTCTAGATTTGCACTTTTAAAGGGATTGGGACAACTCAATATGCTCACACCAAATTTGGAAAAGCTATACAGTGGAAGACAGGAATACAACTTTGGAGAGTGAAGACTATAGTGAAGGAAGCTGCTCCATCAGATCTACCAGTCCATCAGTGAGGGGGAGTGACAGGTTAATAATTAGTGCTATTCATCAGTGTCGAAACAGATTCCTGCCGTTACATCAAGTCAATGAGTGGAGTTCCGAGCCACGTTGGTTCAATGATGTAATTCACGAGTTCTGCTCTTTAATGTATCTTTCCAGAGGTTGCCAACAGTGAGAAAGGTTCAGGAGATTTTATTCACTTGAGGCAGGATTTGAAGGAGGGAACCGCTCCCATAGAGGCTACGCATTGGGAAAAAGCCTGGGAGGTGGGCAGAAGGGAGCTTGACCATCAACAGGGGCCTGAGGAGCAGACAATGGAGATAACAAAAGAGCAAAATGCTGGAAAATCTCAGCAGGTCTGGCAGCAACTTTTAAGAGAGAAAAGAGCTATCATTTTTGAATCCAGATGACCCTTTGTCTTGGAGATAACTTGCCACACTGAGGGATCTTTTTCTATGCAGGTCAGTGCAGAAAAGACCTGACACTACATGGGTTTTTCTCTGCCAGTGGCCCTGAAGGCAAAACTCAATTTCTTCACCTTTGAGTCTTTCCAAGGAGCAATTGGAGACCTGGGAGGCACTGCACAGTCAGCAATGCATTGGTGCATTCAGGAGGTGACCAATGGCCTTCACAGGAGGGCCCATTATGTGACCTTTGCTCTGGTTGAGGTTAGCCAGCCTCAGAGATTCTTGGGCTTTGCAGCTATGTTGGACTCTCCAAGAGTGCAGGGGGCAATGGACTGCACTCATGTGACTACCCTGGCTCCTCGGCAGCAACCCTTGATGTTCATCAACCACAACTGCTTCCACATGAAGTTGGCATGTGACCATGTATCCTATACATGGTCCTGTATACGAGGACCATGTGGTCCTGTAATAAGGGAAAGACCATTTAAAACTGAGATGAGGAGAAACTTCTTCACTCAGAGGGTGGTGACCATTTTTCTACTCCAAAGGGCTGTAAAAGTTCAATCATTGAGTCTGTCTAAGACTGAGATCAATAGATTTCCGGAGACTAAAGACATCAAGAGCGATGGAGATAGCACATGGAAGTGACGTTGAGACAGATGACCAACGAAGATCAAATTGAATGGTGGAGCAGGCTCGATGGGCCGAATAGCCTACTCTTGTTCCTACGTTCAGATATTTCTACCTGAGCCATAAAATTCAGACCCTCACTTTGGGCACCTCAGCAACTCTTTAGCACCTGAAGGATCTGGGGTAAAATGCCACAGTGAGTTAAACGAAACCTCTAAAGCATTGGGCGTGACTCACTCCCTATGAGATTCTTCCTGCAGGCACATTCCCTCAGTCCATTTGGAATGTTCCCAGCGATTATACATGGGATCTAACAGGACAATGTTTATGCATGGAGGGATTCCAAGTGAAGTTTGATCTTATTAAACAGCCTGTAGTCGGCAGCTGCTGTGTGATTTTTACCAGCTTTACTTTGCATGTTGTTGGCACTTAATTATGAAACAGAATGAGCTGGAGAGGGGCTGGAATTCTCAACGGAGAATCAAAGGAGCATCTCAAATCTCTGGGTGTGAAACCCTGGTCAGGGGCGGAGGTATTCCGTGACAACGACAGAGAATTCTTGGGAAGTGCCTTTCCATCTCGGAGAAGCCTAGCGTTATTTGAAGATGCTAACGGCGCCATATCAATGCACCTTGTTGCTTTTGTTCTAAAGCAACACAGATGGAGCAATTAAAATTGTAAATGAGGCAGGATTCTTTAGAACTAAACAAAAATATAGATAAATGGCCGTGTACTTTAATGATGGTTCACATCTCCCACTGATTCATACATCCCCAACAGTTGCCAAATCAAATATAAATAATGTTCGCCAGAATGAGATTAATTTTAATAATGCAAAACAGCAACATGTTTATTTATGAAATGTTAGTCGGAGCTTTGGAAATTTATGTCTTTTCAAAAAAAGACCCCGTAATTGCCAAGTGACTGACAGACCCACATTTCATTTTAATCTTCACAGTGAAAAAATGTTCTTGTTGAACAATGGAACATTACGCTAAAAAAATGTCAGATTGTATCCCTGGGTGAATACACTGAGCAACACTAGCTCTCGACCTTCCTGCGCCTCAGGGAGAAGAGGGGACACGGGGAGGAGAGGAGGGTAAATGGACCCAAGGGGGAGAAAGGGCTTTAGGGACAAGGGTAGTCGGATCTGTTAATAAGGAATTTGACTCTGGGTCTAAGGCTAAGGAACTCTGGAGTTAGAACATAGAACATAGAACATTACAGCACAGAACAGGCCCTTCGGCCTTCGATGTTGCGCCGACCAATATAAAAAGCAATGCCCCTCCAAACTAAACCATTCCCTTCTCTTCCATATACTTATCAACTAACCTCTTAAACGCCACCAAACTTGGCGCATCTACAACTGCTGCAGGCAGGGCATTCCACTCCCGAACCACCCTTTGGGTAAAGAACCTACCTCTGATATCCGTCCTATAACTATCACCCCTTAATTTAAAGCTGTGTCCCCTCGTGCTAGCTTTCTCCATCCTAGGAAAAAGGCTATCACTGTCCACCCTATCTAAACCTCTAATCATCTTATATGCTTCAATAAGATCCCCTCTTAGCCGCCTCCTTTCTAACGAAAACAACCTCAAATCCTTCAACCTCTCTTCATAGGACCTGCCCTCCATACCAGGCAACATCCTGGTAAACCTCCTCTGTACCCTCTCCAATGCCTCACATCTTTCTTATAATGTGGGGACCAGAACTGCACACAATACTCCAAGTGCGGCCGCACTAGAGTTTTGTACAGTTGCAACATGACGTTGCGGCTCCGAAATTCAATCCCCTTACCAATAAAAGCTAAGACTCCATATGCCTTCTTAACAACCTTATCGACTTGACTGCCTACTTTCAGGGATCTATGCACATACACACCAAGATCCCTCTGTTCATCAACACTATTAAGAATCCTACCATTAGCCCTATACTCTACACATTTATTATTTCTGCCATAGTGCATTACCTCACACTTTTCCACATTAAACATTCCACAGGAGTTGTCGCATAGGAATTGGAGATGGCAGGTAGCACAGTGGTAACACTGCTGCTTCACAGCTCCAGTTTGATTCCTGGCTTGGGTCACTGTTTGTGTGGAATTTGCACATTCTCCTCGTGTCTGCGTGGATTTCCTCCTGATGCTCTGGTTTCCTTCCACAATCCAAAAATGTGAGGGTTAGGTTGATTGGACATGCTAAAATTGCCCTTAGTGACCTGAGATGCTCAGGTTAGAGGGATTGGGTAAACACGTAGGAACATAGGTGTAGTGCCTGGGTAGGATTATAGTCGATGCAGACTTGATGGGCTGAATGGCCTCCCTTGGTACTGTAGGGTTTCTATGATAATTCTATGAATTGTCCAGGGGTGGGGAGCATGAGGTTATGGCTCATGGAACAAAGAATGCAAGAGTAGAGGTAGGAGTGATGAAAGTAGATGTGGTCGAATGGAAGTACAGGTTACAGAAGCAATGGTTGTCAGAGCAAGAGTGATTATACTCGGGTTATTGGGATTAGTGACATTTCATTAAGAACCATGGGAGCAAGGAAGGGGTTGCAGGAGTGGAACATGGAACAGTGGGTTTGGGAGTGGGAGGGCTTAGGACAGAGGCACTTAAGGGAGCAAGAGGTTTGGGAGGAGGGAATTATGTGAACATAGTGTTACAAGAGTGGGGGTTAAAGGAGCAGGTTATGGGAATAGGGCTGACATGTAAACTAACTCCATGCTTTCATAATGCTCCTTGATTCTTCCATTCTCTTCCAACCTAAACACCTATTCACATGGATAGAATCTAAACCTTCCATCAGTTTTAAGACTGCAATCATTGTCTCTAATAACATAACGTTTCCAGATTGCAAACTATCATTTGAACGATCCTCCTCCAAGCTTTCTCTGTTATCTTCATATGGTCATCATGAGGAGGAACTGATGTAGCCCATATTGTAATCCGGTCAGGAAATGAACTAGTAAGGCCTCGGTTCAGCAGGGTGGGTATTGGCGGAGAGGAAGTTCTTTCCTCTTCCCTTCTTCGTGTGGCATTTCCAAAAGATTTTGTTGGTGGTGAAGGATTTTGCAATGTCTGCTGGCTCTCCAGGGCACCATATAAAAAACAGAATTTCTTTTTCCTCTTCTCTTTCTATGTGCTCCATCTCCTCTCCCCTCCTCTCCTCTCCCCTCCTCCTTACTCCCAGTTCACTTTCTTCCTCTGCCCTCCTTCTATTGCCCATATTTCTTACCCCCTCCACATCCTGTGCCTCTCTCTTCTCCCTCTTTCCTCCGTTCTCTTTGTGTTTCTTCCTCATTTCCCTCCCCAACTCCATCTGCTTCCTTTCCTCTCCCCAACTTGGTTATTATCTCTTCATCTTTTCAGCTTGCTTTGTCTGACAAACATACATGGGAGTACTGCTTTTAGAATATTCCAGAATAATTAGTGCATTGACTGTGAGGTCACCACAGAGATGTGAATATAGAGGAACTGACCTCCTGACTCCAAAAAGCCTGTCCACAAGGCACAAGGCAGGAGCATGATGGAATACTCTCCACTTGCCTGGATGGGTGCAGTTCCTACAACAATCAAGAGGTTCAACACATCCAGGACTAAATAGCTCTTGAATGCTACCCCTTCCTCAAGCATTCACTCCCTCCATCACTGACAAACAGTGGCAGCCATGTATAACTTCTACAGGATGAACACCCCCTGGAGATTCCAATTCCACAACCACTACCATCTAAAAGGACAAGGGTAGCAGGCTCATGTGAACACCAAGACCTGGAGGTTCTCCTCGAAGTCACTCACTATCCTGACTTGGAAATACATTGCTATTCCATCACTGTCACTGGGTCAAGAACCTGGAACTCCCTCCCTAACAGCACTCTGGGTGTAACTACATCTCAGATACTTCAGAGGGTCAAGAAGATATCTTACCACCACCTTCTCAAGGGCAACCAGAGATAGGCAATAAATGCCAGTCTGGCCAGCAACGCCCACATCTGGGAAATAATTTTTTTAAAAAAAGTTGACTCTTGTGCACGTAGAAGAATTGGGTTAATGATTATAATTCTTTTGAAGGAAATGGCCGATATATAATTACAGACCATGTGACTTATCCAAAGATTGAAGTCTCTTGGTTGCCCCTTGCCTTAAGCATAGTGGTGGTGAGGCCGATGGGTGTTCTCCCACTTCCCTCTTGAACCTTTGGTGACGAAATCAATGTGTAATGTATGAATGAGAAATCTGTTAACGTTACGACACTGCTGATTTCTCTTTATAATATTGTGATTGTGACCTTTCACCTGCACCCCTTTAAGGAAGGATTTATTGAAATTGCTTATTGAGCTCGGGTTGATCTTAAAACAGCAGCTATCCAGTTCATAGACTCATCATAGAATCATTCCCTACTGTGCAAAATGAGGTCTTTTAGCCCATCGAATCTGCATTGGCCACAATCCCACCCAGGGCCTATTTCTATCATTTTATAAGTATAATGAAAAATCACACCAATGTGCACTGCAAAGAGCTTCATTAATTATTAACAAATGCAGAAAAAATAGTTACAATGCTCAGGTTACTGGTACGGAAGGTACTTAATCAAAGACAGACATTTATAGTAACAAGGGTGAAACTATTGCTCTGATATCAAAAGAGGGGAGTTCATTGGATCTCACAGATCAGAAGGAAACCATTCGGCCCATTCTGGTTGAGTTTAGAGAGATAGCATGAGGTGTCTCAAATCCATTTACCAGCCTTTGCTCCAAGCCCCTCGCTATATTTATCCAACAAAAAGCATTCATTGTGAGTGTGAAAATTTCTCGTGACCCAGGATGCAAACCTGTTCTGCTGGGACACCTCCAACTTCCCATTAGCCTTTGTGTGAGATGATAGTTCAGGTCAATTTCTAGATCTATCAGAATCTTTTTCTCTCTCTTATTTTTGAATGAACACATTTTGTTGATTTAAGTTGTAAACAATGGTTTGTAGTCATAGAATCCCTGCAGTGCAGCAGGAGGCCATTCAGCCCATTGAGTCTGCACCGATCATTATCCCACCCAGGCCCTATTCCCATAATCCCTCATATTTACCCTGCTAATCTCCCTGTCACTAGGGTCAATTTAGCGTAACCAATCCACCTAACCCACACATCTTTGGACAGTGGAAGAAACCAGGAGGAAACCCACACAGACATGGGGAGAGTGTGCAGACTCCACACAAACAGTGACCCAAGGCCGAAATTGAACCTCGGTCCCTGGCGCTGTGAAGCAGCAGTGCTAACCACTGTGCCACCGTGCCACCCCATTCCTCTTTCTCCCCCACCAGGGCCTTGTTTAATTCACTTATTCTCAATTTAAGATGGACATTTAAAAAAATCTATATAAATAATTTTATTTGGGATTTGTTGCTGGTTGTGATATTGCCTTTCAAAGTCCTTCTTTTCAAATGGCTGGATACAGTTAGTACCAGAGTGAAACCTTCTAAAAATGTCGCAGCCATCAACTTCCCATCTCCATGGAGATGGGACATGCTCTGCTCCTTGTATGTGACTGGCCACTCTCCATTCGCAACTGCATTGTTGGGTATCTATGAGCAATCGATTCAGTTAAAAAATAATGCACTTGCCATTGAATTGTTAGTCTCATTGAAGTGTGCCTTGGGAACTGATGCTACTTACTCTTTTTAAATACCAATGGAAACTTGTGCTGTGCCTTTTCACATTTCTAGCCAGCTTCCCCTTTTATTTTAACCTCTTTCTTCTGATTGTGATAGTTCTGTGACTTTAATGAATATATTTTAATCATGTTTATTCGCAGGATTCTGTTGACACGGTGTTGTCTGCAGCCAGTGTTTTCTCTAATTGTTACTGAAGCAATATAATGGACAACATGTTGGTTTTAATCTGAACTAATGCAGGGTCCTGTGGCTTTCATGTACCCATTTGGATTGCTGAGTAGAGCTTGATTAAGGATGATTGATGCTTCAGGTGATATGCCTGGGAACAGCGTTTTTTTACAGAGCATTCCAAATTTTTAGCTTTTTTCTCAATTGCTGCCAGCAGCTGGTAGAAGAAGACAGTGTCTCTTTGTCTCTTCCTCTCTCTCTCTCTCTCTCTCTCCCCCAAGAGGCTTTCTGAAAATTCCAAAACTCAAGGGCCTTGGAGATTTAATCCAATATTCAAAGATCCAATTCACAGCAGGGATTAAAAAGCTGCTAATCTAGCATCATGTGTTTCTGTGTCAAGTCTGGAGAAGGGTTTATGTCTATGGGATGGTGTTTAATTTGGAACAACAGAAATAGCTAGCTGTTAGGTAAATGCTGTGTTACGTTTAAGTCTGGTAATAGATAAAAGTTATGCTAATTTTTTTGTTATATTTTAACAGTGTTCTTAAATGAACTTTGTTTGATAAAAGCTCCCTAGTGGGTCACTTGAATCATATTTGGAGTGAAACACCTTGTGCTCACCAATGCCAAAATCAAATGTAAACCTTAGGGTGTGAGCTAACTTCATAAAACAGCTTGGAGTTTCTGGACTAGATCTTAATGGGATCAACCAATTTTGAATCCTAGTTTCCTTCGAGTTTAGAAGGCAGAGATTCTTGCTTTCTTGCTCTTCAAACACAGATTTTTAATGTGAAGTGAGCATTGCTTGCTTTGCCAGCTATGCCAGGTAGAAGTAGAGAGATTCTTTCCACTTAGAAAGGAAAACAGAACTAGAGGGCACAGCCTCAAAATAAGGGGGGTTTAGAACAGAGCTGAGGAGGAGCTTCTTCCCTCAGGGGGTAGTGAGTCTCTGGAATTCTCTGCCCGTTGAAGTGGTGGAGGCAGTCTCGCTAAATATATTTAAGCCATGGGTAGATAGGTTCCTGATAGACAAGGGAATTAAGGATTATGGGGAGAAAGTGGGAAAGTGGAACTGATCCACTTCAGATCAGCCATGATCTTATTGAATGGCAGGGCAGGCTCGAAGGGCTAGATGGCCGACTCCTGCTCCTATTTCTTATGTTCTTATTTTTGCCCCTCCTTAATTGCCTTTGCGAAAGTGGTGATAAACTGCTTTCTGGAACTGCCCCAGTTCATATGTTGTAGGGACACCCAGAGTGCAGTTCGAAGAAAGCTTCAATATTTTGACCAGAGCCAATGAAGAAACAGCAATTTCTTTCCAATTCAGGAGGGTGCGTGGCTTTGGAGGAGAACCTCTGGTGCTGGGATTCCTACTTATCTGCTGCTGTTGTTTATCTAGGTGGTAAAGGTTGCAGGAATGGAAGGTGCTGTTGAAGGATTCTTGCTGTGCTGCTGCAGTGTATTTTCTAAGTGGTATAAATCAGTGCCATTGTGGTGGAGGGAGTGACTATTGAAATGGTATATGGTTTCTCTATAACATGGGCTGCTTTTCCCTGGATGGTGAACAGCTCCTTTAGTCTTGATGGAGATGCTTGGATGAGCGTGATGGTCCAGCTCAGGTTTTGGTCAATGTTAACCACCAGAAGTTGGATAATGGGGGATTCAGTGATGGGGATGTCATTGAATGTCAAGGGGACAATGTTAGATACACTCTGTTGGAGGTGTTCATGGACATTTATGTGACGCAAATGTATCTTGCCAATTTTCAGCCCAAGCTTGGATGTTTTCCAGGTGATATTGCATGGGGGCACTGATAAATGCAGTTATTTAAGGAGCTGTGAATGCAGTAATCATCAGCAAACATCTCCATTTCTGACCTTACACTGGAAGGAAGGTCATTGATGGAGCAGCTGAAGGTGGTTGGGCCTTGACACAACCCTGAGGAAGTCTTGTAGTGATGTCCTAGAGCTGAGATGATTAACATCATTCAGGGGAGCTGATGGCATAGTGGCATTGTCACTAGACTCGTAATCCAGAAGTTCAGCCTAATGCTCTGATGATATAAGTTCAAATCCCAACATGGTATCAGATAGAATTTAAACTTAATAAAATTTGAATATTATAAAAAGTGCAAGCCTTAGTAAAGTCCACAAACCATTGTGAATTATCGTAAAAAAGCCAAGTTCACTAGTGTCCTTTAGGGAAGGAAACTTGCTGTCCAAACTGATCTGGTTTATGTATGACTCCAGCTCTATAGCAAAGTGGTTGACTATTAACTGACCTCTATAATGGTCTAACAAGCCACTCAGTTCGAGGACAATTAAGGATGGACAAGAAATGTTGACCCAGCCAGAGATGCCTACATCCTGTGAAAGGATAGAGAACTCAACCAGAATCCCCCATTCTGTGCTAGATCTTTCTTTCTTTACCAGGACATGTGACAGTGTCATTATGTTATGGATTTGGGAGTGTTTATGTAACAGTGTAAAAGAATAATTTTCTCTGCATTACAACAGCAGCTAAAGGAATAAAAGAGAAATACTTGCATTTACACAGGAGATTTCATGACCTCAAGACATCCCAATGTGGTTTAAAGCCTATAAAGTGTATCTGAATTGTTGCCACTATTGCAATGTAGAAAACACTTCATAAAGCATTCCCCTGGCTTTGGGGAATCCACATGTCCAGAAAAGCAATATATAACTACAGCTTCTTTCATTACCTGATTTCTCTGGCATTTATTGTGAGGTTTTTTTTTATGGTTTATGGATCTGTACCAGCTCCTCTACACCATCCC
Source organism: Sphyrna mokarran (assembly GCA_024679065.1). Taxonomy (NCBI): domain Eukaryota; kingdom Metazoa; phylum Chordata; class Chondrichthyes; order Carcharhiniformes; family Carcharhinidae; genus Sphyrna; species Sphyrna mokarran. Next base: position 40,787,633 of record JAGIQG010000024.1, read on the forward strand.
TGCTGCATAAATTCACGTGAGCTTAGTTGCTTATGAGAGTGGGGAACATTGTTCTTTCATGCTTCTGCTTAAGATGCAGGTCCTGTTTGAAGCATTGAGGATAAGGTTTGCGTAAAAGGTCACTGACCTGAAACTGTGACTCTGTTGCCCCACTGATGCTGTCAGAGCTGCTGAATTTTTCCAGCGTTTTCTGTGTTTTGATTAAGAAAGACCTGACACAAATGTCAACAACTCCATGCTGTATAATCGTTTCCACTGCAAGATGTGGGGTGGAATTCTCCCTAAAATTCCATGTGTTGAATTTGTGGGAAAACTGGAGAAATTTATGTTGGATTTTTCAGTGGGAGCTCAGATTAGAATCTCTGTGCACCAGTGTGAATATAATTAAATTTCAGGCCTATTCCCATTGGAGAGACTGAAATCAGTACGCTGAGTGAGCCATTGTGCATGTGCTGATCTGTCAATGCCAAGACTGGTGCAGTGCAGTGGCCCCGTACTAATGGCCTCCTGATTGCTGGCCAGCTTGATCACTGGCCAGCCCAGCGATCCCCACAATGCAGGCTCTTCATGCTCCTCTCGCATCCCCAGAGCCAGATTGCTGGCCCCTGACCATTCCCGGACTCAGCGCAGACCATCCCCCTTCCGATCTCCAGCACCACCCCTTCCAATCCACCCGCAATCCTGACCCATCATCTCCAGTGCCAATCTCCCCAGCAGACTGACCCCTACCCTCCCAATTCTACTGATGCCCCAACCTCAGCCTGCCCTGATTGCTGGCCTCCCTTCTTCCACCACTGATCCCTATGCAGAATGACAGTGCGATCCTCAACAATCGTCCCCTAGGCTCTGCGCCTAAAGAGGCCCCCTCACTCCCTTGGCATTACCACACGCCCGCCCCTCTGCCTGACCTGTGGGAATCCCCAATTGACCCCCGTTCACTCCAGTGGGTTAGGGCTACTAGTTCTCTGAAAATGGGAAGCAAGTGTAATCCCCACTGGAGTGAAGCACTCTGGCGGAATGGAAAAGGCTGGCGGGCCTGGAGAATTCAGCCATTGGACTGCTAATCACATTGAAATTAAATGGAAATGATTATCTAAATCACTATGCCACCATCTCTGCTGGCTCTGCCCTGCCGATGGGACAGGACATACCCACTGATGGGGATGGTGGTTTCTGGGACATTATCTATGATTCTGTGAGTATAACAATGTTAGGTTATTGTTTGATTAGTCTGTGGGGACGGCTCACACAAATTTGGCTCATGTCAGATATTAGTAAGGAGGACTTTGCAAGATCAACAGGACTGGGCTTGTCTCTTTGAGTGTCTAGGTCACTGCTAAGCGGTCAACCCATTTTCATTAATTTTTTAAAACTTTGTTGTGATTTGATACAATTGGGTGGCTTGCCTGTCCACTTCACAGAGCGCTTAAGAGTCAACCACATCACAGTGAGTCTAGAGTCACACGTAGACCAGGCTAGGTAAGGATGCAGATTTCCTTCCCTGAAGGACATTAGTGAACCAGATGGGTTTTTACTGGGAGTAGCAAGTTCCGGGATTTAATTAAAAAAGGAAATTAGGAAAACCTCAATAGCCAGGTCAGGTGGACAGGAAAGTGGCAAAGGGAATTTAGCTGGGGAAAATGTAAGATAATTCTTTTGAGGGAAACATGAAAAGCAAAAGGAATAGATAATAAGTGGTAAGATACTCACTAGAAACAGGGAAATGGAGTGAATGTTCACAGATTCCTAATCTGAGCAGCAGATATTTTATATATATATATAAGTAATTAAGATAGCTTAGGAATAATTTGCTCTATTCATCATGGAGCATACTGTATTATACTAGAACTGTGTATAATACAGGTTAAGCCACAACTGGAATAATACATACGGCTCTGGAAGAATTCGATTGCACTAGAGAATGTACAGAGGAGATATGTGAGGATTTGAATACTTTAGTGATAAGGAAAGATTAGAAAGGCTGGAATTGTTTTCCTTTGGAGCAACAGGCTGACGGAAGATTTATTGAGTTGTAGAAAAATGAGATAGAATGGAAAGGAAGGAGCAATTTCCAGAAGCCAAAAAGCAGGCAACATAGCTAAGCATAGATTTAAAGTAATTGACAGAAAGGTTAGAAGGAAGCTGAGGGGAAAATATTTTCACCCAGAGGGTATTGGGTACCTGGAACTTGCTTCCTGAAAGAATGACAAAAGCAAAAACATCAATTAAAAAAAAATTGATGTGAACTTGAGGTGAAGCATGGGGCTGTGGAATTAGGATGTAGAGATGCTGGTGTTGGACTGGGGTAAACACAGTAAGAAGTCTCACAACACCAGGTTAAATTCCAACCAGTCTATTTGACAGTAATCCCACAAGCTTTCAGAAACGCTGTTCCTTCATCAGGTGTGTGGAAGTTTCTGATCAGAGAAGGGCATATAAATTCACACACAATTTACAGAAAAAAACTTGATAAGTTTTTTTTCTGTAGTTTTTTTCTGTAGTTGGTGTGTGACTTTATATGCCCTTCTCTGATCAGAACCTTCAGTGATGAAGGAACAGTGTTTCCAAAAGCTTGTGGGATTTTAACCTGGTGTTGTCAGACTTCTTGCTATGGAATTAGCACAGGAAAATGGGATTAAGAAAAGACACGGAGGGCCAAATGACCTTCTTCTGTAGTGTAAGGGTTTTTATGAATGAGATTTTGTAATCCTGCCCACTGCCAGGGTCATCTGACCTCATCAGAGGTCAATGGGCTTTTGTCAGGGCTTTATCATATTTTCTCCGGTGGGTACTGCCTGCTGTAGTGAGGGCCACAAAATTCCAGCCGCTGGTTTTATGAGTGAATTTTACAGGAGTGTAAACTATCTCCCCTCCCCCCCATGCAAACCTCCCTCCTCACTCACCCCCCCACCCCAAACCCCACCTCCCCAATCATCAGCTCAGCAACTTGAAATCTGGCTGCCCCTTCTATAAATAATACACTAGGAGTGGCCTTAATGAGGTGAGAGTGGGTCTTCTGCCCTTCAGGGATAGGATGTCCCACTTTCAACAGCTGCTAACCAATCAGGATGAGTCAACAGTCCTTGTGGTCTTGACAAAATCAGGAGTACATCGTGGTCACCGCTGAGACTCCAGGGATTCCCGAGAAGGAGGAAGGCATCTTCCTCATTTAAAAACAAATCCTTTACTTTAAATTGAAGATTTTGGTCAGGAAGGGATTGGGAATTCTTGTGAACGGTAGGGGTGGGGGGTGTTTGGAGAGGTGATGAGGGCACAGTGTTGGACTGATAGTTTAGATACTAGAAAGAGAGATAAGAAGAGAGTACTATCCCCTTTGGGTACTCCCAGAGGAGGTGCTCCGTCCTCCCTTCCTTCCCGCCTTTTAGCCCAAGCTGTCAGATGTGTGGGCAAGATGACTTTCTTCTAGGCAGAATAGAGTCTCGAAGTGGTTGTTAACTGGCAACTTAACAGTCTGGAAGAAGTCCAAGTGCAGGTGGACTGCTTGACCACCCCCCCCCCCCCACCCCGGTTCTTCCCACTATAAAATGGGAGGTAGCTGAGGGGAGTTGGGAAGGTGGCACACAGGAGACAATGGGTGGGTTATCTGTTATATTTCACATGCCTTCCGCTTTCAAATACTCCACTGGGGACCTATGACATTGACCCCAATGTCTCCGCTGATCTCTCAGTGACACACTGCCACACTTGGCATTTTCCTCCACGATTGAATAATGGCTGCTCCATCATCAAAGTGTTTGACGTTCTGAATCTGCCTCTTGCCTGGCGCTTCAGAACACGCCCTGTGACACAGCCTTTAATCGGCTGCTGCCTGACCATTCATCACCAGCTCTGTGTACTCCACACCTGAACCTTCGATCATTTCAGAGATCACAGGGATGAAATGTGGCAATAAACGACATTAGATCTCTGCAGAGGCCACTGCTGCAGGTGCTGAGACACTGACTGCCGCTTCCTCATTGCCACTTGCTGAACTCCAATGTGTTCCTACAACAAGGCTTCTGAAGGAAGAACAGGGGATGCTTACTTCAGCAGCACATATATTAAAATTGGAGTGATACAGAGAAGATTAGCATGGCCTCTGGGCAAGGATAAAATGCAAATTCACGAAGCGATTCATATTTTTTAAGGTGGCATGGTGGTTAGCGCTGCTGCCTCATAGTGCCAGAGACCCAGGTTCAATTCCAGCCTTTGGTCACTGCCTGTGTTCAGTTTGCACATTCTCCCTGTGTCTGTATGGGTTTTCACCAGTTTCTTCCCACATTCCAAAGATGTGCAGATTAAAAGTGCAATGATGACCATGAAACCATTGTCGATTGTGATAAAAACTCATCTGGTTCAATAATGTCTTTTAGGGAAGGAAATCTGCCGTCCTTATCTGGTCTGCGTGTGACTCCAGACCCAGAGCAATGTGGTTGACTCTGAAACGTCCTCTGAAATGGCCTAGCAAGCCAAGAGGTTTAAGAGTAATTAAGGATAGAAAATAAATACTGACCAGCTAGTGACGCCTACATCCCATCAATGTCTTGATTTATTAAACTAACTAAAGTTACCAGAGCTAAGCTTAAGATTTATCACTGACAAAAGAAAACATTCACCAGCTTCTCATCAATCAGCCTGCACTCACTTATCTCTGGTCTCTCCAATTGAAGGCTGCTTTTGATAAAGAAAGTAATTATTTTCTCTTTACTCCCCTCAATTTGTTTAGTCCCAGCTCTGTGTCTCTCTGCTTGCTTTTGTGGTCCTATTACACGGCTCTTTAGGTAGTAGGAGGGTGATACTGGTCTAGTCGAAAAGCATATTCTAATTTCATACAAAGAGACTCCATCTGATTTTCGCTCTAGCTGTTTGTTGCTCCCTCTGTCTTGTGGCTGTTTAGGAATCTAATGACTTGGCCAGGCTCCCAGTTGTCACTAATGACGAAAAAAATCAAACCACTAAACTGTCCTTAATTTTACAATGCTATAAGATAGGAAAATTGACCATTCAGGAAATAGAAAGCACACCTCAGCTCAATGGGTTAGGGTGAAGGTGCATGATTGCAGGTGGAGGGAGTTGGGGGGGGGAGGGAAGGCGGGGATGGTGCGCTATGGTGGACACTGAGCAATTTAGACAAGCTGGCCCAATAGAAATGATTACAACACAAAGAACAAAATATACGCAGGGAGAATGTTCTCTACAGTGCAGGAGGAAACCATTTGGCCCATTGAGTCAGCACTGGCTCTCTGAAAGAGCTTTCGATCTAATCCCACCAAGTCATCACCTTTGACATCCTGACATCTGATTGACGAGCTGATTCTTGAAGGTTCCTGAATATCATGAGTGAAAGTGTTGATGTGTAGAACATAGAATATTACAGCGCAGAACAGGCCCTTCGGCCTTCGATGTTGCGCTGACCAATTAGGAAAAAGAAATGACCCTCTAACCTAAACCATTCCCTTTTCGTCCATAAACTTATCTACTAACCTCTTAAACGCCACCAAACTTGGCGCATCTACAACTGCAGCAGGCAGGGCATTCCATACCCTTACCACCCTCTGGGTAAAGAACCTACCTCTGACATCCGTCCTATAACTACCACCCCTTAATTTAAAGCTATGTCCCCTCGCGCTAGCTTTCTCCATCCTAGGAAAAAGGCTATCACTGTCCACCCTATCTAAACCTCTAATCATCTTATATGTTTCGATCAGGTCCCCTCTTAGCCGCCTCCTTTCTAACGAAAACAACCTCAAATCCCTCAGCCTCTCCTCATAAGACCTGCCCTCCATACCAGGCAACATCCTGGTAACCTCCTCTGTACCCTCTCCAATGCCTCCACATCTTTCTTATAATGTGGGGACCAGAACTGCACACAATACTCCAAGTGCGGCCGCACTAGAGTTTTGTACAGTTGCAACATGACGTTGCGGCTCCGAAATTCAATCCCCCTACCAATAAAAGCTAAGACTCCGTATGCCTTCTTAACAACCTTATCGACTTGATTGCCAACTTTCAGGGATCTATGCACATATACACCAAAATCCCTCTGTTCTTCAACACTATTAAGAGTCCTACCATTAGCCCTATACTCTACACATTTGTTATTCCTGCCAAAGTGAATTACCTCACACTTTTCCACATTAAACTCCATTTGCCACTTCTCGGCCCAGCTCTGCAACTTGTCCAAGTCTCTCTGCAAACTATAACACCCCTCTTCACTATCTACCACTCCTCCGACTTTGGTGTCATCCGCAAATTTACTAATCCATCCTTCAATACCCTCATCCAGATCATTTATAAAAATTACAAACAGCAGGGGCCCCAAAACAGATCCCTGAGGTACACCACTTGTAACCGAACTCCACGATGAATAATTTCCATCAACCACCACCCTCTGTCTCCTATCAGCTAGCCAATTCCTAATCCAATTAGCTAAATCACCCTCAATCCCATACATCTGCATTTTCTGCAGAAGCCTTCCATGGGGCACCTTATCGAACGCCTTACTAAAGTCCATATATACCACATCAACTGCCTTACCCCCATCCACCTCTTTGGTCACTTTTTCAAAAAACTCAATAAGGTTAGTAAGGTACGACCTACCCTTCACAAAACCATGCTGACTATCCCCAATCAATTCATTTCTCTCTAAATAACTATAAATCCTATCCCTAATAATTCTCTCCAATACTTTGCCCACAACAGAAGTAAGACTCACTGGCCTATAATTCCCTGGAAAGTCTCTCTTCCCCTTCTTGAACAATGGGACCACATTCGCTATCCTCCAGTCTTCCGGAACTATACCCGTAACCAACGACGACCTGAAGATCAGAGCCAGAGGCTCTGCAATCGCCTCTCTTGCCTCCCAGAGAATCCTAGGGTAAATCCCGTCCGGCCCAGGGGACTTATCTAACTTCAAACCCTCAAGAATATCTAGCACATCCTCCTTATCTACTTCAATACTTTCCAGTTTGCAACCCTGTATCCCAGTGTTCTCCACAACTACATTTACATCTCCCTGCGTGAATACCGAAGAGAAATATTTGTTCAGTGCCTCTCCAATCTCTTCAGGCTCCACGCACAACTTCCCACTGCTGTCTCTGACTGGCCCTAATCTTGCCCTAACCAATCTTCTATTCTTAACTTATCTAAAGAAAGCTTTAGGATTCTCCTTGATCCTATCAGCCAAAGTCTTCTCGTGTCCCCTTTTAGCCCTTTTAGATTAACAGTCAGACCAAATAAAAATGCACAGTTCTACCCTACAGGTCTGTGTATCACTGTTATATCAGCAACAGACACAGTAAAGGTTGTTATGAACCTTTCTTGATTGAGAAACAAAGAGGGTAAAGTCTGACAGTGCAATACCATAAAGAACCATAGGAAATTTACAGCTCAGAAATAGGTCTTTTGGCCCTTCTTGTCTGTGCCGAACTATTTTTTTGCCTAGTCCCACTGATGTGCATAGAGAGTTAGAGAACATAATGTGTGTTGAATATATATATTTTTTCTTTATTTATGCTTTCACTAATATGGGCAGTGTTGTTAAGGCTGCCATTAATTGTCCATCCCTAATTACCCTTGAATTAAATGGCTTGCCATTACATTTCAGAGGGCAGTTTAGAGTCAACCACATTGCTGTGGCTCTGAAGTCACATGTAGGCCAGACTGGGTAAGGGCGGCAGATTTCCTTCCCTAAAGGACATCAGTGAACCAGATGGGTTTTTCCGACAATCGACAATGGGCGGAATTTTCCATTTCTTGTCTGAGTGACCAGGAAAGATTAGTAGTTTATAGGATTATAGCTACTTTTCAATGGGAATTCCCATTGAGAGTGGAAGGACCAGTGAATTCCAGCCACCAGCAAATAGCATGTCAACAGGAAACATGCAGCTGGGAATCCAGGGAATCTCACTCTAAGTAGAACAGGCGAAATGAGTGTGAAGTGGGAAAAATTTATTGATGATAAATGTATTGATAAAATTTGGGTAGAGATAGGGAATAACTTCCCCAAGAGAAAAAGCTTAGAGTTAGATACCAAAGAGACTTTCCTTTCTCATTCTTCTAGATCTGTCCGCAATCTTTCACACCATTAGCAACACCATCCCTCTCCAACGCCTTGCTATCATTGTCCAGCTGGATGGAACTTCTCTTAGCTTGTTCCATTCTGATCTATCTACTCACAGCCAGAGAGTCACTTGCAATCACTTTCTTCTTGCTCCCACACTTACTTTTGGCATCTCACCAAGGCTCAATCCTTGTCTCCCTCCTACCCCTCATCTACACAATGTCCCTAGCTGAAGGCCTGACGTTAGCTTCCACATGGATCCTGACAATCATAGAAGCCCTTCAGCCCATCAAGTCTGCACCGAACACAATCCCACCCAGGCCCTACTCCCATATCCCTAATATTATACCCACTAATCGCTCTAACCTATGCATCCCTGGACACTAAGGGACAATTTCTTAGCATGGCCAATCAACCGAACCCGCACATCTTTGGACTGTGGGAGGAAATTAGAACACCCGGAGGAAACCCATTCAGACACGAGGAGAATGTGCAAACTCCACACAGACAGTGACCCGAGCCAGGAATCGAACCCCAGTCCCTGGAGCTATGAAGCAGCAGGGCTAACCACTGTGCCGCTGTGCTGCCCACCATCACCTTCACCACCATCTTTCTTCATTCCTTCAATGCTCAATTATCAGGCTGCTTATTTCATATTCAGTCCGGGATGACATTTTTCTTTCTCCAACCAAATATGGTGTGGACTGAAACCATTTGGCTGTGTTTTCCAGCCGTTCTTGTCAGCGGAATCCTATGATCCCATTGATGGTGACCTCTCCATGATGCATTCCCTATTGAGGGGAGAGAGGTTTCAAAAAATATCTTGGCCATGATCTAACAGCACCATTAAATCCCGTAATGGATGGTAAATCTCACGTGAGGCCTAAAATGGGATTTGCACCAGCGGGATCGCTGAGTGAGATCTTCCCCAGCACCCCCACCTCTGATGATGAGGTCAGATTCATGCCCAAGAACAGGGCAAACCTGATTTGTGTAGATTAGCATATGTTATAATTATGAAGCTGCAACATCCTTTCTGAATCCTCTCCGCATCCTTCCCGTTACCCTTAGGTATTCTTTCCATATCCTTCCCGTTTCATCTCCTTATCCTCCTCCCTCTGGCAGTGTGGTGTCACGCCACTGTGAACTTCCAAGAATTGCAACAGTCACGGTGACCATCCCAGGAGCGCACAAGTAAGTAAAGCCCACAGGTGGGGAGGACCTGCCCAGGCAAAGATCCCGGTGCTGCCTGGGCAAGTCCCTCTGGCAGTCTATCACTGATGTGCAGATGCCGGTCTTTGACTGGGGTAAACACAATAAATAGTCTCACAACACCAGGTTAAAGTCCAACAGGTTTATTTGGTAGTACAGGCTACTAGCTTTAGGAGTGCTGCCCCTTCATCAGGTAAATGGGAATTCTGTTCACAAACAGGGTATATAAAGACACAAACTCAATTTACAAAATAACGGTTGGAATGCGAGTCTTTACAGTCTTAAAGGTACAGGCAATGTGAGCGGAGAACGTTAAGCACAGGTTAAAGAGATGTGTATTGTCTCCAGTCATGACAGTTAGTGAGATTTTGTAAACCCAGGCGAGTCATGGGGGTTACAGATAGTGTGACATGAACCCAAGATCCTGGTTGAGGCTGTCCTCATGTGTGTGGAACTTGGCTGAAGTCTTTGAAATTATGCGAGGCAGAGTTGGAGTTGACAGTCAGAATCTTTTTCCCAGAGTTGAAATGTCAAATACGAGGGCAATTAATGTGACGGGGGTAAATTCAAAGGAGATGTGAGGGGCAATCATTTTCACAGAATGTGAGAGTATCTAGAACTCGCTGCCAGGATGGTGGTGCAGGCAGATATAATAGGGTGTTTAAGAGATGTGCAAGGAATAGAGGGATATAGACCAAATTTAATTTGTTGCCAGTTCGACACAACATCGTGAGTGAAAGAGCCTGTTCCTATGCTGTACTGTTAAAATTTAAGTTTATTTGTCACAAATTAGGCTTACATTAACTCTGCAATGAAGTTACTGCGAAATTCCCCCAGTTGTTACATCCCGGCACCTGTTCCGGTCACTGCACCTAACATTAACATCTTTCATGATGTGGGAGGAAACCGGAGCACCTGGGAGAAATCCACGCAGACACGGGGACAATGTGCAAACTTCACCCAGACAGTGACCCAAGTCTGAATCGAACCTGTGACTCTAGCGTTGTGAGGCAGCAGTGCTAACCACAGTGCCACCATTCTACATTCTGTGTTCTATGATGCTGGAATCTGAAACAAAAACAGAATATAAATCTTGTCTGATTTTCCTTGGCTACAGTTCTGAACATAGAACATAGAATATTACAGCGCAGAACAGGCCCTTCGGCCTTCGATGTTGCGCCGACCAATTATGAAAAAAACAATGACCCTCCAAACTAAACCATTCCCTTCTCTTCCATAAACTTATCAACTAACCTCTTAAACGCCACCAAACTTGGCGCATCTACAACTGCCGCAGGCAGGGCATTCCACTCCCTAACCACCCTTTGGGTAAAGAACCTACCTCTGATATCCGTCCTATAACTATCACCCCTTAATTTAAAGCTGTGTCCCCTCGTGCTAGCTTTCTCCATCCTAGGAAAAAGGCTATCACTGTCCACCCTATCTAAACCTCTAATCATCTTATATGTTTCGATAAGGTCTCCTCTTAGCCGCCTCCTTTCTAACGAAAACAACCTCAAATCCCTCAGCCTCTCCTCATAAGACCTGCCCTCCATACCAGGCAACATCCTGGTAAACCTCCTCTGTACCCTCTCCAATGCCTCCAATCTTTCTTATAATGTGGGGACCAGAACTGCACACAATACTCCAAGTGCGGCCGCACTAGTGTTTTGTACAGTTGCAACATGACGTTGCGGCTCCGAAATTCAATCCCCCTACCAATAAAAGCTAAGACTCCGTATGCCTTCTTAACAACCTTATCGACTTGACTGCCTACTTTCAGGGATCTATGCACATATACACCAAGATCCCTCTGTTCATCAACACTATTAAGAATCCTACCATTAGCCCTATACTCTACACATTTATTATTCCTGCCAAAGTGCATTACCTCACACTTTTCCACATTAAACTCCATTTGCCACCTCTCGGCCCAGCTCTGCAACTTGTCCAAGTCTCTCTGCAAACTATAACACCCCTCTTCACTATCTACCACTCCACCGACTTTAGTGTCATCTGCAAATTTACTAATCCATCCTTCAATACCCTCATCCAGATCATTTATAAAAATTACAAACAGCAGGGGCCCCAAAACAGACCCCTGAGGTACACCACTTGTAACCGAACTCCACGATGAATATCTCCCATCAACCACCACCCTCTGTCTTCTATCTGCTAGCCAATTCCTAATCCAATTAGCTAAATCACCCTCAATCCCATACATCTGCATTTTCTGCAGAAGCCTTCCATGGGCACCTTATCGAACGCCTTACTAAAGTCCATATATACCACATCAACTGCCTTACCCCCATCCACCTCTTTGGTCACTTTTTCAAAAAAAAAGGGTCATCCTGACTCGAAACTTTGGCTTTTTAACTTGGTGTTGTGAGACTTCTTACTGTGTTTACCCCGGTCCAACGCCAGCATCTCCACATCATAACACCTTTTCTCTGTCCACAGTTGCTGTCAGACTTGCTGAGATTTTTCTGGTATTTTTTGTTTTTGCCCCTCGATTTAGAACACATCTTACCTTCTGTGATTTACAACACATTCAATTGGCACCCTCTCCATTTATACATGTCTGACATCTCGGGCACATCCTCTCCACGGCAATCTTATCAGGGAACAGGAGACTGAATCAACATCTTTACACATTCAAAAGACACAAAGATGCAGAAGTGGGCTTGTCCTATCGGAAGGGCACACATCATTGGGATGGGAGGCATGCCTTATGAAGATAGGTTGAGGGAGATAGGTTTCTTCTCCCTGGAGTGACGAAGGTTGAGAGGCGACCTGATAGAGGTTTATAAAATGTTGAGAGGGGTAGATAGAGTGGATTCTCAGAGGCTACTACCCAGGGCTGAAATGGTCGCTAAGAGAGGACACAGATTTAAGGTGCTGGGGGGCAAGTACAGAGGAGATGTTAGGGGTAAGTTTTTCACTTTGAGGGTGGTGAGTGAACGGAATTGGCTGCCATTGATGGTGGTAGAGGCGAACTTGCTGGGGTCTTTTAAAAGATTTCTGGATGAGTACATGGGATTAAATGGGATTGGGAGTTACAGGTAGTTCTATGACCTAGTAGGTATGGGTATGATTGGCGCAACTTGTGAGCTGAAGGGCCTGTTTGTGCTGTAACGTTCTATGTTCTATGTTCTATCCCAGGTACATCCTCTCCATGGCAATCTCATCAGGGGATAGAAGACCAAAGCAAAATCTTTACAAATTCAAAGACATAAAGATGCAGGAGTGGGCCTGTCCTGTTGGAAGGGCATGATGTACATACATTATGCACACTCTTCACTTTTCATTGTGCCAAATGGAATTGAATAAAGATCCTTTGACAGCGCCTTCCAAACCCATCAGTGCTTCCATGTGGAAGGACAAGGGCAGCAGATACATGGGAACACCACCACCTGCAAGTTCCCCTCCAGGCCACTCACCATCCTGATTGGGAAATACATCACATTCCCTCACAGTACCTAGGTCAAAATCCTGGAATTCCCTCCTTATAGGCATCGTGGGTCAACCCACAGCATGTGGACTGCAGTGATTGAAGAAGGCAGCTCACCATCACCTTCCCAAAGGCAACTAGGGATGGGCAATAAACGCTGGCCAGCCAGCGACACCCATGTCCCATGAATGAATAAAGAAGAGAAAGGATGTAAATAAAGCTACCTCTTCCAAACCCGCAGCGTTGTTGAATAGTTATCTTGATTTAGGCTTTATGAAACCTTTTGGGGGACAGTTTGCTAATGTTGACACTAGTTTGATTTGGACAGGACTTCCTACTGAGCAAACCTTTAAACCAAACACTCGTTTTAACAGGAAGAGGATGGATCTTCACGGGAATTGACTCCATTTTGCGGCTGGTTAATAAATTTCCCGGAAACAATCTGGGAAAATTGCTCACTGCCTGCTCTACATTGACTGTAATTCTATGTAAGATAAAGCCTTACCCGATAAAACCGGATTCAATCAACCGCCTCTTTAATTCCACAATCTGGTGTGTATGTATCCTGTGAAATCTTACAGCCAGGAGCCACATTGTATATGCATTCATTAAATTATAACACAATAATAAAACGGTGACTAATTCACCAAGGCAATGAGATCCCGATAAATCTCTCAGCAGGTAGTCAAAATCATTCTCTGCAGTTTTACTTGACAAATAATAAATTGAGCTCCTGATGGATCCTTTAAATCCATAAATCAAGGCTGCAGCAGCGCAGCGGGGACACACACGGTATTATTTTACAGTGTAAGTGGCAGGAGTGATAAAAGCTGCCTTAATTCAGAAAATTTGTGATCATCATTGACTTTAATGGAAGAGGAGCTGTGATTATTAACTCCGCAGTCTTTCAGCGGAGGGTGGGCAGACGCTGCAGAAATTATGGTGCAGGTAAGTGTGCAGGTTAAATACGCCATAATTTCTGCTTTCTTCTGCACTGTCAAGTAAGCCCCTCTTTGTAGACCACCTCATTAGCAATTGCACCCGCCTCCAGGAAATTCTGGATTTATGTGTGTGTCAGGCTGCTTGTGCGTTGGTTGTTTATGTTCGGGGCTGAATGTTGCAAGCCACTTTGGGTAGAATAGCAGACAGGGAGCGCACTAACATGAATTAATTTGCATGTCATTAAAGGAAAGATTAACTCTGGTTGCAGTAACCGGGAGAGGTGCAGCGGAGTGTTTATAAAGTAGAAAATATCAGGGACACACAAAGGTGTGAAAGGAATACATAAACAAATGGGTAGAGTCCACACGCATTTAGGACTTTAGAATTGAGAAAGTGGACACATATTCACGGACAGTCATGCTTACTAAGAACACTTGCTGAAAGATTTAGTTGTACCAGGTATTAAACAGACATCCCGTTGGAATTCTACCATCCCGACTGTCACTGGAATTGGAATTGGTGATGGGTGCACAATGGGCAGGTCCGTTGACCTCAGGTGGGATTTTCCAGTCTCGGGTCGAGCAAGACTGTGAAATCCCACCCACTGTCTGTGCCACGCATAAAGTAACACCAGAGTCTTTTATGTGCTCTTTCAGGCTAAGGAGGTTGGCATGATGGTTAGCACTGCTGCCTCGCAGTGCCAAGGACACTGGTTTGATTCTGGCTTGGGTCTGTACGGAGTTTGCACGTTCTCCCTGTGTCTGTGTGGGTTTCCTCCAGGGGATCCAGTGTCCTCCCACATTCCAAAAGACATACTGGTTAGATGCATTGGCCATGCTAAATCCTTCCTCAGTTTACTCGAACAAGCCCTGGAGTGTTGCAACCAGGAGATTTTCACATTAACTTCATTGCAGTGTTAATTAATGTAAGCCTACTTATGACAGTAATTAATAAACCCTTAAAAAATAAGGAGAAAGCTCTAAATTATTTTTTCAAACAATCTTTAGAAGCATTTAAGCAGTCTTTCCTTATCCATTCAGAAGAACTGAGCTCAGCAAATTGCTTTAAAAATCTGTTGTCCTCTGTTAAAGGTTTGAAGTTACTTTTGTTAGAATGGAAACAATTGAAGGTTAACAGGAAATATTAAGGATACATTTCAGAGCAGAAATCACAGTGTGGGATAATGAAACCATTTTGACAATTAAATAATAGTGAATAATATGGACACATCTGAAAAGAAGAGATATTTAAAAAGTCATGATGTGGAGATGCTGATGTTGGACTGAAATGGGGACAGTAAGAAGTCTCACAACACTAGGTTAAAGTTCAACAGATTTATTTGGATTCACAAGCTTTCTGAACGTTCAGAGTGTTCTGAAAGTTTGTGATTCTAAATGAACCTGGTGTTGTGAGACTTTTTATTAAAAGAAACAACACGGATTGCAATAAGGAATGATATAATCTGGTTTAGAAAGGTATAACTGTTCCCGTTTCCTTTCAGAAAATCAGAAAGGGAACTAGGACCCCCCTCAATATTTCTCTGGTTGTTGAAGAGTTGGATATCTTAAGCAAACATCTTTTGTATCCAACACCTGATTCACTCAGGGATTCAGGTGCAACATTATTTTGAATATTGATAGGTATTCTTAAATTGATATTCACTGTGGCATGTTAATTTTAAAGTTTTGTTGATTCTGTATTCGAACCAAAATCATATATTTTTCCTTTTACAATCATTAATGTATTTATCCACTTCAAAGCGTACAGTCTATATTTGGGGCTAGATTATAATTCCCTTCAAAGGAAGAATCGATAAGGCAGTTGTGAGACTGGTCCGACAGAAACTTGGGCAACGAGAGGAGAGGAACAATGGCTGTGATTTAGTGTCTGTGTTCGTTGTGGGCACAATTCCAATAATGGCCATTAAATTTCACGAGAGACCAAAAATTGGATTTTAAAAATTGCGGAATGTGCAAACTCCACACAGACAGATCATCCGAGGCTGGAATCGAACCTGGGTTCCTGGTGCTGTGAGGTAACAGTGTTATAAACTGTAATGGAATCATCAAATGGGTAAGCACGGGATACCATTTGGCCCATTAATTGAGGTTAATCATCTCAGCCAATCCCATTCCAAAGCCCTTTTCCTATAGTCCTATCCCTTTCCCTGCTTATCCAAATTCTCTTGAAAGTCATGATTGAACTTGCCTCCATCACGCTCTCAGGCAGCACATTACGGACCTTAATAACTCACTGCATAAAACAGTCCTTCCTCATGTAGTCTCCCCCATGCCATTCACCTTATATTAGTGGTCTCTGGTTCCCAACCTATCCACCGATGGAGTTTAATGCGGAAAAGTGTGAGGTGATTCACTTTGGAAGGAATAACAGGATTACAGAGTATTGGGCTAAAGGAAAGACTCTTGGTAGTGTGAATGAGCAGAGAGATCTCAGTGTACATGTGCAAAGATCCCTGAAAATTGGCACCCAGATTGATAGGGTTGTTAAGAAGGTGTACGGTGTGTTAACTTTTATTGGTTTATTAGGATTGAGTTTCGGAGCCATGAGATCACGTTGCAGATGTACAAAACTCTGGTGCGGCTGCACTTGGAGTGTTGCGTACAGTTCTGGTCGCCGCATTATAAGAAAGATGTGGAAACATTGGAAAGGGTGCAGAGGAGGTTTACCAGGATGTTGCCCGGTATGGTGGGAAGGCCTTATGAGGAAAGGCTGAGGGACTGAGGTTATTTTCATTAGAGAGAAGAAGGTTAAGAAGTGACTTAATTGAGGCATACAATTATGGGATTAGATAGGGTGGATGGCGAGAGCCTTTTTCCTCGGATGGTGATGGCTAACACGAGGGGACATAGCTGTAAATTGAGTGGTGATAAATATAAGACAGATGTCAGAGATAGATTCTTTACTTAGACAGTAATAAGGGCATGGAATGCCCTGCCTGCAGCAGTTGTGGACTCACCAACTTTAAGGGCGTTCAAATGGTTATTGGATAGGCACATGGATAACTTTGGAATAGTTTAGGTTAGAGGGTCATTAGATTGGTTCCACTGGTCGGCGCAACATCGAGGGCCGAAGGGCCTGTACTGTGCTGTAATGTTCTATGTTCTAAGTTTCCCTCTATCCACTCTGTTTGTAGCTGTCAGGATTTTGAAAACCTCTATCAAGTTTCCTATAGGAAGGATGTGGTGGCATTAGAGAGGGTACAGAGGAGGTTGACTGGGATGTTGCTTGGGCTGGAGTATTTGAGCTATAAGGAGAGATGGGATAGGCTTGCGTTGTTTCCTTTAGAGCGGAGAAGGCTGAGAGGGGACATGATTGATGTGTATAAGATTATGAGGGGTACGGATGGGGTGAGTAGGGTGTCTCCCTTGACAAAGGGATAAATCACGAGGGAGCATAATTTTAGAGGGGCACAAGCTTCAGAGGGGATTTGAGAAAAAAATCTTTTCACTCAGAGAATGATAGGAATGCATTGCCTGGGAAGGTAATGGAGGCTAGACAACTTACAACCTTTAAATAGTGTTCGGATAAAACATCATAACATTCAGTGATATGGGGCAAGTGCAGGAAAATGTGATTAGCAGGACTTTAGTGCCAGTTATTATAGTGCAGACTCGATGGGCTCTTTTTAATGTTGTATGATTCTCTGATTCTATTCTCTGAGCAGGACTGTTTTCCCAACTGTTTCACTGATCATGGTTGAAGGATAAACATTGGCCAGGATGCCTGGGGGAAATCCCTCGTCCGAATCTTGCCCACATGTTTATCTGAGAGAGCAGACGATGCCCAGTTATTAAAGCAATTGAGGTTTTAAATTGTGCTGGAAATCGTTACTTAATACATTTGCTGCAGTGAAATATTAAATTATAAGTAACTATGGTTAGTTGTTTCCACTGGCAGAGTGTGTTAAAAAAAACCTGCATGCACAGATGACTGAAGACCTCTGAGAGAATTCGACATCAATTCCAATCTGCAAGGAGCTACAGCCAAGACTCTCAGTCAGAAACTGGCTTTGTTATCTCTGAGAATGGACAGGCAATTATATCTTAGATTGTAAGATCCAACTAGCTTAAAGAATCTCAGCTATTCAGCGAGGCTCCAGGATCTAGGTCAACTTCCTCTCCATTCGAGTTTCTGAGACTAAAAGCTGACCTGATAGAAGTCTGGGAAATAAAGAAAGGGTTGTGGTGTTCACTCAGGGGTCTGCGTTGTCGGGTTTTCCCGAGCAACATTCGAAGGGATTTCTCCTGAGCATCCCACATGATATTTACCCTTTGACCAGGATCAATGAAACAGTTGGGGTTGTTTTCCTCAGAGAATCAAACCAGAGAGTCACACAGTGCAGAAAAAGTCCTTCGGCCCATCGAGTCTGCCCTGGTAATGACTAGCATTGAAAGTGTGCTAACCCCGCTTTCCCTGCACTTGTCTCATATCCACTGTTTAGATGCGTATTGGGGCCTGAACTTGCGCCAGGGGCAATCTGAGTCAATTGCCACTCCACTCCGACTTATTCACCTTTGGGTTATTTCAATCCTTTCTGAGCCGACCTCTATATTCAGGCTGGGTGAGCACTGTGCAGGATCAGGGCCTACTGTCGAGGGCTTCAGGGTTGACACATGTGGGGGCCTCGCCTGCTTTTGAACACACCAGCTGCTGTAAGGCAGGTGAGTTTAAGCGTCCAACCGCTTTGGAATTGCGAGGAAGGCAGTTACGTCAGTGGATGGTTAGAATTTCAGGATATTGGGTCAGGTACTCGAGAGGGCACTTGGGGAGGAAGGGCGGTTACACAGTTGATGGCAGGGGAGTAACCAAAGGGTGGTGGGGAAGAGGATAGGAGTGTGGGGGGGCAGAAGGTTGGTCTCAGAGAATATTAGTCTGGGGTTAGGGGTTGATGGTGGTCAGGCAGTTGGCAAGGTGGGTAGGGGAAAGCTGGGCCAAGCAAGGCCTGAGGGTGGGGTTGTGGGGATGGTGAGTTCCTGGGGGTTCAAGGAGACCCCTAATGTGGAGGGGCAGGAATTCCCCTTGTCTCGCAGTGCCAGGCACCCGGATTCAATTCCGCAGCTTGGGACACTGTCTGTGCAGAGTCTGAATGTTCTCCCCATATCTGCGTGTTTCCTCCAAATGCTCCAGTTTCCTCTCACGGTCTAAACATGTGCTGCACTGACAGAGCTTCAGTCCTGAGGGAGTGTTGCACTATCAGACGGTCAGTCCTGAGGGAGGGCTGCACTGTCAGAGGGTCAGTACTGAGGGAGTGCTGCACTGTCAGAGGGTCAGTGCTGAGGGAGTGCTGCACTGTCAGAGGGTCAGTGCTGAGGGAGTGCCGCACTGTCAGAGGGTCAGTACTGAGGGACTGCTGCACTGTCAGAGGGTCAGTACTGAGGGAGTGCCGCACTGTCAGAGGGTCAGTACTGAGGGAGTGCCGCACTGTCAGAGGGTCAGTACTGAGGGACTGCTGCACTGTCAGAGGGTCAGTACTGAGGGAGTGCTGCACTGTCAGAGGGTCAGTGCTGAGGGAGTGCCGCACTGTCAGAAGGTGGTCAGTACTGAGGGAGGCTGCACTGTCAGAGGGTCAGTGCTGAGGGAGTGCCGCACTGTCAGAGGGTCAGTACTGAGGGAGTGCCGCACTGTCAGAGGGTCAGTACTGAGGACTGCTGCACTGTCAGAGGGTCAGTACTGAGGAGTGCTGCACTGTCAGAGGGTCAGTGCTGAGGGAGTGCCGCACTGTCAGAGGGTCAGTACTGAGGGAGTGCTGCACTGTCAGAGGGTCAGTGCTGAGGGAGTGCCGCACTGTCAGAGGGTCAGTACTGAGGGACTGCTGCACTGTCAGAGGGTCAGTACTGAGGGAGTGCCGCACTGTCAGAGGGTCAGTACTGAGGGAGTGCCGCACTGTCAGAGGGTCAGTACTGAGGGATTGCTGCACTGTCAGAGGGTCAGTACTGAGGGAGTGCTGCACTGTCAGAGGGTCAGTGCTGAGGGAGTGCCGCACTGTCAGAGGGTCAGTACTGAGGGAGTGCTGCACTGTCAGAGGGTCAGTGCTGAGGGAGTGCCGCACTGTCAAAGGGTCAGTACTGAGGGAGTGCTGCACTGTCAGAGGGTCAGTGCTGAGGGAGTGCCGCACTGTCAGAGGGTCAGTGCTGAGGGAGTGCTGCACTGTCAGAGGGTCAGTGCTGAGGGAGTGCCGCACTGTCAGAGGGTCAGTACTGAGAGACTGCTGCACTGTCAGAGGGTCAGTACTGAGGGACTGCTGCACTGTCAGAGGGTCAGTACTGAGGGACTGCTGCACTTTAGAGGGTCAGTGCTGAGGGAGCGCCGCACTATCAGAGGGTCAGTACTGAGGGACTGCTGCACTGTCAGAGGGTCAGTACTGAGGGAGTGCTACACTTTTGAATGTTTTTTACTTTGGATAGGATAATAACTGAGCCTGTGTTCGTCTCAGAGATGAACAGAACAGATCCCAAAGCAATATTTTTATGACGTGGATATGTTTGCTGGGATAAACTGGGGTAAACACAGTATGAAGTTTTAAAACGACAGGTTGGACTTTAAGCTGGTGTTGTAAGACTTCTTACAATATACTTATGGGTAGTGGAGTTTTCCTGAGCATACTGTCCAGTGTTTATTCCCCAAACAACATCAGTAAACTGTACATTATCCTCTCATTTTCACATTATTTGTGGGAGCTTGCTGTGCATAACTTATTGTTTTCTCACACTAAAACAATCATGATACCATAAACATACCTTGTATCTCTGAGTCCAGAGTGAGCAAGTGATTGTTGTTGTATTTTTTCCTAAAAGTAGAAGTTTATTTGTTAGTCACAATTAAAGCATGCATTAATACTACAATGAAATTACTGTGAAATTCCCCTAGTTGCCACAGTCCTGTACCCATTTGGGTCAATGCACCATCTTTCAGACTGTGAGGAAACTGGAGCACCCGGAAGCAACCCACGTAGACACTGGGAGAACATGCAAACTCCGCACAGACAGTGACCCAAGCTGGGAATTGAACCCCGGTCCCTGGCACTGTGAGGCAGCAGTGCTAATCACTGTGCCACCCCACGTTCTTCACCATGTAAACACAATGTTCATTGAAATCTCTGACAGTCCATTCTGAAAAATGACAATACATGGAGTAGAAAGTATCCTTAAAATGCCAGGCACATTCCCCAATCGAATCTCAGATTTGGCTTCAATCCACATCTGCACAAGGAGCTGCTGAGACATCGCAACAATTCCCCTATCACATCATTTGATGTCAGTTCAAAAAATCAATTGCTTTACCAGTAACAGGCAGACAGTGTTAAAGAACAATTCTTCAAACTACACAGAAGTTTCATAAAGGCAGCAGAATGATTGGCAGGTTCTGTTAAGCCAGTGCAGATATCTATGTGCAGTTCAAATCAATTAGCAAATGTTCCAAAGGTGAGAATAGAGGATAGAAGTCTGTCGGTAACACTGGGAACAGTGTATCAGTGACACTGGGAGCGGTGTATCGGTGACACTGGGAGCGGTGTATCGGTAACACTGGGAACAGTGTATCAGTGACACTGGGAGCGGTGTATTGTTGACACTGGGAGCGGTGTATCGGTGACACTGGGAGCAGTGTATTGGTGACACTGGGGCCGGTGTATCGGTGACACTGGGAGCAGTGTATTGGTGACGCTGGGAGCAGTGTATTGGTGACACTGGGAGCAGTGTATTGGTGACACTGGGAGCAGTGTATTGGTGACACTGGGAGCGGTGTATCGGTGACACTGGGAGCAGTGTATCGGTGACACTGGGAGCGGTGTATTGGTGACACTGGGAGCGGTGTATCGGTGACACTGGGGGCGGTGTATTGGTGACACTGGGGGTGGTGTCATTTAACATTTAACATGGCCAATCCACTTAACCCACACATCTTTGGACTGTGGGAGAAAAACCAGAGCACCCAGAGGAAACCCACGCAGACACAGGGAAGAACATGCAAACTCCACACCGACAGTGACCTGAGCCGGGAATCGAACTCAGGTCCCTGGAGCTGTGAGGCAGCAGTGCTGGGAGAAGCCAGTTCATGTGCACACCAGGCATATTCCCTTCAAGGGAAAGCTTAGAACATCCAAGGAATGCATTGAGACGGTAAAATAAATAATTGTTGAATTAAAAGTTAGGACAAATTTCAGGAGCAAACTTCAATCATTAAAAATATGGGCATTGCAGAAGGGAATTGGAGAAGATCGTATCAGAGACAGAGAGAGGGTGTGAGAGAAGATTAGTGGGCCAAAGTAAACCAACCTCCAAGGTATTGTGTACATTTTTAGGGCCAGATTTTGCAGATGTGATTCTGGTGATGTGTTGAATGATGTTGTTACTGTACAAAGGAGAGACAGCTGGAGTGAAACCAAAAGAGAAAATGCTGGAAAATCTCAGCTGATCTGGAAACATCTGTAAGAGAGAAAAGAGCTGATGTTTACATAAGAACATAAGAAATAGGAGCAGGAGTCGACCATCTGGTCCCTCAAGCATTCTGCTCCATTCAATAAGATCATGACTGACCTTTTTGTAGACTTAGCTCCACTTACCTGCCCACTTGCCATAACCCTTAATTCCTTCAAAACGTTATCTATCCTTGCCTTAAAAATGTTGAGGTAGCCTCAACTGCTTCACAGGGCAGTGAATTTCACAGATTCACAATCCTTTGTGCGAAAAATTTCCTCCTCAACTTAGTCCTAAATCTGCTTCCCCTTATTTTGAGGCCAGGCCCCCTAGTTCTAGTTTTACCTGCCAGTGGAAACAACTTCCCTGCTTATCTATTACCTTCATAATCTTGTATGTTTCTATAAGATCTCCCCTCATTCTTCTGAATTCCAAGGAGTATAGCCCCAGTCTACTCAGTCTCTCCTCATAAGCCAACTCTCTCCACTCTGGAGTCAACCTAGTGAATTTCTTCTGCACCCCCTCCAGTGCCATTGTATCTTTTCCCAAGAGACCATAACTGTACACAGTACTCCAGCTGTGGCCTCACCAAGCACTTTATACAGCTGCAACATAATCTTACAGCTTTTAAACTCCATCCCTCTAGCAATGAAGGACAAAATTCCATTTCCCTTTTTAATTACCTGCTACACAAGCAAACCACCTCGTTGTGATTCTTGCACAAGGACACCCAGGTCCCTCTGCACAGCAGCACGCTACAATATTTTACCATTTAAATAATAGTCCATTTTGCTGTTTTTTTCCTACCAAAATGGATGACCTGACATTTACTAACACTGTGCTCCGTCTGCCAGATCCTTGCCCACTCACATAGACTCTCTACATTCTTTTTGTGGACTTTCAGAATCCTCTGCACACTTTGCTCTGCCACTCATCTTAGTATTATTTGTGAATTTTGACACACTACACTTGGTTCTCAACTCCAAATCCTCTGTATAAATCGTAAACAATTGTGGTTCCAAACACCGATCCTTGAGGCACACCACTAGTCACTGATCGCCAACCAGAAAAACACCCATTCACCCCCACTGTTTGCTTTCTGTTCGTTAACCAATCCTCTATCCATGTTAATACATTCCCCGTAACTCCATACATCTTTATCTTATGTAGCAGTCTTTGGTGCAGCAACTTGTCAAATGGCTTCTGGAAATCCAGACACACCACATCCACAGGTTCCCCATTCTCTACTGCACATGAAATGTTCTCAAAGAATTCCACCAATGTTAAACATGACCAATGCTGTGTCTTACCAATGGGACAATTGATATCCAGGTGTCTCACTATTTCTTCCTTGATGATAGATTGAAGCATTTTCCCTATTACAGAAGTTAAGCTAACCAGCCTATAGTTACCCGCCTGATATCTACCTCCTTTTTTAAATGGTGGCATTCCATTTGCTGTTTTCCAGTCTGTGGGAACCACCCCAGAGTCCAGCAAATTTTGGTAAATTATCACTAGTGCTATTCACTATTTCCCTACCATCTCTTTTAGTGCCCTGGGATGCATCCCATCCGGGCCAGGAGACTTGTCTACCTTTAGCCCCCCCATTAACTTGCCCAACACTACCTCTTTTGTGATAATGATAGTTTCTAGCTCCTCACCTGCCGTAGTCTTCCTGTTATTAATTTTTGGCTTGTTATTTGTGTCTTCCACTGTAAAGACCGATACAAAATACCTGTTCAATGCCTCAACCATTTTCTCATTTCCAATTATATCCCCCTTCTCATCCTCTAAAGGACCAAACGTTTAGTTTAGCCACTCTAGTTTAGATAGGTTGGACAGTGATAGCCTTTTGCCTCGGATGGAGAAAGCTAGCACAAGGGGACATAGCTTCAAATTAAGGGGTGGTAGTTATAGGATGGATGTCAGAGGTAGGTTCTTTACCTAGAGGGTGGTAAGGGTATGGAATGCCCTGTCTGCTGCAGTTGTAGATACGCCAAGTTTGGGGGCGTTTAAGAGGTCCGTGGATAGGTTTATGGATGAAAAGGGAATGGTTTAGGTTAGAGGGTCATTGCTTTTTCTTAATTGGTCAGCGCAACATCAAGGGCCAAAGGGCCTGTTCTGCACTGTAACGTTCTATGTTCTTAATTTTAGAAATTTATGAAAGCTTTTGCTCTCTGTTTTTATATTCTGAGCTAGTTTATCCTCATAACCCATCTTACTTTTCTTTATAGCTTTTCTCGTAGCTTTTTGTTGACCTTTAAAGATTCCTCTGGGTTCCCACTAATCTTTGCCAATTTGTATGCATTTTCTTTCAATTTGATACCTCCTTTATTTCCTTAGATATCCAAAGCTCATGATCTCTTTTTCTACAGCCCTTCCTTATCGCTAGTATATGCTTTTGCTAAAATCGCTTTGAAAGTTCCTCAATTGTCCCACCATAAAGTTTTTGCTCTACTTTAGCCAAGACCAGCATTTCAAATCCAGATGACCCTTAATCAAAGCTAAAAGGCATAGAAAGTTCATACTGTAGAGTGAATAAATGCAAGACAAGGCAGAGCCACAAAAACAAGTGGAAAGGCAAAGAAGTGCTAATAGCTGTTCATAGAAAGAATAGAAGGTGTGAATGGAGTGTGTAATACTGTGCCATGTCAATGCTGACACTGCGTTGGGATAAACTACATTGAACCTCAGGCCTCACACCTTCAGTTGTTGCACAGTGGATACAAATAGGAGTTGTGAAGTTGCACGAATTTAGCTAATTGGCCACTATCCACCGTTCCTGCTCACAGAAAGAGTTAGGGCTGATATTTCAAGGTGTCAATGAGCTTCCTCTCATTTTGCTAATACTTAACCAGAAGGCCACTTACTTTTTAATGTTCAAATAGATTGAGGGAAATTAATTTTTAAAATTAATCTGGCTTTTTATAGGAGTAATTGAGATTTATCTGACTTTTTCATTGTTTTAATGTGAATGCTTTTTCGACAAGTCAGAATCATCTTGCTAATCGACTGACACAAAAGATCTGATAAATCTTATTAAAGTCATATTTATCTGACTTTACAACATCATCAAACTCGTTAAGTATTTCAATATATGTCACAATGTAAAAAAAAATCAGACTTCCTCAAATCCTGCACAGAAATGATCCAGAACAAAAATGATCCCTGTTTTCAAAACACGCTTCGAATTTTAGCTTTGAAAAATGATTCAGGTCAAATCAATCTTGCTGTCCCAATGGGCTGGAATTTATAGGGGTTAGGGGGAGTGGAGGGAGTGGGTGGGTTGGGGTTGTGGTGGAGGGGGGAGTGGATTGGGGGGGGGGAATAAGTGGATGGGGTTGGGAAATGGATGGGGGTGGAGGAATAGATGGAGATGGAGTGGAGAAATGGGTGGGGGAGGAGGGGTGGGAGAGAGGGGAGTGGGTGGGGATGGGGCTCTGGATGGGGATGCGGTACTAGATGGGGAGGGGGCAGTGGATGAGGTGGGAGTGGGTGGAGTTGGGGAAGTGAGTAGGGGTGGGGGAGTGGGTGGAGATGGGGGCAGTAGATGGGGATGGGAGTGGATGGGGGTGGGGGAGTGGATGGGGTAGGGAAATGCATAGGGGTGGAGGAGTGGGGGAGTGAGAAAGTGGATGGGGATGGGGGAGTGGATGGGGGTGGGAGAGTGTGGGGATGGGGGCAGTAGATGGAGGTGGAGGAGTAAGTGGGAGGGGGGGAGTGGGGAGGGGGTGGGGGCAATGGAGGGGGTGGGGAGTGGTTGGGGAGAGGGTGGTGGGTGGGAGACCAGGGCAGTGGATGGGGGTGGAGGAGTGGATGGGGGCCGGCGGGGGTGGGGGAGTGGGTGAGGGAGTGGATGGGAGTGGGGGAGTGGGTGGGGTTGGGGGTGTGGGTGTAGGGGAGGGGAAAATGCCCTTGAGCTCAGTGGCTTGCAGACCATTTTAGAGAGCAATTGAGAGTCCACCACCATCGCTGTGGCTCTGGAGTCACATATAGGCCAGGTGAGGTAAGGACAGCAGATTTCCTTCCCAAAAAATATTAGTGACCCAGATGGAGTTTGTTGACAACCAATAGCAGGTTTTTGTGACAATTGTTCCATTACTGGGACTAACTTTCATTGTCAGGTTCTATTAATTGAATTTAAATTCCACCGGATGCTGCAGTGGGTTTTGAACCCATGTCCCTCAGACCATTTGCTTGGGTCTCAGAGCCCAGTGACATTACCACTTCTCCACTATCTCCCTATCAGGTTCTTTAGGATGTTCCTGGGGGTGAGCAGGCTGGTATATGGATTCAAGTCTCTCCCCCTCTGCAGGCATTATTTTTTGCTCCTTCTTTCTCTGGTTCTTCTCTCATTATTCAGAAACACGTCCCAGGATCGATATTTCCACCTCAGGAAATGCTGGAACTGGGATTCCACACACACCCGAGCTTCTCCTGTTCTCCTCGGTGCTCACAATGAGCTAACCCCCACTCAGTGGGCGCAATTTTCTGATCTTTTGTCAATGTGCCACCTTAGGCGAGGTTAGCCCACTGGCGGTGGGTGACGCTGTAATTTTTAAATCACTGACAAAGGAAAGTGAGGATGTGGCTCTCCTGATGTCACACGGGGACGGGGCGGGGGGGGGGGGGGGGGGGGGAGCGGTAGTATGGTGGTGGGAAGGGGTGTGTGCATACACACACATGCACACACACACACACATACACACGCACACACACACGCACATGCTAACAGGTAGACAGATGCACAGACACACACACACACTCACACATACATACACACATGTACGCACACATGTTTACACACACATATACACACGTATACACAACACATGCACACACACATGTATATACACACACACATGTATGCAAACACACGCACACACACACGCACACACACGCACACACACACGTACACACACATATACACACACACACACATGCTAACAGGCAGACAGATGCACAGACACACATACATGCACATAGATGCACACACAGTCACACATACATACACACATGTACACACAACACACGTACACACACATATACACACACACACACATGCTAACAGGCAGACAGATGCACAGACACACATACATGCACATAGATGCACACACAGTCACACATACATACACACATGTACACACAACACACGTACACACACATATACACACACACACACACATGCTAACAGGCAGACAGATACACAGACACACACACATGCACATAGATGCACACACAGTCACACATACATACACACATGTACACACAACACACGTACACACACATGTATATACACACACACGTACACACATACATACGCAAACATATGCACACACACACACACACACACACACACTCACTTGCGTGCTCTGGCAGGTTCTGCTCATCAGGTGCACATTGTAGAGGAACTGTTGTGATTCAGGTTGATGGACAATTTCACACTGGGTGCCTGTCAGGTATAAAGACCTGATCATGATATTTAAATTGATGCAAATGGAGATCCCGACTTGTCAAGCAGAGGATTCCTGTTACAGCATTGGTGAGCTGGGGACAGCAATCCATCAGGCAAATCTTGTCAGTTTCAAAGCTGTTTTGGGATTCCTGCCAAACCAAACATGGGACCGGACCCCCCTCCCCCTCCCCCCCAGATTGCCGTTTGACAACAGCTGCTAATTCCCATGTCAGGAGGATTTTGTGCGATGGGGAACTCTTGGTGGGAGTGAGGTACTACAAAGGCCCAGGCTCGATGTCCAGACCACAAAGTTAATCGATCTGTGAGGTGGGTGAGGGTAGGGTGGAAATGAGGTCGAGGGGTTTGAGATGGAGGATGGTGGAGTTGGGAGGTGAGACTAATGGTGGGTGACAGTTGCTGTGGTTGTAGGGGGATTGAGATAATTGGGAGTAGGAGCCTGCAGGGGTTTGATCAAGGCTGCAGGGTGGGAATGGGGTGGGGAGGAGGGGTGTCTGTGGGGACGTGTAGTTCTGAAGCTGATGTCAAGTTCCAAGGGCTGGAGAGATTGAAGAAAATAAAACTGGCCAGGCCTTTCTTCGTGACTGACAGCCATCGACTATCCCCTTTCCCCCAGCCTCACTCCACCTTCATCCCTCACTGGAGAATCAAATACTTCTGTGATGCCTCCCATAGTTGAACAGCCTGCTGAAACTCATTAGCGCTCATGCAGGTGTGGTGCGCTAATGGCCTCCTGTAGGTATATGAATGGACTAGTTGTAGTACCAGTAACCCAGAGACAAGTCTTGTGGCACCATGTCCCTAGCTCTGGGTTCAAGTCCCACCACTGCCCAGTGGTATTATTGCTAGACTATTAATCCAGAAACTCAGCTAGTGTTCTGGGGACCCAGGTTCGAATCCTGCCACGGCAGATAGTGGAATTTAAATTCAGTAAAAAAAAATCAGCAATTAAGAATCTACTGATGAAACCATCGTCAGGAAAAACCCACCTTGTTCACTAATATCCTTCAGGGAAGGAAATCTGCCGGCCTCAGCTGGCCTGGCCTACATGTGACCCCAGAGCCACTGCAATGCAGTTGACCCTCAATAAATTGTCCCTGAATTGGATCTCCCTTAAATCTCGCGCATATATAATTCCCTAAATTTGCACGCCCTTTATTGTGGTAGACACTAGAGATAGATAAAAACATCGACGATCGACAGAAGACTTGGATAAGGCACTCACTGAGTGTTAAAATGGGCAGCGCGGGCTTGTAGGGCCGAAGGGCCTGTTTCCTGTGCTGTTTATTGTTCTTTGCTGTTTGTAGGGATGAGCAATAAATACTGGCCCAGCCAATGAGGCCCATGTCCCACGAATGAAGGAAAAAAAAAACCCACGGTCTGAGGTCCATGGAATGTGTGTTTGTAAAGTGATCATTGAGGCTGGTTATCAGCCTTTATGTCTTTCTGATGGTGGGTGGAGAGTTTTCTTGTCGGCTGCACTGCAGAAGGCATCAGTATTTAACCGAACATAATCACGGACCAATACAATGGACAGTCAATGGTCACCAACACTTTCTCAGAGCACCCGGAACTGGAGGTAAACAGAGACACCCTACCACGGCCAATGGAGGATTTGAATTCAGTTAATCAGTAAAAAGCAGGTATTCCTGACCTTATAACTTATGAATTGTCATTTAAAAAAGGTCTTCAGGGTGGCAGGGTAGCGCAGTGGTTAGCACTGCTGCTTCACAGCTCCAGAGATCTGGGTTCAATCCCCGGCTCGGGCCACTGTCTGTGTGGAATTTGCACATTCTCCTCATGTCTGTGTGGATTCCCTCTGGGTACTCCTCCCACAGTCCAAAGTTATGCAGGTTAGATTGATTGGATATGGTAAAAATTGGTCCTTAGAGCCCTGAGATGTGTAGGTTAGAGGGATTAGGGCTGGGAGATTGGAGTAGGGCCTGGGTAGGATTGTGGTCAGTGCAGATTCAATGGGCTGAATGGCCTCTTTCTGCACTGTAAAGATTCTATAATTCTTCTGGTATCCTTTCGGAAGGAAACCTCTTGTCCTTATACAGATTGACAGGTAAGGCGGGTGACCTTTCCCTGCTCTCTGAAATGATGCAGCATTTATGAGCAATAATTGTGGCCATCCCATCAACATTCTGTGAATAAGATAACAAATATACCGATAGCACATTCTGGAGTTGGAACGGGGGGAGGTGGCGTGCGCTGGTGATGATTAGGGAGTGTCCCGGGAGAATCTAATCAAACAACGGGTTAATGCGCTTCAGTGGTATTCCAACTAAAATTGGTATTTAAATGGTATTCTAAACATGGGCTGGAGCCCACGTTCGCTGTGGCAGCCACTAACCATTTGCCCTGCTGAATAATGGATCTAGTGCAGTGCGTCTGATTGAGGATCAGCGATTTAAAAATGCGGGGTATGAATTATACAGATATGAGGAGCACATTCCAGTAGCGAAAGGACATTGTAACAGGGGCTGCGAGAAATAAAAGGAGGCCGGGATCAGCGTATATTTTTAGACCTGTGCTGAGTTCTCACAAACGTTTAATAGCTTGCTGCTCTTCAAACTATGAGGTGGGAAGAATTGACTTGGCTGTAAATCATTATGTGATTAGGAAGCAGCAAAGAGTGTCTGGAATCACAGAGTCACTCTTCCCCTCTCTACACACATTACATCCCAGTGAGGGGAGACTATCTGACAAGGGACAGTGAATTAATCCTGGAAAGCCAGAGGGAAACTGAATCTTAATACCTACAAACATGGATTTTTGTTGAGTGTATTTTAAATAAAAACAGAGGAATAGCTTTTTTTTGTCGCAGGTTTGGTTTCTGCTGTGGGGTACTCATTGAGGACGCATTAGCACTGCTGCCTTGCAGTGCCGGGGACCGGGGTTCAATTCTAGCCTTGGGTCACTGTCTGGGTAGAGTTTGCACGTTCTCCCCAGGTCTGTGTGGGTTTTCTCTGTGTGATCCGGTTTCCTCCCGCACTCCAAAGATGTGCCAGTTAGGTGGATTGACCATGCTAAATTGCCCCTTAATGTCAGAGGATTAATATGGTTATAGGGATAGGGTCTGAGTGGGATTGTTATTGGTACAGGCTCGATGACCTCCTTCTGCACTGTAGGGACTCTATGATGAGTGGACACACAGCAGGTTCGGTGCTGAACCTTTTAACCCGAGCACTGGCCAGTATGTGGACTCTACCCTGTTCACTGACTCTGGCTGTCGCAGCCTGGGTGCTCTGGGAGGAACCATTATGTCATTCTCCAGCCAATCACTCTCAGGAAAACGTGAAATGAACCCTAGAGATGACCGACTGCAGGACTCTTCATTCGACCTCTGTGGCAAAGTTCCCAGTTGGGGACCAGTGCCTTCTTGCTGATGCTGAGCAGATTGATGGGGGCGGGGGGTAGAGGGGGGAGCAGGGGAAGAGTGGAATTTGGGTCCCATGCTGAGAGCATCCTTCCCGGGACACTCTCCTCTCATCCTCCCCCCCATCATTCTTAATTATTACTGATTGGTTGAAGCATAAGGAGCAATACTCTGCTCAGTAAGCCTTACTTTTCATTCAGAAAGCTATCATTAAAAGAATAGCTATTCCGACATAATGTTTACACCCCCAAGCCATATTTGTAAATCTCAGCCCACTTTACTATCTCGTACGCTGACTTAAATTGTACAACATGGCCTGAACTTTTGATTTAATCAATCTTTGGATAGACTTGAGCGTGATGTGATTTTATGTAATTGACTGAGTAAATGTCAAGCTGCAGTCTCAGCACAGCTCAGGCATGTCGAGAGAATGTGTTCGGAATACCATCCCCAGGGGCTGATGCTCTGAGGCAGCTCCCTCACTGCAGCGCTGCTTTACAGGCCAGTGTGTGTACCCATCACTGCAGCAAGCAGCCTATAGCTCACTCCCTCATCCCATTACACTTCATATCGGCCTTGGTTCTTTTAGTTTGCTGTGACTATTGGTTTTGTCAGCCTGTCGAGCTGGCCAGAGGAGTTCAGAGCTTGCCGAGCTAAGCCTAGAGGGTGTTACTGTTGTGTAGCCTCGCTGACTGGGTTCATTGCCAATCCACCCAGACATGAAGGGACTTGGCCAATCCATCGAACCTGCACATCTTTGGAGGAAATGTTAGGGGTAAGTTTTTCACTCAAAGGGTGGGGAGTGAATGGAATCGGCTGCCGTCGGTGGTGGTAGAGACGAACTCGCTGGGGTCTTTTAAAAGACTTCTGGATGAGTATGTGGGATCTAGTGGGATTGGGGTTATAGATAGATCTATGGCTTGGTAGGTATAGATGTGATCGGCGCAACTTGTGGGCCGAAGGGCCTGTTTGTGCTGTAGTGTTCTATGTTCTATGAAACCGGAGCGCCCGTGCAGACACAGGGAGGATGTGTAAACTCCCCACAATCACCCAAGCCGGGAATTGAACCCAGGTCCCTGGAGCTGTGAGGCAGTAGTGCTAACCACTGTCCCACCCCCCACATTCAGTCACTTTTCTCCTTCTCCAACCCTCTCACATTCTAGAAATAGGCGTTCCTGGGCCACCTGATTTCCAGTGCTAGGATTAAGGTTGCTCAGTAGACCCGCACCTCCAAGAAATGGGCACCAACATGGGCCAACGTCCAGATTTTTTGATTTGTCCTTAGCTATTGAACGTTATATTAACGTTTTGCACTTCCTCGTACTCTGGCCAATGTTAGCGCTTTCTAGAATGTGGGAGGGTTGGAGAAGGAGAAAAGTGTCTGGACATGGGGGGGGGTGGGACAGTGGTTAGCACTACTGCCTCGCAGCTCCAGGGACCTGGGTTCAATTCCCAGCTTGGGTGACTGTGGAGAGTTTACACATTCTCCCCGTGCCTGCGTGGGCACTCCAGTTTCCTCCAAAGACGTGCAGGTTCGATGGATTGGCCAAGTCCCTTGATGCCTGGGTGGATTGGCCATGTGCAGGAGTTACGGGTATAAGGTGGGGGAGTGGGCCTATGTCGAGTGCTCTTTCAGAGGGTCGGTGCAGACTCAGTGGGCCGAATGGCCTCTTTCTGCACTGCAGGGATTCTCTGGACTGATCTAAGCCTGTCAGCAGCTTTTACACGTGACCCCTCAATGCCCTCAATCTCTGTGAAACCGCTGATTGGGAAACTGTACTGGAGCAGGAGCCTAAGTGGTGCAAAGAAACAGACTCATCTTTAGTTTATTAACACAGCCGACTTCTCAGCAGCACAGATTTATGCTTTCAAACTGATGACTTTCATTCCCTGGAGAGACCGAGCCAGCAGTATATTAGCCAGCTTTATCTCTCAGTCTGTTCATGTTTTTCTAATCCATTTATAAATGGCCTTCTCTCAGTCTTACAGCGCCTCATAGTTCTTCATTGCTCTATTTATTAACTTAAAATCCTCGCCAATACAAAACATTATCTCTGCATAGACTGTGTACTCTGACTCCATTTAAAAGACATTAACAAAGGGCTTTCTTTGTGAGTTCAATGTTTCTGAAGGTGAATAATGGGCAAGGAAACATTTCCAGTGCTGACACCCAAAACCAGCATCACAGTCCTGTCAAGTACTGGGGTACAGCATGGGATTTAACACCAATACAGGCCAGAATTCTCCAACCCCGCCTGCAGCTGGGATTTTCCAGTCTCGCTGTTGTGAACGGAGATTTGGCTGAGCGCCAAATTCCCCGTTCTCAGTAGACCGGAGACCGGAGATTTCCAGCCGCCATGTCGCACAAGCCGGGTTTTCTTCCCAGGGAAGGAATTGCCCGTAAATAACTCCAAGCGTGGACTGTGTTCCTGTGGAAGCTTCTGGAACTTTTATAATGGACACCCCCACCTCCCCCAACCCGTCCCGCCATGGCGACTCCTAAAACACGTTTCCCTTGCTGATTCAACAAAAAAAACCTCCCTCAAGATTCTGTAAAATGGACTTACTGTGGCAGGAGACATCCCTGTGAATGGATATACGGAGATAATTTCCTTATGTGCAACTCACATTGTTTCATGTTCACACAGAATCACTAGACTTTAGATTCTCTGGGCTGTGTTTTTAACCTGTTGTGTTGACTTGGAAACCTTTAGCAGTGATGAGTGGATCTTGACTCTGGGATTCTCAACCTCCATTCCCGAGCTGTCTCGCAAGTGTGAGGTGTTTCCTGTCAAAAGTGCACATCTGGCCCTTCTGACCTGGTGTGGAGATGCCGGTGTTGGACTGGGGTAAACACAGTAAGAAGTCTCACAATACCAGGATAAATCCAACAGGTTTATTTGGTAGTGCAAGCCACTAGCTTTTGGAGCATTGCCCCTTCATCAGGTGAATGGGAGTTCTGTTCACAAACAGGGCATATAAAGACACAAACTCAATTTACAAAATAATGGTTGGAATGTGAGTCTTTACACATAATCAAGTCTTACAGGTATAGAGAATGTGAGTGGAGAGAGGGTTAAGTACAGGTTAAAGAGATGTGTATTGTCTCCAGGTAGGGCAGTTAGTGAGAGCTTGCAAGCCCAGGCCAATCCTGGAGGTTACAGATAGTGTGACATGAACCCAAGATCCCAGTTGAGGCTGTCCAGATGTGTGCATGGGAGCAGAGGCTGATAGCCAAGTTCCGCAAACCTGAGGATAGCCTCAAACGGGATTGTGGGTTCATGTCACACTATCTGTAACCTCCAGGATTGGCCTGGGCTTGCAAGCTCTCACTAACTGCCCTACCTGGAGACAATACACATCTCTTTAACCTGTGCTTAACCCTCTCTCCACTCATGTTCTCTGTACCTTTAAGACTTGATTACCTGAAAAGTCTCGCATTCCAACCATTATTTTGTAAATTGAGTTTGTGTCTTTATATGCCCTGTTTGTGATCAGAACTCCCATTCACCTGATGAAGGAGCAGTGCTCTGTAAGATAGTGGCTTGTACTACCAAATAAACCTGTTGGACTTCAACCTGGTGTTGTGAGACTTCTTTCTTCTGATCTGGTCAGCTCCATTGCAGGGATGGGTACCTCCTATCCTTCCACATTTTACATAGAGTCCATCCACAGAATCCCCACAGTGCAAAAGTAGGCCATTCGGCCCATCGTGTCTGAACCAGCCATAATTGTATCCAACCCCCATTCCCATAATCCTACCTATTTACCCTATTAATCTCCTGATACATAGAGGCAATTTAGCACGGCCAATCAACCTAACCCACACAGAATTGTTGGAGGAAACCAGAGCTCCCGGAGGAAACTCACACAGACACAGGGAGAACGTGCAAACTCCATACTGATAGTGATCCAAGCCAGGAATCAAACCTGGGTTCCTAGCACTGAGAGGCAGCAGTGCTAACCACAGTATCACCATTCTGATCCAAACCCGAGCCAGGTTTCTTAAATTGTTGAGGTTCATGAGAACCCTACACTGCATGAGGGGATCTTTTAAAAGGCAAGTTTTAAACTTCCCCCTCATCCTGCACCCCCTCCGCCCACCAAATACCAAGCTTTGTTCTTTCTCCCACCCTCTTTAACTCGTATGCCCCCATGTCAAGCTTGGCTCTTCCACACACCACCATGACCACCAGGACAATGCAAGGCCCTTCCATTCCCATGGTCCTGCTGTATATCTTCCAGAATCAATGAACCCTATAGTGTTAAAAGTCTGAAGAACCAACTAATAAAAATGCCAATAGAACATAGAACGTAGAACATTACAGTGCAGAACAGGCCCTTTGGCCCTCGATGTTGCGCCGACCAATTAAGAAAAAGCAATGACCCTCTAACCTAAACCATTCCCTTTTCATCCATAAACTTATCTACTGACCTCTTAAACGCCCCCAAACTTGGTGCATCTACAACTGCTGCAGGCAGGGCATTCCATACCCTTACCACCCTCTGGGTAAAGAACCTACCTCTGACATCCGTTCTTTAACTACCACCCCTTAATTTAAACCTATGTCCCCTCGTGCTAGCTTTCTCCATCCTCGGTAAAAGGCTATCACTGTCCACCCTATCTAAACTTCTAATCATCTTATATGTTTCAATAAGATCTCCACTTAGCCGCCTTCTTTCTAATGAAAACAACGTCAAATCTCTCAGCCTCTCCTCATAAGACCTGACCTCCATACCAGGCAACATCCTGGTAAACGTCCTCTGCACCCTCTCCAATGCCTCCACATCTTTCTTATAATGCGGGGACCAGAACTGCACACAATACTCCAAGAGCGGCCGCACGAGAGTTTTGTACAGTTGCAACATGACATTGCGGCTCCAAAATTCAATCCCCCTACCAATAAAAGCCAAGACTCCATATGCCTTCTTAACAACCTTATCGACTTGATTGCCAACTTTCAGGGATCTATGCACATATACACCAACATCCCTCTGTTCATCAACACTATTAAGAGTCCTACCATTAGCCCTATACTCTACACATTTATTACTCCTGCCAAAGTGAATTACCTCACACTTTTCCACATTAAACTCCATTTGCCACCTCTCGGCCCAGCTCTGCAACTTGGCCAAGTCCCTCTGCAAACTATAACACCCCTCTTCACTATCTACCACTCCACCGACTTTAGTGTCATCTGCAAATTTACTAATCCATCCTTCAATACCTTCATCCAGATCATTTATAAAAATTACAAACAGCAGGGGCCCCAAAACAGATCCCTGAGGTACGCCACTTGTAACCGAACTCCATGATGAATAATTTCCATCAACCACCACCCTCTGTCTTCTATCAGCTAGCCAATTCCTAATCCAATTAGCTAAATCACCCTCAATCCCATACATCTGCATTTTCTGCAGAAGCCTTCCATGGGGAACCGTATCGAATGCCTTACTAAAGTCTATATATACCACGTCAACTGCCTTACCCCCATCCACCTCTTTGGTCACTTTTTCAAAAAACCCAATAAGTTTAGTAAGGCACGACCTATCCTTCACAAAACCATGCTGACTATCCCCAATCAATTCATTTCTCTCTAAATAACTATAAATCCTATCCCTAATAATTCTTTCCAATACTTTGCCCACAACAGAAGTAAGACTCACTGGTCTATAATTCCCAGGAAAGTCTCTATTCCCCTTCTTGAACAATGGGACAACATTCGCTATCCTCCAGTCTTCCGGCACTATACCTGTAACCAACAACGACCTAAAGATCAGAGCCAGAGGCTCTGCAATCGCCTCTCTCACCTCCAGAGAATCCTAGGGTAAATCCCGTTCGGCCCAGGGGACTTATCTATTTTCAAACCTTCAAGAATATCTAGCACATCCTCCTTATCTACTTCAATACTTTCCAGTTTACAACCCTATATCCCAGTGTTCTCCACAACTACATTTACATCTCCCTGCGTGAATACAGAAGAGAAATATTTGTTCAGTGCCTCTCCAATCTCTTCAGGCTCCACGCATAACTTCCCACTGCTGTCTATGACTGGACCTAATCTTGCCCTAACCAATCTTCTATTCTTAACATATCTAAAGAAAGCTTTAAGATTCTCCTTGATTCTATCAGCCAAAGTCTTCTCGTGTCCTCTTTTAGCTCTTCTCAACTCACTCTTTAGCTCCCTCCTGGCTAATCTATAGCTTTCCAGTGCATTAACTGAACCTTCAAGCCTCATCCTGACATAAACCTCCTTTTTCCTTTTAACTAGCGAATTAATTTTTTTAGTACACCATGGTTCCCTTACTTGACCATTTCCTCCTTGCCTGACAGGGACATGCTTATCAAGGACTCGCAGTAGCTGCTCCTTGAATAAGCTCCACATTTCAGATGTGGAGCTTATTCAAGGAATCAATTACCCTGATTCTTTGAATTTTCAAAAGCCACAAACAACAAACCCTTGAAATCACTTTACATATGTAAACAAACATTGTTAGATTGACTGGAGAGACCAGAGATCGTGAGCTGTCAATCAAACAATGTTTTCTCTGGGCAGCGGGTGTTCATGTATTATAATGGCTCTCGGCCAAACCTTATGCACAATTTGTAGTTTTTGAAACTTCAAAGGGCCTGGATGATTTGTTAACTTGCAACTCAGACTTACTTTTCAATTGGGGAAACTTCCCAATAGATTGATCTTTTTCAAAGTTTTTTTTTAAACACCCAAGTCAAGTGGATTTAAGCAGTCAAGTCGATAAGGTTGTTAAGAAGGCATTCAGAGTCTTAGCTTTTATTGGTAGGGGGATTGAATTTCGGAACCGCAACGTCATGTTGCAACTGTACAAAACCCTAGTGCGGCCGCACTTGGAGTATTGTGTGCAGTTCTGGTCCCCACATTATAAGAAAGATGTGGAGGCATTGGAGAGGGTACAGAGGAGGTTTACCAGGATGTTGCTGGTATGGAGGGCAGGTCTTATGAAGAGAGGCTGAGGGATTTGAGGGTGTTTTCGTTAGAAAGGAGGCGGCTAAGAGGGGACCTAATCGAAACATATAAGATGATTAGAGGTTTAGATAGGGTGGACAGTGATAGCCTTTTTTCCTAGGATGGAGAAAGCTAGCACGAGGGGACACAGCTTTAAATTAAGGGGTGATAGTTATAGGACGGATATCAGAGGCAGGTTCTTTACCCAGAGGGTGGTTCGGGAGTGGAATGCCCTGCCTGCGGCAGTTGTAGACGCGCCAAGTTTGGTGGCGTTTAAGAGGTTAGTTGATAAGTTTATGGAAGAGAAGGGAATGGTTTAGTTTGGAGGGTCATTGCTTTTTTATAATGGTTGGCGTAACATCGAAGGCCGAAGGGCCTGTTCTGTGCTGTAATGTTCTATGTTCTATGTTCTATGTTCTATGTTCTACCCCACTTTACATTGTAGGGTTCAATGATCGAGAAAGTGTACATTGGATCAATGAGGATAGAAGTGCCATACCTCAGCATGGATGGGTCATGTGGGCTCATGGGGTGAGTGAAATGGCAGAACCTGGAGTAGGAGGCATGAGGTGGCATGGATGAGGCATGAGGGTTGTTTGGGGAGGGGAGAAGATGTGAGGGAAAAAGAAAGTAAGAATAAGAGTGTGAGAAGTTCTCTAAAAGCATTTGAAGCCAGAATAGCACATGGAGGCCTCCGTGTTCTCACTAATAAAATAGAACACGCTAGTTCTGGTTATTGGAAACTGAAGGGGAAGCCCATGGATCTGATAATGTTCCATGCGACTAGTGCTGAGGAGGATGTCCCTGTGAGTACAGTAACAGATCAGGCAGTGACCCTAGCAGTGGGAATCAGCAATCATTGGCCAGATTGGATTTGTGTTGCTTTGCCCAGGACATGCCTGGGCAATTGCTGGGTAGATGCCAGTGTTGTAGCTTTACTGGGTAGGGACCCACCTAACTCTGGAGCACAAACCTTCAGTACTACTGTTGGGAATTTGTCACGATGCAGAGTTACTGATGTTGGACTGGGGTAAACACAGTAAGAAGTCTCACAGCACCAGGTTTAAGTCCAACAGGTTTATTTGGTATCACAAGCCACTAGCTTTGGGGCGAGTGGCTCGTGCTACCAAATAAACCTGTTGGACTTTAACCTGGTGTTGTGAGACTTCTTATTTTGTCGGGACCCAGACTCTTTGCAGTATTCCATGCCTCCAACTATTTCTTCATATCACCACATTCTTTAGGAAGCAGGAGGGAAGTGTGTTCCGGTGGTTTGTTTTCCAGTCTGGAAATCACTTTGGAATACTGATAGTTCTGGACAAGATTTTCTATTGGTTGTGGAATTCATCTGATTCAGTCTGAGAGATGAAGATCAGGAGTCTGCGTGCTTCGCCAGACCACCAGAGAGAGTCATAGAATCATTGAGGTTTACACATGGAAACCGGCCCTTTGGCCCAACTTGCCCATGCTGTCTTTTTTTTTAAACTCTTAAACTAATTCCAATTGTCTGCGTCTGACCCAGATCTCTCTTTATCCATCATACCCATGTAACTGTCTAAAAAGACAAAATTGTACCCACCTCTACTACTACCTCTAGCAGCTTGTTCCAGACACCCACCACCCTCTGGAAAAACTTACCCCTCTGGACATTTTTGTATCTCTCCCCTCTCACCTTAAACCTATGCCCTCTAGTTTTAGGCTCCCTTACCTTCAGGAAAAACATATTGACTATCCACCTTGTCTATGCCCCTCATTATTTTATAGACCTCTATAAGGTCACTCCTCAGCCTCCTACGCTCCAGTGAAAAAAGTCCCAGTCTATTCAGCCACTCCTTATAACTCAATCCATCAAGTCCTGATGGTATCTTAGTGAATCTTTTCTGTACTCTTTCTAGTTTAATAATATCCTTTCTATGATGGGGTGACTAGAATTGCACACAATATTCCAAATGTGGCCTTACCAATATCTTGTACAACTTCAACCAGACATCCCAACTCCTGTGTTCAATGTTCTCACTGATGAAACCAAGCATGCTGAATGCCTTCTTCATCACTCTATCTACATGACCCCACTTTCAAGGAGCTATGAGCCTGTAACCCTAAATCTCTTTGTTCTGTAACTCTCCCCAACACCCTACCATTAACTGAGTAATTCCTGGTTCAATCTACCAAAATGCATCACATCGCATTTGTCTAAATTAAACTCCATCTGCCATCCGTCAGCCCACTGGCCCATTTGATTAACATCCCGTTGCAATTGGAGATAACTTTCTTCACTATCGACTATGCTACCAATCTTGGTGTCATCTGCAATTACTAACCATGCTTTCTACATTGTCATCCAAATCATTAATTTAGAACATAGAACAACATAGAACATAGAACAATACAGCACAAACAGGCCCTTCGGCCCACGAGTTGCGTCGATCACATCTACCAATCCACAGACCTATCTATAACCCCCTATCCTATTCTTTTCCATATACTCATCCAGAAGTCTTTTAAAAGACCCAGTGAGTTTGCCTCAACAACCTCCGACGGCAGTCGGTTCCATTCACTCACCACCCTCTGAGTGAAAAACCTACCCCTGACATCTCCTTTGTATTTGCTTCCCTGCACCTTAAATCTGTGTCCTCTTGTAGTGACCATTTCAGCTCGGGGAAATAGTCTCTGAGAATCCACCCTATCTATTCCTCAAATTTAAATGACAAATAACAGTGGACCCAGCACTGATCCCAGAGGCCCAGGCCTCCAGTTTGAAAACAACTCTCTATAATCACTCTCTGGCTTCAGTCAATTTTGTATCCATTTAGATTCCTCATCCTGGGTCCTGTGAGATTAACCTGATGCATCAACCTTCCAAGCCATAAGAGGCAAAGTTGAAGTGACATCGAGAATCACCACAGTCATGAGAGAAGGTTTGATTGACCGACCAAAGTTCAGCCAGAAATTTCTGCCCACAGCGGACAGGATTGGAAAGTCTCCCACAGGATTGGAAAATCTCATACAGGATTGGAAAATCTTCCACAGGATTGGAAAATCTCACAGAAGATTTGAAAATCTCACACGAGATTTCTTTGGAATGTTAATGCTGTGAATTTGATGAACACATTATGCTCTTTAACGCGTTTCATTGAAGACTGTGCTAATTAAAAGCTTCCAGGTGACTGGTTATTCCTGTCTCATCTCAGGATGGCAATTGGATTTAGCGCTGCGAACATTTTAACAGCTCATTTGCTGAGGCAATGTTGACAATGCATTGCTTCGTTGTCTGAATGAAAAGTCTGCCTGCTTGCTGCTTCCTCTGAGGGATTCCGTGTCTCCCCTTTCTAATCGAACCCAGTCAGGAGTCACGTAGGAGCTTTGGTTCTTATCAACTTAAGTTGATTGGCCATGGTAAATTGCCTCTTAGTGTCGGGGCCCAACAGGGTAAATATAAGGCATTACAGGGATAGGGGGCTGGGTGGGAATGTGGTCAGTGTAGACATGATGGTTTCCTTCTGCACTGTAGGGATTCTATGATTCTATGAACTTATAGACCTTTGCCTCAGTGATATAATCACTGTTTCTCCCATACTCTATGAACTGTATGCACTTGTCTGGACTCAGTTGGAGGAATTTCCCCTTCCTGCCCGCCACAGGAACCGCAGTTGGGGAGGCCGGCAGACATGCAAAAGTCTATTGACATTGGGTGGGATTTTCCAGTTGTGGGGTGCGTGTAGCTGGAATATCCTGCCCAGTATGTGGGGAATTGTAGACCCAAAGTTGTAGTCTGGTCCTTTGCAATTCCACACACTCCCATGCCAGCCTTCATAGCAATGTCAAATCTGGTAGGCCATTCAGCCCTTCGAACCTGCTCCGCCATTCTATATGATCATGGCTGATTGTATCTCAGCCTGAACTCCACTTTCAGCCCTGTCACTCTATCTTGCTCCAGTGCATCAAACGAGCCAGGCACAGCCCATTCCCGATTCCTGGATTCAATTGGAAAAGATTCACAAAATCTTCATTCCCATTCACCTTCCTGATCAGATTTGCCTGGAGTGACTTTGATCTTGGCAGAGTTACGAAAGCCCACAACTGTGTTACAGTCTTCTTAACCCAATGTCTGAATAAACTGGGAGGGAAGTGGTCCTGGTCTGTGATTAGAATCCTGAAACTCTTCAGTTACTTCTTGCCTTGTGCTAACAACACAAATGTTTTCACCGACGATGCTTTGAAGATGGAATGTTTCCTGAGCCGGAACATGAGGCCCAGAATAGCAGGCTGAGCTGTTGGGTAAGGGATCCACAGGGAGTACAGCCAAGGGCAAGGCTTCCAATGGCTACCACTTCCCTTCCAGATGCCAGGTTCCTCAATCAGGCACTGATTTGCTTCAAACCCAGTAGCCCAACCTTGCTGAGGGCCCACAGAGAGCTCTGCATGGGTTTGTGTGTCACATTCCTCACATGGTAACCCCTCTCCTGTCACTGCTGGGCTACTACCAGTGCTGATCAAATGGGGTCTTTATGTGAGAATTGATTGTCTATTAAAAGGCCTCAATTAGCTGTAGGCATTCTTCTTCAAGGTTCTGTTAACATTCTTCCTTAACTGTGGACA
Source organism: Sphyrna mokarran (assembly GCA_024679065.1). Lineage (NCBI taxonomy): Eukaryota > Metazoa > Chordata > Chondrichthyes > Carcharhiniformes > Carcharhinidae > Sphyrna > Sphyrna mokarran. Next base: position 40,830,172 of record JAGIQG010000024.1, read on the forward strand.
CCAAAATAGCACCCAGTACTCTAAAATGTGGCAAGGGGTGCTCAGCAAGGCCCTATACATTTGTATTAACTATTCTTCCACTCCATCTCCTTGCAATGAAAACCAAAATGTAATTTGCCTTCTTGTTCACTAACATTTTTTTAATTCATTTCAGGGACGTGGGTGTCACTGACTGGCCAGCATTTGTGATGTGGAGCTGCCGATGTGGATTGGGGTAAGCACAATGAGAAGTCTCACAACAACAGGTTAAACTCCAGCAGGTTCATTTAGTGGCAATAGCCACTAGCTTTCAGGACAGTCTCCTTCATCAAGAGAGTGGGAGTTCTGTTCATAAACAGGGCATATAAATACATAAACTCAATTTACAAAATAATGGTTGGAACGCGAGTCTTTATAGGTAATCAAGTCTTAACGATACAGACGATGTGAGTGGAGAGAGGGTTAAGCACAGGTTAAAGAGAAGTGTATTGTCCCAGCTGAGATGGTTATGGAGAGTTTACAAGCCCAGGCAAGTTGTGGAGGTTACAGATAGTCATAAAGGTTTACAGCATGGTAACAGGCCCTTCGGCCCAACTTGTTCATGCCAGCCTTATTTTATTTGAAAACCTCGAAGCTAGTCCCAATTGCCCACATTTGGCCCATATCCCTCTATACCCATCATATCCATGTAACTATCTAAATGCTTTTTAAAAATTGTACACGCCCCTACTATTACCTCTGATAGCTTGTTCCAGACACTCACCACCCCATGTGTGAAAAAATTGCCCCTCTGGACATTTTTGTAACTCACTCCTCTCACCTTAAACCTATGCCCTGTAGTTTTAGACTCCACTACCTTTGGGAAAAGATATTGACTATCTAGCTGATCTGTGCCCCTCATTATTTTATAGGCCTCTATAAGATCACTCCCCAGCCTCCTACGGTGCAGAGAATAACGTCCCAGTCTACTCAGTATCTCATTATAACTCAATCCATCAAGCAGTATCCTAGTAAATCTCTTCTGTACTCTTTTTAATAATATCCTTTCTATAATAGGGTGACCAGAATTGTACATAGTATTCCAAGTGTGATCTTACCAATGTCTTGTACAACTTCAATAAGATGTCCCAACTCTTGTATTCAATGTTCTGTCTGATGAAACCAAGCGTGCCAAATGCTGTCTTCACTATTCTGTCCACCTGTGACTCCACTTTCAAGGAGATATGAACCTGTACCCCTAGATCTCTTTGTTTTGTAACTCTCTCCAATGTTTTACTAATAATTGAGTAAGTCCTGCCCTGGTTAATCTACCAAAATGCATCACCTCGTGTTTATCTAAATTTATCTCCATCTGCCATTCATCATTCCACTGGCCCAATTGATCAAAATCCCGCTGCAATTGGAGATAGTCTTTCTTACTGTCCACCATACCACCAATCTTGGTGTCATCTGCAAACTTACTATGTCCCCTATGAGAGTGTGACGTGAACCCAAGATCACAGTTGAGGCCATCCTCGTATGCAGAACTTGGCTATCAGTCTCTGCTCAGCGACTCTGCGCTATTGTGTGTCGTGAAGGCCATTTTGGAGAATGTTTACCTGAAGATCAGAGGCTGAATGCCTGTGACTGCTGAAGTGTTCCCCAACAAGAAAAGAACACTTCCTGTTCATTCAACCGTTTGTCATAGTGTCTGCATGGTCTTCCCTATGTATCATGCCTTGGGACATCCTTTCCTGCAGCATTTCAGGTAGACAACTTAGCAGAGTCGCAAGAATATGTACCTTGTAGCTGGTGGATGATGTTCTCATTGAGATAATGGCATCCATGTCAATGATCCAGCACATCTTGCAGAGGTTGCGGTGGTAGGTTTGTGTGGTGCTGTGATCACTGTACTTCTGTAGGTTGGGTAGTTTGCTGCGGACAATGGTCTGTTTGAGGTTGTGTGGGGTTGTTTGAAGGCAAGAAATGGGGGTGTGGGGATGGCCCTGGTGAGATGTTCGTCTTCATCAAATTTTTTGCTGTGGCGCATCAGAACTGTCGATTGATGAGTTGAGCACTATATCTTGTTCTTACGAGAGCGTCTTTCGGCGTCTGGAGGTACCTGTTGCGATTCTCCTGATCTGACCAGATCCTGTGTATATGGAGGGCTTGTCAATATCGGATACGTTTAGGGTGAAAGCTGGAGAAGTGGAGCATCGTGAGGTTATCCATGGGCTTGTGGTACAGTGAGGTGCTGAGGTGACCATCCTTGATGGAGATGCGTCTGTCCAAGAATGCAACTGATTCCGGAGAGTAATCCATGGTGAGTCTGATAGTGGGATGGATCTTGTTGAAGTCATCATATAGTTGTTTCAGTAATTGTTCACCATGAGTCCAAAGGGAGAAAATGTCATCAATATATCTCGTGTACAGCATGGGTTGAAGGCCCTGTGCGGTGAAGAGGCCTTATTTGAACTGTGCATGAAGATGTTGGCATATTGAGGTGCGAATTTGGTCCCCATCGCTGTTCTGTGTGTCTGGATGAAGAACTGGTTGTTGAAGGTGAAGATGTTGTGATTCAGGATGAAGTGGATGATTGTAAAATTGCATCTGGAGATTGGCAGTTGTCAATGTTGAGTACAGAACATTTATTGCTCATCCTTCTTTGCTGGGGCAGTTGAGATTCGACCACATTGCGTGGCTTTGCACGTAGGCCAGACTGGGTAAAGATGGCAGATTTCCTTCCCTAAAGGACATTAGTGAACCAGATGTATATTTCTGATAATGGTTTGATGGCTATCAGTAGATTTTTAATTCCAGTTATTTTTTATTGAATTTAAATTCCACCGTCTGCCTTGGCGGATTCGAACCCAAGTCCTCAAAACATTAGCTAAGTTTCTGAATTAATCGCCTAGATTAATACCACTAGGCCATCACCTTCCTTCATTTTCTGATGTTGTTGCACGAGCACACTATTTTTACATCGTACCTTTTAACAAATCCTCTGTTTTTCTATTCTAATGATCAAAGTGAAGATCTCCACATATCCTCATGTTATACTCCATCTGAAATCCTGTTGCCTGCTCACTTATCTTCTCTATATCCCTGTGTCCTCACATGACTATCATCAGCAAAGCTAGCTACATTGCTCACTGTCTCTTCAATTAAGTTAGTAACACAGATTGTAAATAGCTGAAACCCCAACACTGATTCTTGTGACTCTTCTCTAGTCACAAGTTGAATCATAGATAGATAAACCATCTAACTATTCTAATGCCCTTGAATATGCCCTCTTTTTACCCACTTTTTGTTTCTTGCCCATTAATCAATCCTCTGTTCATGCATAGCGATATTTTCACTGGGGTAGTAATCTAGAGGTCCAGGGTAATAGTCAGGGGACCTGGGTTCAAATTCTATCAGAGAAAATGGTGAAATTTGAATTCAATAAAAAAAATCTGGAATTAGAAGTCTAATGATGATCATAAAATCATTGTTGACTGTCATATAAAAATCCATCTGGTTGACTAATGTCCTTCAGGGAAGGAAATCTGTTGTCCTTATCTGGTCTGGCCTACATGTGAGTCACAGCAATGTGGTTGGCTCTTAAATGACCTCCGAGATGGGCAATAAATGCTGGTCCAGCCAGGGATAGCCACATCTCACGAATTAATAAAAAAAACTTTTGCATGGTAGCTTGTGTTGTAGTACCTTGTACTGCATTTTAGAAATCTACATTTACAGGTTAAGTGTGCAGCATGGCACAGAGAAATCTATAACATAGGAAGAAGCAAAACATGAGTGGAACCAAATAACGGAGTGGTGCCTTCCTGGAGCACGAGAATGTGAGTCCAAACATTTGTGGGATTTTGCCACAGGGTCTGGGATGGTCACTTGCTGTAAGAAGTCTCAGGTTAAAGTCCAACCAATTTATTTGCTAGTAAACTCACAAGCTTTTGGAGTTTGTCTGTACTGTTACGTGCTCTGTCTGAGGCCAGAACTCTCCATTCACCTGACGAAGGGGCAAACTCCGAAAGCTTGTGAGTTCACTAGCAAATGAATTGGTTGGACTTTAACCTGATGTTGTCAGACTTCTTACTGTGTTTACTCCAATCCAACGCTGGCATCTCCACATCAGGGTCACTCTCTTGCACGGGTATGTTGAGCACCTATGCTCTCTGCCTCCTGCTCTTGCCCCCAGCCTTCTGCCAACTTGATGCAGGGGGTTTTTGATAAGACATGAAGTCAAACCTCCCCCTGATGTCCCCTTCTTTGGCTCAGTGCCTTTTTGTGTCTGATTACACGCCTGTGAAGTGTCCTCGGATGTTTTATCAACATTAGAACATGTTAAAGAAGTGCTAAGTTGTTGCTGGTGTTGGAACTAATAATGCCAGAGGCTGATTGCAGATTGTGTAGCTTGTGATATAATGGCACACAATGGTCGCTGAGAAGGATTTGCAGATTTGAAAGCATTACAGCAAGGTTTCCCCATCCAGAAGACGCAAGCTCCCGACATGTGATGTGATTTACAGCCTGCTGCTGAGGCTGGGTAAATTTATTGCCGGAATGTTCTAAAGAAGCACGAGCAGAGCCTGGCAGTGTTGCAGCACATCATAAATCATTCTGGACATTTTCTCAATGTGATTATACTGACAGCTCTTACTGTGTGGCGAAACCCTGTAAAGGAAATCACTGGCAATACTGATTTTACAGCAACAGTAGTTCCCACAGATGGGATAACAATGTCTGGGAATTGTACAGACTCCATTCTGATATCCCCTATAATAAGAGTCAGGAACGCGAGCTGGGGCTGGGATGACACCCATTACCCCAGCAACCCACCTCCCACAGGCGTCAAGGAATGATGTCAACTGTTGGGTCACATCGGAGTAATAGAATCAAGAGTGTCTCTGTGTCAGACTGAGATTGAAGGTACGGATAGCTGATCATTAAAATATCATGAACAGGTTCATAAAATATTCAAAAATACTAATAGAATGGTGGTGTTTAAATCTAGTGGATGAGAATACAAGTGGATTGAAGTCAGATTAAAGCCCTGGAGCAATGCGAATATTTCTAGACACAACACCCCTTTGGAGGATGTATTAGCCTTGAACTAAGTACAATGAAGATTTTTCACAAGGTTACCCAAACTGAGTGTATTTTACCTTTATGCCACTATCAGCACTCTCTATAGTCCTTAACACTACCATGAACACTGCCTTTGTCTTGTGCTGCTTGACAATGACGCGATCACCTGGGGAACGCTGGCACAAAACTGCCCTCCCTGGCACTGCCTCATCCACAAAGCTGTTAAGCTCACGAAGCCAGATGTATTGCTGAAGCACAACTTAAGTGTGAGCTGCGCAAGTCCAGAGCCACCAGTGCGACAACTACACAAGTCTGTCCAATATGTGCCAGGACATTCCGTGCCCGAATTGGCCTGATCAGTCATCTTTAGATACACTGCAACCAGCCTCAAAACGACTCATGGTGTTGAGGTCCTTATCGATGATGATTGATGAACAATATGATGTCTTTCTCAAATCTCTCCTAACTCTCACCTACTCTGGACTCCTATGTTGTCCCACCTGCTCCAGCCTCTCTTTAACAGTATAAAATCATTTTCCTTAGCTCTGAGGGATAGTCAGATTACATTGGCAGGAGCTCTATCACCTTGCTCGCCACAGAATCAGAGCAGGCAAAAGTCTTACAATGGAAACGTCCATTGAAGTCAGGTGGGAATATTGATCTCGCCCATAAAATCCCACCCATTAACTCTGTTTCTCTCCCCACAGATGAGTTTTTCTAGCATTTCTGTCCTTATTTCAGATTTCCAGTGTTGGATTATCTTGCTTTCAAGCAAACTCGGATTGTATTGCCAGAATGTACAAGTTCAAGAGGCTAACATTGCAAGATATATGAAGGGAGCAGTTAAAGATAAACTGAGTTATGACTGGTCCTCAGATGAGGTTCTCCAAGTTTGTTATCCTGGATGAGATCCCTCAGTTTGTTACTCTCTGATCCCCCCACATGAGTCTACAATTTGTTAAAAGCTCAGAAGAGTGTCCCATTTTCTTAATGTCTGACCAGGATTCTGCTAGATTTTTATTGCACGGTAAGGAGGGATGAACTGGCTCCCCATGTTATTTAAACCCCTCCATTGATCTCAGTGAGATTAATCAAAGTGGATTCCTTCCGTCATGGTACCTTTTCTCAGTCCCAATGTTTATGTTTTGAAAGGAGCAATTCTTTCTAGAGTCAAAAAAAGGGAGTTTATCAGCTACTAAATGCAAGAAAGTGATAAGACACTTGCACATACATTTACACAGATTAGAAATGAGAATTGAGCCCAAAGCAGTGTCAGTAAAGAAGATACACGAGCCAATCTGAGACTTATTTCCCGAGAAATCCAAGGGAAGGCCACTAGGGTTTATCACCACTCCATGGTGGCCCTCCCAATATGGAAAAGATGGGGATCCTTTAGTAGCTAAATTGGCTGCCCAATGGGTAACTTACCATGGACAGAGGAAAGATGTTGCACTCTCTTTCCAAAGCTTTTACAACATAGAACATTACAGCGCAGTACTCTGGGCCCTCGATGTTACACCGACCAGTGGAACAAATCTAATGACCCTCTAACCTAAACTATTCCAACGTTATCCATATGCCTATCCACTGACCATTTGAATGCTCTTAAAGTTGGCGAGTCCACAACGACTGCTGGCAGGGCATTCCATGCCCTTACTACCCTCTGAATAAAGACATCCTTCCTATAATTATCACCTCTCAGTTTAAAGCTATGTCCCCTCGTGTTAGCCATCACCATCCGAGGAAAAAAGCTCTCACTGTCTAACCCTCTGATCATCTTATATGCCTCAATTAGGTCACCTCTTAACCTTCTTCTCTCTAACAAAAATAACCTCAAGTCCCTCAGCCTTTCCTCATAAGGCCTTCCCTCCATACCAGGCAACATCCTGGTAAACCTCCTCTGCACCCTTTCCAATGCCTCCACATCTTTCTTATAATGCGGCAACCAGAAATGTACGCACCACCGTAATACGAACCTTTTGCCCACCATAATACGAACCCATCGCCAAAGGGCTGGGAAAATCCTGGCCAGTGAATGATAGATGCACAGCAATCTAAATGAAAATGATTTTATTTTCCTCTTTCCTGCAGCTTGACCATTTAAAACTAGGAGGACGAAAGGTTTAGTTGAAGTGAAGGTGATGACTGTGATTCCGAGGTTTGTCTGTTCTCACTTAACAAAAGGCTTACAGGGATTTGTTCTCTCTAGAGTTGTGAGTGAAATATTAAATGCCAGTGGATATGTTAATTCCATAGATAAGGGTCTAATCCAACTCAGTGGAATATAAGCGAGAGAATTACTTCCTCTGTCTTGCCACTGATAAGAGGGGTGTAAGGTTCCACGGAGCAGTGTTAAATCAGCTTTGCTTTCGTGAATTCCACAAGGATGATCTAGGATTATCCAGGGATGGCACTAGTTATTCAGGACAAACATTTGGCTGATACCAGACCTTGTACTGGAAGATTGAAAACTTTGAGATATCACCCCTTAACTGCGAATATTTCAAGGGATAAGACCATAAGTGGGGGAGACACTTTTGCTGCTTTTGCGAAAGCTAAAGATATTTCAAATTGAAATTTAAGCTTTCGGAAAGGAAGCATGAAAGAAAGTGGTAATCGATGTTGCCCAAGGTTATGGTGCAGCAGGATTGAGAATCAGTGGTGCAAAAATGGGTGATTAACACCAAGTACAGGGCAGACTTTCCGAAACCTGACAAAGTGCTGTCCCACAAATGAGAGACTTACACTGGCACGGCACCGTTAATGATCTGAGCCTAGGCCGGAATACTTTAAGGCTTTTTGATTTGCAGTTACCATCGTAACGAGGGCCAGCAGGTTCACATACCCTGCTTTCAGAACCTTATTACATGGGAAAATATGGGCAGGGTGCTGTGGAAATCTCCCTTCCCCTCTCTCTCCTGCCTTCCCTGCGTCTCCACATTATTCTTTAAAATGAGATTGGTCTTTTCTGTTGACCTGAGAGGCAGATAGGACCTCGTGTAAAACCTCATCTGAATGCAAAAAATTCAGACACTGCAGCAATTCTGTCAGCCATCATCATCGACTGCCTCTCGATTCGAGGATGATGTCTCTCCCGAGTTTCTACCGTGGCTCTGTGTGTGGCTGAACAGGAACAAGAGGTAGAACATCCCATGACGCAGCAGGATCTGGAGTTGCTGCTGTCCTGCAGTAAACCACTTGGGCTCAAAGCAAAATGCAACTCAATGGACAAAGTCATTGCATCTCGATTTGATTTTGATTTAATTTGATTTATTATTGTCGCACGTATTGAAAAATGCATAGTGGAAAGTATTGTTTCTTGCGATACAGACAAAACATGCTGTTCGTAGAGTACACAGGGGAGAAGAAAAGGAGGGAGTGTAGAGTTATAGTCATAGCTAGGGTGTAGAGAAAGGTTTAACTTAATATAAGGTGGGCCCATTCAAAAGTCTGATGGCAGCAGGGAAGAAGCTGCTCTTGAGTAGGTTGGTACATGATCCCAGACTTCTGTATCTTTTTCCCACTGGGAGAAAGTGGAAGACAATATGTCCAGAGGCATGGGGTCCTTGATTATGCTGGCTGCTTTTCCAAGACAGCAGGAAGTGTAGACAATATCAATGGATGGGAGGCTGGTTTGTGTGATCGAGTGGGTTACATTAATACCCCTTCATAGTTTCATGCAGTCTTTGGCAGAGCAGGGGCTGTACCAAGCTGTGATATATCTGGAAAAGATGCTTTCTATGGTGTGTCTGTAAAAGTTGGTGAGAGTCAAAGCAGACATGCCAACTTTTCTTAGCCCCCTGGGAAATTAGAGGCATTGGTGGGCTTAACAATAAGTTTGTTGGTGATCTGCATATCTAAAAACCTGAAGCTGTTGACCATTTCCATTTCAACCCCACTGATGTAGACAAGATCAAGTCCTTACTGTAGTCAGTGATTATCTTCTTCATTTTACTGTCATTGAGGGAGAGAGAATAGCCATCGCATCATTTCATCAGATTCTCTATCTCTTTCCTGTATTTTCTCACATCAAAAGTCCGAAGATTGCAGGTTAGGCTGATTGGCCATGCTAAATTGACTATTAGTGTCCTGAAGTTATGTGCGTTGGAGGGATTAGCAGGATAAATATGTGGGACTTTGGGGATAGGGCCGGGGTGGATGGGATTTCTATTGGTGCAGACCTGATGGGCCAAATAACCTTCTTCTGCATTGTAGAGTTTCTTTTTATCGTCATTATTTGAGAACTGACGCACTATGATGGTGTCATCAGCGAACTTGAAAATCAAATTGGAGGGAAATTTGGCCACACAATCTAAGTGTATAAGGAATGAATAAGAGAATACAGCCTTGTGGGGCACCGGTGTTGACTATGATCAGGGAGCCGGTGTTGTTGCCTATCCTTATTGATTCAGGTCTGTGGGTTAGGAAGTACAGGATCTAATGGCAGAGGGGGGAGCCAAGGCCCAGCTCTTAAAGGTTGACCCCTTATCCTCAAATTCTGACCCCTTAGTTCTGGACTCCCCCACCATTGGAAACATTCTTTCTGAATCTACCCTGTCTAACCCTGTTAGAATTTTATAAGCTTCTGTGAGATCCTCAGTCACTCTTTCAAACCCCATAATCCTAACTGATTTAGTCTCCTCATATGACAGACCTTCCATCCCAGCCTGGTAACCTTTACTGTATTCCCTCTGCAGCAAGGACATCCTCCCTCAGATAAGCACACCAAATCTGCACGCAATATCCAGGTTTGGCCTCACCAATACCCTATACAATTGCAGCAAAACATCCCTATCCTTATACTCAAATCCTCTCACTATGAAGGCCAACATACCACTTGCCTCCTTTACTGCCTGCTATACCTGCACACTTACTTTCAGCGACTGACACACGAGGACACCAAGGTCTCGCTGAGGATCCACCTCCCTCAATATACACCAGTTCAAGCCTGCCTTTCTATTTTTGCTACCAAAGTGGATAACATCACATTTATCCACATTATACTGCATCTGCCAGCAAGGGGGGGTTTAATAGTATGGATGTGATTCAGACAGAGGCAGAAATCTTTCTCAGCAAAGGGAAAAGACCCCAGCTGAGCAACACCAATAGGCAGAGACTTGGGTTAACCTAGAACTCTATACCTGAGGAACTTTACCAGGGAATCACTGCAGAGCTTCAAGTCACACCTTGACCGGAATGGAATAAGTAGGGTTGCCAAGTGTAATTAAATGTATTTTTGGAGGTTCGACTTGCCCTCAAGCTGCGGCCATTTGTCAGTCAGTGTATTATGTCTCCCTACACCAACTGGACAGCAAAAAAGATTCATTATCCAATTGGATAAAGCTTGACTGTCAGCTAAATAGCTTTTTCTTTATATACCATTTGCAATATTTTTATATCTGGCAAAGAGAAATGTTCAAAGAATTCCAATAAAACTTTTTAAATGTCCCAATGATTTTCCATCCTGGAGATTAATTGTTAGTTCCTGGAGGCACCATGTCGATCCCAAAGCGTTGGCAATACTAGGAATAAGAGGAATCTGCTCCTGCGAGAATAAATCACCATCCTTTTAAACTGCCAGAGTAATTTTTTTTGAAACTAAAAACGTTTGCAGCTTTGCATCATTTCAAGCCTTTACCCCAGGGAAAAGCAAACAACTCTTGAAATTCTGAAAGCTAAATGTGATGCTCCCTTTGTGATCCCAATCTCTTTCTCAGGGTGTGTATTTCTGTAGGAGTGTGAGCGTGGGTGCAGCCTTACATATTCGGGTGTTGAGCGATAAACATTTGTCTTTCTTCTAAAGCTTAGAAAGCCTGTCATCTGTTTGTTGCTGACGGTTATTTCATTCAGGGTTCAGAGCACATTTTTAAAAAAAATCATGGGCAGTCAGAAAATTGAGAAAGAAACTGAGGTAATCACACAACAACATAAATAAATAACGTTGACCAGGAAGCACTTTCCAAATGGTGAAAACTAGAAGGAGTTCCAAAGAGATTTAGGGATCCATGTACATAAAATGGTAAAATCATAGAGAATAAAAATCACAGAATTCCTACAGTGCAGAAAGAGGCTGCACTGACAAAAATCCCACACAGGCCCTTTCCCCATAACCCTACTTATTCACCCCGCTAATCCCCCTAACATTATAGGTCAATTTATCAAGACCAGTCTACCTAACCTGCACATCCTTGGAGTGTGGAAGGAAGCTGAAGCACCCGGAGGAAACCCCCCGCAGACATGGGGAGAACATACAAACTCCACATAGTCGGTGACCCAAGCCAGGAATCGAATCTGGGTCCCTGGCAGTGTGAGGCAGCACTGCTAACCACTGTGTCACCATGCCACAGAAAGGTGCAGAAAATAATCAAAAACATTTATTGAATGCTTACTTTGGGGGCATTACACCCTTATGAAGGATATATTGGCCTTGGATGGAGTGCAGTGAGAGTTAGTGAAAGAATATTTGGACTCCAAGTGTTAAATTATGAGGAGAGATTGCCCAAACTAGGGTTATTTTCCTTGGAATGTTGAAGGTTAAAGGGAAACCATGATCAAAAATTTCAATATTTATAAGGCACAAATGGGTTAGATAGAGCAAAATAATTTTTGTTGATTGTGAAATCTGGGACCAGGATATTTAAATTAAAATCTAGAATCAGGATTTGCAGGAGGCTGAATTAGAGAAACTTCTCTATGCTAAGGGTGGAGGAAGTATGGAACTCACTTCTTCAGATGGCAATTGATGCAACTTCAATCATTGACTTGTAATCTTAGATTAATAAATACTTCTTAATCAAAAGTGTATGTGTGCATGCACATGTCTATGTGTGTATGTGTCTATGTGTATATGTGTGTGTATACATATGTGTGTGTGGATATGTACATGTGTATGCGTGTGCATGTATGTGTGTGTGCACGTGTGTGTGTTTGTATGTATACGTACGTGTATGTGTGAATATATACATGTGTATATATACGTGTGTTTATAAATGCATGTGTGTATGTGTGCGTGTCCGTATGTATGTGCGTGTATATATACATAGATATATATATGTGTGTGTGTGTGTGTGTGTGTGTGTGTGTGTGTGTGTGTGTGTGTGTGTGTGTATGTGTGTGTAGTGTGTGTGTGTGTGGTGTGTGCGTATGTGATTGTGTGCACATGTGCTATGTGTGTTGCATGTATCTGTGTGTGTGTGGGGGGTTCTGTGTCTGGGTGTGTGTGTGTTGGGGGGTTGTGTGTGTGGATGTGTGGTGTAGTGGGTGGTGTGTGTGTGTGGGTGTGTGTGTGGTGTG